>OY728158.1:294687538-295287538 GCA_963277665.1 Viscum album
ACGTTTTTTCAAAATTTAACTGATATTTTAAAAAATAAATTTTTTAAATCATTTTTAAATATTCCTCTAAAATTTTCAGTGATTATTTTCAAATAAAAGGATTTCCAAAATGATTTATTATTTCAAAACATTCTTTTCAAATAAAAGTTATCTTTTACAAGAAATGTTCCAAGTTATTTATGTCTAAAAATAGTTTTCAATATAATATGACATCTTTTGATGTTATATATGATTTAATGGGGTTATGATCAAATGATACAATTAATCATAATTCCCTGAATGTTTTATGTTTATGTTGAATATATTATTATGAAACTCTTTTATCTTCCATGGGTTATACCATGATAAACATCCAATGAAAACTACTCATATTTTCATAAGTTATGCTATGATGAAATGGTGAAATAATTAAAATAATATATTTTGTCTATTGGTTTTTATATGATAAAATTTTTATGAACCCCATTTCATTTTGTGAGATATGATATGATGAATGTTTTAGGATATTGTGGAACACATATGTATGATTTTAATTTTGTGACAGTGGTAACGTTATAACCAAGGAAGGTAGTTTGATTATAAACAAGGATAGTGGTTAGGTTATAACCAAATACGAGTGGGGCCTATATCACCCTCTAATGCAATGGGTAAACATTTATATCTCATGTGATAGACATGACTGGAATGGGGTGTGATCATGGTTTATTAAGATATGATTGGAATGGGGAGTAAACCCAATTTAGTAAAAACTGTATAGAAAAGGGAGTGAACCTAGTTCGGTAAGACATGGCTAGAATTGGGATTGAACCAAATTCAGTAAAAAATGGTTGGAAGGGGTAGTGAACCAGAATCAGTAAGGGACTTTTTTAGATATGTTGGTCATGGGAGTAAACATTAACTACTTTGATGGTTTGTAGAGTTAACTCATTCCAAAATAAGGAAAAAGAATCCAATTGGGATAGTGGAGTGTCCTTCCCAGGAGGTAAAGTCACTGATAGAGTTCCCTTATTTGTTCCCAAAATGACCCTTGTCTACTATGGAAATTATTTTCAATTATTTTTTGTATGCCACAAATAAATGTCTTGTAACAATGTTATGCACTCACATGTAAAATTTTCTTTGATTACCTTATGATTCATATCTTATGAATTGCCAATAATTATCACATTACTCATGTTTAGGCTATATTATAGGTTTCTAATGAACATCATAATTTTTTTCATTATCACATACCCTTATAATTATCTTATGATTTTATATGATCATAGATTTATATCTATTATTATTACACTTAATGATTATATTAGCTCACCAATACTTATATTTTCATTACCCATGATATGAAAAAAGGTTTCATTTATAGTATATAGATGAAGAGTACTAAATGTGAATATCATTTTGGGAAACATTGAATATCATTTATCAATTACAATACTGTGTTCCATGTTTCCAAAGGAACTAATAAATCTTGGTCCTCCGGAATGTGTTTCTGTAATGTAATTAATATCCATATGAAAAATTAATTATTAATGTATACATATCCTAGTTATCTATAGCTATTATATTATTTTAGATCCCCCGGCCTACTAGTAGGTTAAAAAATGGCTAGTGTGTTTCTACAGTGGTCATCGTCAAACTGAAAGGCCTCCACTAGCTCATTGGTAGCACCTCTTGGCTTGGAAATTAATAAGATTATAATTTTAATTTTTCTAATAAATCATATTTTATCTCTTAATCTTTCACCCTTGAAAAAAGTCAATCAATAAAAATTTGGTGGCCCTCTTTTTATTTTTTTGGATCTTCTAAATTGAATCAATTTTTGAATGAATTACTGATTCAATCCATTACCCTCTTTTAATAATTCTAACTTTGTTTCATTTTGTATCCTCTTCCTCTTCTTATTACTCTTTCCCAAAGGATATGGTAGCCTTGTATATTTTTTGGATCCATGATTTTAATAGTATTATTTATATATATATTAAATAATTTATGTTTTATATCCTGATCTTTGATCCTCTTAGTGGGTTGTTTGGGAATATATTATGGTGTGTGACTCCTTTTGTTTTATTTTTATTAGAATTTGGTAACATAGAAATTATTGATTGGAAATTCATGGTTTATTATCCTACCTTGATTCTAAGAGCCCTTAGTATATCTTTGATAGTTTTTTCTAGAGGTGATTTAATATTCCAAATGTTTCATGGTAGGTGGTTTCATGAATTTCTATTATTCAACAAACTTTTCATTATTTATCTGTGAAATTGGTGGCTAAAATTTTCTAGATGTATAAATAATATTTTCATAAAATATTATTTTTTAGTAATGTTTGTGAAAATATATTTCCCCTTTTTCTAATTGTTAATGAAAATGGTTTTAAAGTAAGACCGATATAGTTTAAGTGATGAAATTACTTTCAAACCATTTTTATGATCATTAAAGAGGTTAGGGGATATCCATGGGGACAAACTATTAACCCCTTGTAACATTATACTATGTTAATGTGTGTACTTGGTGGAAAAATTTGTGTTATGGATCCACTATTTGGAGTAAAACCATACACCCTAGTCTAGTTCTACATGGGTAATGTGCACACCAGATGTCATATATATCACTAGAATTGTAAGGGGATCCTCACAGATGTTAAACTAATGTTATCCTGGGGTCTTTTTTCCTTATTAATAACCTTTTAAATGTATGTTTGTAAATTTATAGAAGTTATTTAAAAATAGTTATTTTGGGGATATTTTAAAAATTATAAAGGTGTGGTGTACACGTTTTATATTAAAATCTATAAAACAAAATCTCATTACATATCTTGATTTACCTAACCACGATTGTTTTATTTTATAAATTATACTTATGAAACACTTGGTGGTATCATATTGAGAACATTTTTCTCACACCCTATATACTCCATTAGGTGTATATAGATCTTGTTTTAGGTAACTTATGTAATTACAAGGCTTCATAGGGTAGTAGCATGATTTATCATTAGTAGGGTATGGGTGTTTGGTGGTGACAACATTTCATATGGAGTTACAGTTTTCCAGTACCAATGTTATTTATTTGTTTTTCATTTTTTCACACCTATATTCACTTTAATTTTTTCAATTTTGTATTTTGGTCTTTTATTTTCATACATACATTATCATTATTCATTTTATCATTTTTTATGTTCTTTTATAGAGAAATTATTCCCAATGATATTTCTTGATGATCAATAACTTTTCTCTAGCCATGGGGATTGGGAACTCCCTTCAGGACATGAGAAGACTGGATCGGGTGCCACTTAGTTGGGTAATCCATTTTGGTTTATCACATGTAAGTAAAAAAATATACCTTCAAATAAAAAATGGTGTGCAGGAACTAAAATTTATGTTAATCCACTTTAACAAATCATTATATTAAAAAATTGTAGCATCACCTCTTAATAATATATATGTTTCTACCTCTAAAATTGTATGGACCAATCGACATCCAATATCCTATCCTAGTTTACCTCCCTTCTAAAAATGTAGAATGAATAAAAAAATTAAATATAATTGATATGTAACCCAAATTCATATTTATCCCATTAAGAAAAGAATCTCACAATAACTCATTTATAAGATATTTAGTAGAACACAAACCATTATCATTCTAAAAACTCAATTCAAATATCATTAGACAGATAAAATTTTATATTTTTAAATAGACCAATCCAAAATATTCTATTCCTTTTATCTAAATTATTGTTTTAAAAAATCATCAAAATAAATATATCTATTTTTTTAACATCTATTTCAAAATCATGCATCACATGAAACCATATACAAAAACAATATTATGTAATGAAATCATTATAAAAAAACCATGAACATGTAGATCATTTATATCATTTATATCCAAGATTATAACAATTAATTAGTATATTAACCATGTCATTAAATCATGTTTTCAAACAATAATTTGGAAAAAAAACAAGATATCCTATATGAGTTTGTTTAGTCCCTTGTTATTCATGAACTCATTAGAAACATTAGTTTTTCAATAAATAGTTAATATCACATGTCATGACCATTATATCCCTATAGTTACCAAATAGTTCCCTAGAAATAAATTAAAATCATTATTTAATACCATTTATTAAATATTTATCATAGATACCTAAATCATGAGACCTTGTTCCTGGCCACCACATAACCTCAATCATAATCCTTGGTCATCAGAGTTTAGAAAATATATTTTAGGTATAAATATAAATAATTATGGAATTATTATCCCTTAAATTAAATAAATTAAACATTTAATATTAAATTTATTTTTTTCATAAAAAATCAACAGAAACATTTCAAAAAATATTAAATAGATGAAAATCCCATAAAAAATAAATGAAACCATATATCTAAACATAACAAAAAAATTAAAGCATTGATTTCTATCCTATATAAATAGTCCAAAATATCAATAGATATGTTATTAATATCTATCATATTGATCCTCCATTATATATCATACTGAGAATCACTAATGAATAATGAACCATTACCTTTTCCTGTCTCATGGCACATTATATCAAATTTTACACTAATGAATGCATGTAGTGGTGAGTAAACATTACTTTGTAGGATGTCTATACCAAAAAATTCATATGTACCCATTCATGACCTCTCCAAAAAGAAAAAGTAAATTTCATTTCAAAATATATAAACATATTTACAAATCCAATTTTGTAAAACAATTAGGAATAAAAACATTATTTCATATATGATGTATGTTATAGTTTTTAATCTGTGGGAAGGACAAAATTTTTCATCCATTGATTTGTAAAAAAGAAAATTTTCATGTGTTTACAATAAAAAGTTTTTTCATTCCATTAATCTTTTTTTCATGTGAAAATTAGAATTTAAATAATTTTCTAGGAAACATTATAATATTTTTCAATAAATTCTATTCATTCATTTACCATAACAATTTTTTTATTCATTTTATTAAAACCAATTATTCAAAAAATGTTCCTCTAAATCAATCCATCAAATAAATATTTTAAATAGTCAATTATTTGGAATTAAAAAATTATTTAAATATTAAAAAAATAATTTTTATATTAATTATCATAAATTTTTATTCTATTAAATTCCCACTAAAATAAATTTTATAATGATGTCCCAATATTTAAAAAAACGATTTTTTCAGATTTATTTCCAAAAAACAAAATATTTTAAATCTAATAAATATTTCAAATAAACAACAATTTTTGTGAAATATAATTTACTATAATTTCCCCAAAAACATTATATAAACCAATTACTATTTTTACCCAAAACTCGTGTTTTAATATAATAAAATCCATTTATTATCTCAAATATATTTACATGATTTGAATCAAAATAAAATCCATTTTTACCTCACAGAAAATATATGATTTTTCAAATTAATTTCAATCATATGGCTATTGGAAAAAGCTAAATCAAGATCATTTGACTAAAAATTATATCATGCAATACCTCGAAGTATCTTAACTAGTATAATAAATAAGAAAAGACCTATATATTGGTTGAGATCTCTAAAAATCACATTGTCCTAAAACTGGTGATAATGTTTGAAATCAAATCCTTCAATCCCTTTGATATGTTGTTGACCTATTTAATCATTAAGATATATTTTTTGTATGATTATTGAAATAAGTCAAAATAATCCAAGATATACCCTAAACATAATCAAAGTCGGTTTGGGATGGAAATGTGGGTCAACATTGGATAGTCAATGGTTTTAAAAAAATGTGATTTACACTAAATACATGGTTATAATGAATGACTTCTAAACTATAAAAGTAACCCTTTATTTTTTATAAGGCTCATTTTTAAAAAAAATCATACTTAAAATTTAGTTTGACCTAACAATACAGTAAATCATGCATCTTTTTTATCAAAAATGTAATAAAATACATAGAAAACATGTATATTTACCTATCCATGTGTGGACTAAATGAGTATTTAATAGTGTATTTTCTATAAACCATTACCGTCCATCTAATTTTCAAAAAAATCAACTGAAATCCAAAATAATTATTATATATTAAATTGAGGGTATAATGTATAGGTAGTCATTTTAATACTTGTTTGCAATGAATACATCACCTTCATTTATTCCTTCATTTTTCAGAAATCTTTTGGAGACACGTCCATATTTAACCTTTGATAATAATTTTTTTCATTCCATACGAATATGGAAATACATAAATTTGATTCATTATATTATGTTGATAAAAATATATGGTTTCATTTAAGAGTCTAAATACAAAAAAATCCAGAAAATTATTATTATTCCCATAAGAATAGGTTCAATAATTTCACAGAATAAAATAAGATTTTAATGTGGAATGAATCTATAAATTTTGATGTATTAAATTCCCATAAATAGAAATGGAAAAACCTTTTTATATATTGGTGTGTAATATTACACCATTTGGTATTTTTTTGGATAACTAAACCCCTAGAATTTGAGGTAGGGAATTAATTTACACCGTATATTTTCACGATAAGAAAGAATGACTAGATGCAAAATTGAATAACACACGTTTCATTCTTGATAAAATAAATAAAATACCCATTATTACATTATTTAGTCTTTCAAACCTTATTTTTTGTGATGGCATACACTTGATCTTCACCCCAATTAATTGGTTGTCAAGGGTTTAAATTCTCATTATCTATCCTATACTTGTGGAAATTATTATTATGTTTAAAATATTCATTTAAATTTTTTATTCATATCATGAGAGATAAATTTATAAAAACATTCTTTAAATATTCTTATGTTTCACTCGGATCAATTGGGTGGCCCTAATTGACACATAAGTGACACTCTAAAAAATAAATTCCAATTTCCCAATAGTTTAAGAATATCTTAGTTCATTGAAAATATGTACAAGATCATTTCCTTATATATATTTTATAAGTGGTTTATTGTGAAATCATATTACAATGAAACATTAATAGTGTAATTTTAATATTACCAAACATGATTCCCACTTTTCGAACATTTTAAGCATCACTCGGTTCCTTTAAAATATTAGAAATCATATTTTCAAACAAGTTTGATGTTTGTAATGTTTGGAATTTTCCTTATCATGATCCCTATATAATATACCTTCAATATTGAAATCCAATTTAACCTAAATTCTAATAACCTGATGAGTTCATTTTTTATTTTAAGACTCTATTTTTTCCATTCCTAATATATAGAAAAACTTTTCATTTTAACAAAATCTATATTTCAATGATATAAAAATTATTCGTTTTAATCAATTACCAAATATATTAACTTTATTTATATAATAAATAACATTTATTGATGTATTACTTCTTAAGTAGGTAAATATAGAAAAACACATTATGTTTGATTTTATATTTTGTTCTTTATTTTAAAAATTTGTTGCACCATATTTTTCTTATTTATGAGGGGAGGTACTTTTATTGGACTATCTTTTTTAAATCCCACATAGTTTAGAATTTAATTCCATTGCATAGATTTAATTTTTTATTTATGTTCACCAATGATCATTTTCTTCATCTATGAGATAAACCACTAGCCTAATATTAAATTTTTGGTTTACTACATCTTTTTGAATATCTTTTTTGTAGTGAATATTGAAAATATAGTGACCAGTTAATTCAAAGAACCATTAAGTAATGAATATCAATTCTTCATGGATTTATAAATTATTGAATGTCCATGACATGATAAAATATGTTAGATTTTCTAATTATACTCATTATCTCTAACATGATTCATATAAATTAATGTTAAAGGGTTTGGGGAAATTAAACATCCCTAAATTCAATAGAAAAACTCAAAATCCCAACATCAAGATCATCTAGGAGAGGTATAGAAGAGAAATTAATGTAATAAAATAAATGTTTGTATCATTTAACTAAGTAATCTCAGTAACATATTTGGTGAAAATAATCATCTTATGTAAGAAATAACTAATAGGATCTAGACTCAATAGGTAATCCACAAAACCATGTGAATCAAAAATTGTATTCATGGGGCCTCTCTACTCACCATGACATAGTAGTACCTCACAATAAAAATGAGTTAGAGAAAAGAGAGATACGTTTTCCAAGGAGTTTTTCTTTCTTCCATTTCATGACATTTATAAAGCTCTTAGATTTTATTTTAGATCCTACCTTCAAGAAATAAAGGAGGATCACAATATCTAAATGTTTCTCAAAAACGTGATAGAATAATAAGATTGGATTATAAATTTTTTATACTGTTATTAAACAATCCATAAATGTATAAATACCTTTTAAAATTTATTATTGTATGCTAAACTCCACAGACATGAATTATAAAAAGATATAACATTCAATAAATGTGGAATATGAGGAAAAATAACCTTTTTAGTACCCAAATTATATCTCATCTCATATGAATTTATATCATATATGATGATACAAAACATTATTCAAGACATATATATATAACATAGTGAGATATATCCTATATCATACCATATGATATAGACTTTAGTTTATACTTTTCATCATCTTTACATTTTAACAAAGTCCCATTTTATTTATACATATTCTATATAAGTTATAAAAATTGTAAAACCATACTCAAATCCATTCTTGATGAAAACTATAAGAATAATTAAATAATATTTCCTCTAATCAATATGAATTTTAGATAAACATTTTAAACTACAAAAAAATCATATTCAGATACTCTAATGTGAGACATTTTGGGCCTTTGAATATTGATATTAATTATAAATTCTTTTTTATCTTTCATAATAAAATAGTTGATTCTAAGAAAAATCATTGCTACTCATGATATAAATTGATCAGATGTGATCTATATCATACACATGTATCTCTAAACAAGATTATCCAAAAAATTATCTCTATAAATTATACATAATCATACAATCCATTTGTCTAAGATAATGAGTACATCTAATAGATTTGGAACATGTTAATCAAATATTGGTCAACACATTCATTTTCAACTTTAACTATTAATATTGGATATTATAGATTTATTTTTTTTATATCATTCATAAATTAGATCTGTATAAAACATGACACATAAAAAATAATGTTCATACTTTTCCTTGAACTTGATTTTTTATCATAGTATTTTTTTTTTAATTTATTAAAATCTGTAATTATTATGGAGATGAGATATAAAATACAGTCAAAGACATATGTGGATTTAAATTTATAAAAAGTAATAAAATTAGATTACTTCTTTAAAATAGTCAAGAAAATATACCTTTTTGAGTCATTTATGGTTTTTAAACTATCCCAATATTATTCTCACAGTATTAATACCTGACAGGATTCCCATTGTAGACTTTATTTCTTTTTGATAAGGGATCATTCAGTTGGAGGGAAATAAAACACCTTCTTTAATAGGGGAGAGCAGATCAAAGGATTTAATTTTATCCATAAGAATGTTTGGGTTCTGAATATCTAATATATTGTGTCATTATAAATCAATCATTTACCATACTAATAAATATGTTACTAGTGATAGAGAAAGATAATCCACAACCACACATTCCTTGAATATACTCAATTGTACAACCACAAGTCATACTCTTTATAGATAAGAACACAACATATATTGGTTAAACAAAAACTCATTCGATGATCAGTAATATACCTGACCACCCATTTAATCTATATTCCTCAATATCAGTCTAATAAATTTATCAAAATATAAAGGTTCACATGTAGAGTACTGTAACATCCTTCCCCTTCTCCATTGGCTTGAGAAGGTGGTGAAATGCTACTTTGTCATAGGAGATGTTCCCAAGGTTCCAAAGGCTAGAAATTAATGTTCTGGTTTTCAAGAGCAAGTGGGGAACAATTTTCCCTTAGAATGAAAGCAACCAACCAAATGAGTCAAAATTAACCCTAACTTCAAGATGCATATCGATGAGTATACCACTGTAACTCATTACCAAAATACAACCAACCATTCTCTAAAAAATGTATATAAACAAATTCAATAATCCAAAAAAAACCAAATATGAGAGTACTTAACAGAAGGCTCAATAATAAAACCCAAGTAAACAATGACACACCCCATGGCTCCATAACAAGATCCATGTGACAAGAACCACATAACCATCCAAGAATCATGATGAACTGATAGCAAAATGAGATACTTTACCCTTAACTATGTATCATAAAACCAAATATGAAAAGCACCAATTTTCCAAAGTAGAGGGTGAGTACAAATACACAATAATTTATCCCCAAATGAAATCCCTACAAATTCCACTAGGAAATAATTTTTAGAACATTTATATAAAATAGTTTATTTAAAAAATTAAATAGTTATACAATTACCACAAGAAAAAACACACCATTACCAAGACTCCTTTTCCATATCCACACAAAACAAGAAAAAACCAAAAAAACATGCCATAATCCATTTCACCATCACACATTAGAACAACCATTTCCATCTGGCATAATAACACACACAGGGAAACTAAACAATGTGTAACTTCCCATCTAAGTTCATTTACTACATTCACATTCTATTGGTACATCCCAACCAATTATCCTTATTGGTGGCCCTTTCTTCAACTATCCATCACCTTTTAGAGTGATATTGTTGGAACCATGACCATTCTATGTAGTAAATGGGGGTTAGTTTGTGTTTGTTGCCAATCCTCATTGGATGTTCTGAATTTTTTATAGAAAAGGGATCATACAATTCAACCATAAAAATGGTAATGGAAAGTGTGCCAAATTGATTTTTCATTTTACACGCCAAAGGTTTTTTGGGATCAAAATGCTAAAAAATGGAAATTTCATAAACTATATGAAAAATCTGGATTTTTCACCGAAAATGGTTCATGTGTGAAAAGTTTTGCGCACAGAATGAGAGGTTTTACATGACATGGTGGGTTTTACAAAAGGGGGTCTGTAACGCCTATAAATAAGAGGTGACCCCATCATTTGGGAAGGCTTAAGATTGAGATAATATTCGAGTTCTGATGTACATAAAATTTTTGTGAAAAGGGAGTTTCATGGAAATGTTAAGTTTGCACCGAAAAATTAATGTTGCATGGAAAAATTACAGTTGTGTGTAAAAGATAATGTTGAGCGAAAAAGATAATGTCGTGTGCCAAAGTTTTCACATAAATGGTGTAGTTCCTCGAAGGATTTTCTACTTGAAAAAAATCATTCATGAAAAAGTGAGATCTTACACACAAAGGGAAGGTGTTGCGCATAATTGTTAGTATAAGCTGATTTCTTATTCTAAATATCTGATTTGTTGGTTCAGTTCATTCACATGGATCAATCTAGGACTTCGATGCAAGTAGTGTCTCGTATTGAATAGAGACAAAAACCTCAATGCAAATCTGTTGAAGCAACCTTCAAGTCAATAAACTGTGTTTGAATTCTCTTAAATAAGTGAGCTAGGGGTAGTTGATAGAATTTATCCTAGGGACATAGTGATATATCCCTAAACCATTGTACATGCAGTGTTCCTGGGACAAAGTGACTGCACCCAAACCTTGAAATCCAAAGCAACGAAAGTTTAGTGAAATTAGGTATGACTAGAAACCGGTCGGTGTATGATCCTTGGATGTATCCCTTAGTGGTGAACAAAGTAAAAGTTTTTTGTGGTATCTTTTATTGTGGTTGTTTTCTTTCTGTTCCCTTTAGTCTTATAGGTTTAGCGATTTCCTACCACCGTGGAAACAAGATCCTTGTTTTAAAAGAAAAATTTGACACCCTGATTCACCCTTCCCTCTCAGTATGTCCCAGGGTACTACAGATACTTCCCACCCACTTCACCCACAATAAACACAATCTATAACACTTAACCAACCAAAAAGAATAAAGAACACCATTGCAAGACATTATGCACACAACTATTCCAAACAAATGACAAAACACATCAATGAATAACCCATGGATAAAACACCCTTTAACCATTTTACATACAAAATAATATTTCAATAAAACAATAACATTATAGAAATTAATCTTTCATAAAAAATTTATATAATTCAAATAATTATCAATTTTAAAATCAATATTTTAAATTCACACAATAAAACCCCTTTTTTGGAAAAAATTGCATTTTACCCAAAATCTCCAAGTCATCACCAAATGGGTTTCCACCATGATTCACACATCATTTTCATAATTAATTACCAAAAAAACATATTAATTGGAAACAAGACCTCAAGTTCAAGAAAAGTGGAGTTGAGAGAGAAGCCACAAACATTGCGGTTCTGGTGAAATAAACCCACCACACAACCGAACACCAAATCCGAGTGAAACCTCCCCGAGACTGCCTCAGATCCCTTTCCCTAACATCAATAAGACCCAAATTACCACTTTTGGGAACACAAACCCTATATATAATTCAAAAGAGTGAAGATCTAGAAAATTGGGAGATAGGGAGTTCTATATCTAATGTAAACCACAAAGAAACAAAGAAAGGGGACTTATCATAAGAGAATCCACTTCACCACACCTTCAAACCATACAAATCACTTATGAAATGAGTGGAAGACCTCATCTAACCCTTGAGAACAAAAAATTTAGAGTTTCCTTTGAGTGGTAGATGAAATGAGTGAAACAGGAAAAATCTTGAGAGGTCCCGATTATTAAATTCCAATTTTTTACATCACGCATGTTTCCTAGAATTTTTAGGAAAATCATGCATTTATAGTACGGATGATACTTCCTCTAATGGAACCTATAACTACCTCCTCGTAAGGTTTGAAAACCCATGTGAAAAATGAGAAAATTACACCATCCCAAGTTCCATAGTTACCTAGGGTTTCTGTATGGTTTTCCCAAACCATGCTCAAACTGTGAACCCTGAAGATTCCAAAACATACTTAAAAATAATCCAAACTCTCCCAAAATATAAAAAAATATACCCAATCACATTATATATATATATAAATATATAAACAAGGTTTACATACCTAAAAATGGGGGTGCTATATTCTATCCACCATTGGAATATCCATCCTTAGAAAGTAGAGAACAATTACTTTTCTAAAAAATCTCAGACCATTATTCAGCCATCTCTTTCTCCCACTCCAAAGTCTCCTCCAAAATCTAACCATGCCTTCAAAAAACCAACCTATACCGATTATCTTTCTATGAAATACTTTCTCTTTTCTATCCATAGTCCACATGGTCATTTTCACCAAAGAGGTATCGGTCTCTTACTCAACATGATCCCATCGAATAAAATGGTCACAATCCGACTGATACTTTTTGAGTTGTGATACATGAAACACATTGTGTATCGCGCTAGACCATGGTGGAAAACCCAACCAATAGGCCACCTCTCAAATCCACTCAATTATCTCAAAAGGACCAATATACCTTGGAGATAACTTTCCATGATTTCCAAACCGACAATGTCCAATACAATGAGAGATCCTGAATAACACATGATCACTAACCTCAAATGACAACGATCGTCGATGATGGTCTGCAAAATATTTTTGAAGACTCTGAGCCATCTAAATTTTTTTCCTATTCAACTTGATCTTCTTCGTAGTCTCTTAGACAAATCTTTTCCCAAACATCAAAGTTTCACCTATTTCCATCCAATAAAGTGGAGAAAGACATGGATCTATATATAGTTCTTCAAACGGAGCCATCTGTATCGAGTTCTGATAAATATTATTTTATATGAATTCTACTAATATCTAGATCTCCTCCTATAACCCACGAAAATCCATCACAAAATCCCATTAAATATCTTCTAAAAATTACCATCCTCTCGGACTACACATCTATCTGAGGAAAATATGTCATGCTCATTTTCTGTTGTGTGTCTAGGGAATGCTATAAGGATTTACGAAAATGATATGTGAACCTTGGATCTCTATCTGAGATAATCTAAATTAGATCACCATGCCTCTTTACCACTTAACATATATAAATTTTGGATAGATCCCCCATCATATGAGATTCACGAATAGGGATGAAATATGATGACTTTCTATGTTGATCCACTATCACTCATATGGAATCATGTTTCCTAACGGTTCTTGGGACACCTGTAACAAAATTAATATCTTTATATTCCCACTTCCATATAGGGATAGGTAAATATTACGACATACCTGCTGGTTGCTGATGCTCTTCCTCGACTTTTTGACAAGTCAAGAATCCTGAAACAAATTCACCCACTTTTCATTTAATATCATCCCACCAATATTGTGCTTCCAATGCCATGTATATTTTTTGAATTCCAGGAAATACATACCACCCAGAATGATGATAATCCTTAAGTATTTATTAAGAAAATCGCCTAGAACATCCATATTATTTTGAAATAGCTAAACTGAATTTTGATTCAGTTACCAACCCTCAATGACCTCCCAACCGTTGAGGATCGAACTCAACACCAAACACTCTTAATCAACCACATGTGACTTTGTAACCAATCCAACCAAGTCTGGAACCAGTGAAACTAGAAATAAAACCATTTTATCACACCAGTCCTCACATTTAAACCACATGTCATTTATGATCGACATCAACTGCAACTAATCTGATACTTATTTCACCACCTGGGTATACAATTTCCTACTTAATACATCTTCCACTGAATTCCCATTAACCAGAATATAAATCAAGTCACAGTCAAAAATATATAGATACTCCATCTGTCTCCTTTTTCTTAAGTCTTAATCACTTTGATTGAAAATATACTTTAAACTGTTATGATCAGTAGGCACCATGAATTTCTCACTGAAGAGATAAAGATGCCACAATGTCAAAGCATGAACCACTGCCGCCAACTCAAAATCATGTGTTCGGTAGTTATTCTCATGAAAACTCAATTTTCATGAGTCATGTCCAACCACATGATCCCCCTGCATGAGAAAGAACCCCAACCCTGATCCAGATTTGACCCAATACACCACATACCCTTTGTCTAGTTCTAGAATAACCAATATGGTGTTGATGTAAGGAGACCCATTAGCACTTCAAAAAATTTCTTACACTACTCATTCCATTGAAATGGAATGTTATTCCTTTTCAAAGCTATCATTGGAAAGTCCAATGATGATAAATCACAAACAAAACATTAATAATATCCAACAATACCAAGGAATAAATGTATCTCAAAAACATTATTTGGAAGTTTCCATGAGATAACAACCTATATCTTTTATGAATCCCCTAAAAACCCTCTCTCAGAAATAATATATCCAGGAAAACGAACCTCCTATATCTGAAAGTCACACAATTAAAATTTGGATTACTAAAAATGACACATCAAGATCACTAACACTATTTATAAGTGTTGATCATGCTCAACCCTTCTCCTAGAATACACCAATATATCGTCAAAAAATACCACCATGACAGAATCCAGGTGTCTATAAAATATCTAATTCCTCAAGGACATGAAGACTAATGTTGAATTCATCAGACCAAAGGGTATAACCACATGCTCATAATGGCCATATCTACTTCTAAAAGCTATTTTTTGGAATATCATCCTTTCACACATTCAATTGATGATATATTGACCACAAGTTACTCTTAGAGAACCATTAATCTCCCCTAGACTGATTGAATAAATCATCAATGTGTGGAAGTTGATATTAATTCATTATCATAACTTGATTAATCCTATGATAATCAACAGAAAACTACATGGTTCCATCCTTCTTTTTTAACAAACAACACCGGAGCTACCCACATAGACGTACTTGGATGGATGATCCATTTATTTTATAACTCCTCTAACTACACATTTAATTCCCTCAATTATATTGGTGACATCTGATAATACATAAGTAAGATAGGATGAGTCCTTTTAAGGAGATCAATCATAAAATCCACTTCTCTCACGGATGACAACCTAGAAAATTATTCAGGAAACGCATCTAAAAACTAATCAATCACCACTGTAAAAACACTATGATGAACTCCTTCTGTTGATGATAATGAAAAATCCACCAACTGGTATTATATCATTACAATAGATGGTTCCAATAAATTTGTTACACCTATATTTTCATTCTTATCCACTTTAAAGAGATGTCTGATGCCATCCCCCATTGTAAAATTCACTATTCACACATAAAAGTCAATATGGGCCTTAAACATATTCAACCAATCCATTCCTAGGATTACATCATATGAATTCATCTCAGGCACTGATAAATCCCACATCAACTCAACCCCATCGACAACTATACAGCATGATCTACACAAGATAGCTCGACACTCTCTTTGACCTAGAGGAGTTTAATGTTTTAATACCAAAGGCATCATTTCCGCAAATAAACCCATCAATCTTACAACACGAGATGCTATAGAAGAATGAAAATAACTTGTATCAAACAAATTTTGCATCATGGTAGAATTTAAAAGAATCACACCCCATACAATGGATGGTCCCAACTAATCATCCACCACAACTTCTCATCTCCAATCAACTACTTTCTTGACACACTCTGTTCTTTATTTCCCTGTTGAGGAGTCGTAGTGTTCTTGGAATCACCCTAACAAAAATTTCTCAACTAACGAGTGGTATTATAGTACACCCATCCCTTCGATGAATAAGATGCTTATGATCCTTGATGAGTTTCACAAACACCCAACCTTGGAGCATTCTAACAATACCACAGAAGATACCCCATCTTCTTATAGTTATGACATGCTTCAGTCTATTCCATACAATCCCAATTGAAGTGTCCTGTATAACCACACTAAAAACATATTAGAATACATTGAGGCTTCAGAAGAAGATTAATTGATCCTTCCATCAGATTCTAAACCATATTTCCACCAAGTAAATAATTTTCCCTCTCCCGATTAAACCCATCATTAGAGTTCCCACTATTAAACATGGGTACAAATAAACATCATGCACCTATGTCCATAAAGATATATCATTCTGTTATTTTTGTTGTTTTCACCATTTCTGTGTAATTTCATATACACAGCATATTTATTTTGGAACAAATTTCCTACCTCAACCCAGCTTCAAATTTTCATTCCTTTAATGACGTACTACCCGCAACCTTGGGTGCAAACCGCACTAAGTTCATAAACTTATCTTCATATTCCGTTACTGAAATTTTCCCTTTAATAAGGATAAATAAATCATTTGTTCACTAAATTTTTAACATTTGGGGGTATAATTGTTTATTAAAAATTTCCTCAAAACCCTCACATGTGACACCTTGGTCTATTCTGGCTTGGACCACAAACTCTCACCACAGAAGGGAAAGATCTTCAAGAATGTATATGGATAACATCACTTTCAGATCCATCGGTGTTACAAAGAATTAAAATATTCTATTCATTTTCTTCAACCATTATTCTTCCCTTTCTAGCTCCGAATTATCCCTAAAGATATGTGGATTTTGATTTTTGAAGTGAACCGCATGATCCACAGGCTTGGGCTCATCTACTTTATCCCCAAGTTCCACATCTTAGAATGCTTGCTTTATATTATGCACTAGCTTCTGGTTCACCGAGGGATTAGGTGAAACCACATTTTTTATAGCAACCTTCAGTTTGTCTCTATGGTGCCTACCCAATTCCATTTATATTTACACAAAATCGACCAGATGTCTCACTTCCTTAGAAAAAAAGGGTTACAATTCAAATTCAATTACATGGTGACTATCATAACCAGGATTTATATAATTTCATGTTTCCCATGTTGCACCATATTTGAAAAATTCCCATGTTTTGAAAATCAACCCATAATACGAACAACATAACCAATCAGGTTTCAAATTATCCATTTTTGAAACCCAACTCATATTTTTTTAGTATCCACACATTCATCTCACACCATAAATAATTATAACCAAAATAAATATGCATCATATTGGTAAATCATTTCAACCATGCATTCTATGCTTATCTCATTGGATACACCCATGCCAATGAGATTTCCAATTCCTTTAAAAATCTCCAAAACACTTAATTTCCCAACTCCATAGTAACTTGATGTTTAGCATAAAAGGGTTAAGTACATACTTTTATTATATACATTTCATGTTCTGAAAAACCTATGCCTTGATACCTTCCCAACTCAAGGAATAGACAAAAAAAATGTCAACTCTAAGACCAAAAATCAATGCCAAAAGACTGAACAACTACTTTCACTTGAATGTCAAGGACCAAACAAATTGATACAACTTGTAACATCCCACCCCTTCCTCATTAGCATGAGAATTCAGTTAGATTCTACTTAGCCTTAGGTGACATTCCCAAGGATCCAAAGGTTGGAAATTAATGTCAAGGGATTCAAGAGAAAGTGGGGAACAATTTTCCCCTAGAATGAACGAAACCCACAAAACAAGTCAATACTAACCATAACTATATGATGTGTGTGGAAAAGTAAACCATGGAAACTCATTACCAAAAGACAACCAACTATTCCATTACTAATCTCCATAAACCAATACAACAATCCACAAAACCAAATATCATAGTACCAAGTGGAAATCTCAATAAAAAACCAAAGTTACACCATGACACACTCCATGGCTCCACACCAAGCTCCCTGAGCCAAGCACCAAAAAACCATATGAGCATCACAATGAAACACTAGAAAAATTAGATGCTTTATCATTTCTTGTATCCTAGAAAACACCATCTAAAAAAGGAAAAATGTGCCAAATAAGAGGGTATGTACAAATACTTAGTAGGTTTTTTCTAAATGACTTCTCTACGCACACTACTAGGAAATAACCATATAACATTTATATGAAATTGTTTTTATAAAACATCAAATAGTGGAACAATTAACTAAATCAAAACACACCCTTACCAATCCACATTCTCCCATATCCACACAAAAAAGTAGGATAAAAAACCATTCTATAATCCATTTCACCATCACACATTGGCCAACCATTTCAATATTTCATAACAACACACACAAGAAAACTAATAATGGTGGAACTTCCTGTCTAAGACCATTTACTACATTCCCATTCTAGTCATACTTCCCGGCCACTTATCCTTAATGGTGGCCCTTTAATCCAAAATCCATCACCTTTTATAGTGAGACTTCCCACCCACATCACCAAAAATCAACACAATCCATAACACTTAACCAACCATTGATCATAAAGCACACCAAGGCCAGACATTATGCACATAACCATTCCCAACACATACCAAAACACTTCAATAAATCACCCATTATTGAAACATCATTTAACAATTCTCCATGGTAAACCATATTTCCATTAAACAATAAAATTATTGAAATTTATCTCTCATAAAACATTTTCCATAATTCAAACCATTATTCATTTTAAATTCATCTTTTTAAAATCACACAACAAAACCAATTTTTCAACAATATCCCATTTTACCTAAAATCCCCAAATGATCAAAAAATGGGTTTCCATCAAGATTCTCACATCATATTCACAATTAATTTCAATAAAAACAAATTAACTGCAAACAATACCTAAATTTCTATCAATGTAAAATTAAGAGAGAATCCAATAACCTTAGGGTTCCGATGAAATCAACCAATTGCAGAGCCGCACACCAAATCCAGTTGAAAACACCATGAAAACTTCTTTTATCCCCTTAACTATAATAAAAAATTCTAAAGTCATACACCTTTAGGAAAAAAACCCTAGATATACATTCAATGGGTTTAGATCTAGAAAACTGGGAGATATGGAGATGTATATCAAAGGAAAACCACAAAGAAACCAAGAGACGAGAATTACTGAAATAGAATCACCTTCACAACACCTTGAGAATTCTTCAAATCACTTTTAGAATGAGTGTAAGAGATTATCTAACCCCTGATAACCCAAAATCATGAGTTGGGTTTGAGTGGGAGAGGAAATGAGTGAAATAGGGAAAATCCCGAGTGGTCCTTATTTTTATAAACCCCATTTTTTACATCGCACACAGTTTTCTCGCATAGTTAGGTAAACAGTGTGTTAATCATGTGGATTTTTTGACCTCAAATGTCACCTCACATGGCCTCCTCACACCGTTAGACAAACTATGCACAAATAGTGTCGAGCCCGCTATCTCGAGTTTCATGGTTACCTGGGGATTCTCTGTGGTTTTCCCTAACCGTTATCAAACCATGATCCCTTTAAAAATCATCCAAAACTTTCTTATGCCCCATCCAATATCTACCCAAACACATTATATACTAAAAATGATATAAACAATGGTTTCATACCACAAACCGTGGGTGCTGCATGTACTTTGTTAACACCGGGTATTAAAGATTTCTATGATACATAAAATTAATGTATAACAATGAATTATAAATGAAATTTTATATTTCATACACATGTGAGTTAATATACACAATAATTTTGAATTTTAACTCTTGGTAAAACATTCTATCTTTATATAATCCCCTACTCAGGCTAATCTTGATTTCACAACCAATGTCTTTCTATGAAAAATATCAAGTATAGATAACATATTTTTATATTTTTTATTTTTTATTTATTAATTGACGTTATAACATTGAGACACCCCCTTGAGTTAATGAAAATAATTATATAGTCACCTCAAGTCAACCAAAAATAGACTGTAGTTTGACAACAAGTGTTGAGGGTATAAACTATCAAATGGAATTTATTACCCACATGTATATCAAAAAATTAAAAAATTTAAAAGATAAAATACTAAATATAAATTATAAAATATCTATGATCAAAAATGAACCATATATATATTCATTATATATATCATGAAGTATAATAAATAGAAGGATAATAATAAATACAATGAAAACAATAAGTGGAAATACAATGATAAGTGGTCTGAATAATCTTTTATGTGTTCATATATATATATATATATTAAAATAATTATATTTTTATTCAATTTAACTATTAAATTACAAGAACCTTGATAAAAAATGTCATGGGAAGTAACCTCCCAATCCCGAGTATATAAAAACACCCACATAACATCCAACAAATAAACCACATTGAAACCAGTATCAAAAGCGATATATATTTACTAAGAATGAGTCCCCAATATGAAATAATCATTATAAATATACTCATCCTATTGAGACTATCCATAATTAATAAAAATGAAAAAAAACATACATTAATGCATAAGAACTACTAACTAATCATAGACTAGGGTAAAAACAACTCATGATTACTAATGAAAGCCTGAGCCACTCACTATCATTGAAAATCTCCAGAACCCATATCTAAAATCATTCCTCAACAAATTTAAGATTACCACATGTGTAAAGATATTAGATTCCTTATACCATCAATGCATATCCAATTTAACATCATTTATGTTGGTGATAAACAATTTCCACTAACAACCATCATCATTTCATTAAAGGAACCCCAACAGCCAAACACTAGTGTCAGTTGGCATCCCCCTTTGGTTAAATTGAATGTCCATCATTAACCATCAACACAAAACAAGAATATGAAACAAAACAATCTAACAATAATATAATTAATTCTCAATGAGAAACAAAAAGAACAAAAATAAAAATAAATAACTAACACATATCACACAGGAAAATGAAACATTGAATAAATTGCATATGATTCCATTCAATAATTTGAAGTCAGTGAGGTTCCTCCTCTTTTTGGACTAGTAGATGATTTGTATTTTTAATTTATATATGTGTGGTTTAATGGTTGTTCCATCTCTAAAATAATATTAAAACCACAATTATAATTTACAATGAAGATCTACCAAAATCCATGAACCAATATACACTTAAATTCTTCCACTAGATATTGAGAAAGATAAACAAGAATACTCGAATCAAAATCCCAACCGTAAGCAACTGAAAAAAATAATTAAACCAAAAGAATTATGAAAATATATAAAAAACCCACCAAAGTCTTTAAGCACACCAAAAAGAACTCTCCAAATCATAATTTAAGGAATTTTAAGGCATGTAAACTTGCACACAAGTGGGATTTATAGACAATTCATCTCAAAACTATTTTCCACACCTTTCCCAGTAAACAAAAAAAATGATAGAACCAAAAAATTAAACTAATAATACTATGATAAATTCAAGAAGATCACATGTTTATATACCCACATATCCCTAAAAATAACTATAGAATATCTAAATATTCAGCATTCCATGTTTTCTATATGTGAAATTCCTAGAAATCAATGCAAAAAATTTCCCACTGAAAAGTCACCCTAGGGAAATGCACACACATTTTCATAACCATCATGAAACAAAACCACAATTATGAACATTTTTAATTCATAAAATTATCTATATTAAAGAATAAATCAAAATGAATTAGACCTAAAAAAACAAAACATTGATCTAAGATGATAAGGAGAACAATGGATGAAATATAGGTTATACCAACAATAATTAGAAAAATATCCATGTGAATTAACCACCTTGAATGAAATGGATTAGAAAATATGAACTAAAAACAGTTCCACTAAAAATAGACAAGATAAAAACCCACCATGAAAAATATATATCCAACCCCATTAAAAATTGATTATCACATCACCTCTATATAGAAGTAAGATGAATTTATAGACTTTTGAGCCCTACATATGCGTATTTGTAAGTACAGAAAATTACCCAAAAGGGTCCTTCTCTATATTTTTTGACTATCTTAATTTAAATAATTTATATCAATGATTCATGAAATGAAACAACCAAGGGAAAATTATCAATCCATGTGACCAATTATATCTAGAGACTTTCATTAATCAAACTCCCCTAAATCATCTGATATATGAAAATAATATAATTCTCACCACGAAAATAAATATGATTCAATAAGTCCATCAAATATTATCTCTTATATATTTTTCACCACAACTCCCAGTATTAAATGTCTTTTTCCATATAAAAATAACAAAACTACATCACTAATATCATTAATTCAACACATCTCTTACGTCATCACATCATAGGATGTGGGAGATATTAATTCAGTGATAAACTAATAGATTCTCACTATAATGGTAAATAATATTGGTTATATATTGATGATAGGAATGAAATATATGTTATAACTCCAACAATGAAAATTAATATATTATACTTTAATAACCTAGATCCTAACCTAATATGTACTCATACAACTTTATATAAATCTTCATAATATTGTTTAAAAACCATGGACCATACAAAATAATTATAGTCGTACATCAATTAAATGTTACAAGAAATTTACGTCATTAACTTGAATATATATTATTCTATCCTGAATGACACAATTCTAGTTTCCCAAGAAGTTAAAAAATATCACTGTCACGTTACCAACATGCCTTTCCACCTCCATGTAAGGCCATCACAAAAGATTACTATTTCAATTTACCGAACCATTATTACTTATATAACACTCTATTAGAATTATATATCAGGGAATGAAGGATTTTATTAATTCCTCATGAATCTTTGGTATAAAATCAATGAACATATAAAAAGGATGAAATAATAAGTATAATAATTACATGATCATGTTTTATTATATAATAATACCCATATATAAATTTATTAATAGGTCTTGACATTAATACATTATGAGTAATTACTATTATTAGTTTCTCCATCCAAAACATCTCGGTGTCATATGTTAAAAAAATATTTGAATCTTTCAAATTAAATAATTTATTTTATTTAAATAATTAAATAAAAAAACTCGTTATACATCAAATATTAAATATAAAATGACATCCTATTCAATTCAAAACATTTCACACAGTATGATACGTATTTATTCA
This sequence comes from Viscum album, assembly GCA_963277665.1. Taxonomy (NCBI): domain Eukaryota; kingdom Viridiplantae; phylum Streptophyta; class Magnoliopsida; order Santalales; family Viscaceae; genus Viscum; species Viscum album. The sequence continues at coordinate 294,711,271 of OY728158.1, forward strand.
AAATATAATATTATAAAATCTTTTTTTTTTATAAAAAATATTCATCTAAAATAAATATTTATATACAACTACTTTTTTACATCTATCTAAAATAAAAAGGTTATAGGAATAGTTAGTTTTTCAATAACTATTAGAAGGTTGATAAGGATAACATGCCTCTATCATTAATAGAAAATAATGATGAGACGTTTTTTGATATGGGTCATCTCTAGGAGCATGTTATTTCATATTTTATTATCAAATTTAATTTTAATTATTGTATTAATTTGTGGAATATGATGTATGATACACCTTTTAAAATTTATGTAACAAAAAATTATATGACTATATAGATTCATAGTCTATTGAAAGTTAAGGGTTTTACCAACCGTCTTAATCCCTAGAAATCCTATAGACTGTGTGGTTTTTCTGAAAGAATCTAGAAGCACTAGGATAATTTTTATATAGACCTAATCATGATGGTATTCATTTTTTTTTTGAAATGGAAATTTTCTACTAGCCTTAAATCTTAGATTTTGATTCTACATCCTAGGACTAAAAATTTTGATGCATGGTACATGTTTTGGCCAATATCTTTTTCAAATAGCACTTATAATGTTTTGGGTACGTTTTATGCTAATAAAATATTTCATTTTATGTGTAATATTATTTTATCCAATCAATTTTACTTTTTCAATGGAAGGAAGATCCAAGACTATTTGGTGACATACTCTAAATGATTCATTTTATTGAATAAGTCAAATAATATTGGTAAAAATTATTTTAGTTTTTTATTTTACTTCCTAATACATATAATTTTGATAATATTCATATATTGAGAACCATATATATTTTAAAACATATTTATAAATTTTTTTTGAGGTTTTATCTAATAGAATATCTCTTGTTTAAATGACATTGTTTCAGATAATAAATATTTTGTTCCATGAAAGAAATTTTAGGACTACATCATAACTGACATTGAATGAATCAATTTGTTAAAGAATCCAAGTATTATTAGTGATCTATTTCTCAAAATTGATGTCAATAAGTATTTGTTTACAATATAAACAATTATACTATCTATTTTATTTAATCTAACACTTGAATGTTATTTTCTATGTAATTATGGGATGATATAAGGAGGCTCATAATCTCACATTATTTTCAGTATTATAAAGGATAATTTTTATAGGGGTGTACTTAAATTAGTGTATTAGAATATGTTCACTCTAATGAATGTTGAAAAAGATATTTATGAACCTCATTTATTCTATATTACTGAACTCATTGACCTCTATTGGAGGAAAATATTAAAGATATAAAATATTTTATTGACCACTATGGTGTAATATTAGTTTAGTGCATAAACTAGAAAAAATCATAAATTTATTGTATCAATGGATTTTTAAGCCAGATAAAGTATCAATTCTTTAATATACCTTATATTAAAAATGTTTCACTGTCATTTATAAATGTAGTGGTTCACTTAATTTGAGGGAGACCTAGACTATCACTATAACTTCAAATTGCCTCAAATTAAGGATTTAATCAATTATTTTAGAGGTAAGTACCTATATTAGAATATAAGTATATGAATAAATAAATATATTATTGTTATTAAATTTTCATATCCCTATATATTATAAATATATACACCTTCTCAAATTAAATAGATAAGTTATTTGATATGGAATTTCAAAAGGAGTGGATACATGTTTGACAAAAAGGATGCCTCTCTCTCTCTTGAAATATTTGTTATAGACATATTAAGGATAAATGTATGGTTTTAAAAATAATTTAAAACATTAATCAATATCTCTAATATCACATTATATAGAGATTATTGATTATATATGGGGCTATAAACCATGTTATTAAAAAATGTTTTTGTAAGAGAATGGATTTTTAGAATTATTTTTATCTATTCTCGTCAGTCAGAAAATATATTAAACAAAATTAATTATTTTTCATAAATCACTAAACATGGATTTCTAATTAGAACTATGGACTTAATTTTTTTAGTTATAATTATTTTGGATTTCTATGGTTAAATACAATGAGGGATACATCTCAGATATGATTTTCATTTTTATGTATAAAATTACTACTCCTTTGGATGATATCCATACGATCTTGAAGGAAATGATTTATCTATTTTGATTTATCTATAATAGGTACATACATATATAGGAACCTATCAAGAATTACACTCTTAATTTTAATATTTATTATTTGTTCTATATTTATTGGTCATGTATTTTGATTTAAATAGTCGAATGGGTTTTTCAAACTAGGTATTGATCCTGGAAAAAAATCCCATCTTTAGAAAGGTTATTACATAAAACATGAAGATAATATGATATTGATAATATATGTAATAAATATTTACTCCAGGTGAAACTTCTATAAGCAGGGCAGAGTCATTTTATAACTTCTTTTTATTCGTTATACTTATTTAAAAGTTATTTAGTAATTTATACTTTTTATCTTTGAAAATAGTTATTTGAGGACTATTTTTGTGTGGAGTACACTCTCATACTATTATAATCTAATTACTTTTTCAAATATTAAAAAACTATTTTCTATGGTAATTTAAAAAAATTTCAACCTTCTTTGGTCGACCAAGAACTCATGTTGACTCAATGATACTTGTACTACACTTCATAAAGTCTTGGTTGTCATTTTAGAATCTAATAATGCTACAAATACCCATCAAACAAAGCGTGATTCTAATTTAATTTTTTTTCTTTTTGATAAAATTGACTAAAATTGTAGTAAAATACAAAAAAAAATTATTCTAGTCTTATTTTTTTCATTTTTCAACCACCTATTATAGGTTAGCTCAACATAATTACTAAAAGTGTTACAAATGGATATTTGGCACTTATAGGCACTACATGAAGGTTGATTATATAAATCACCAACTAGGATCATTGTATCACTAATAGGGGTGGGATGAATTAATGATATCTTTTTCTTTTATGATATTTCTATTTTATTACAACCTTCACCACTATTTAATGTATACTCACTTTTCTGACGAATAAAAATCACACAAACTTTGGAAGAAAATAATTTTCAAGGTTCACTACTTAATAATAGTATCTAGTAATTTGAATGGTTTGGAAATAATCAATTACCATATAATTAAGAAGAAAAGAATCATTTTGTGTAAATACAATTAGTAGTAAATACCCTTAAACTTGTATATCATAATGATAAATACAATAGTTCATGTACATATTCTATCATGAGTGATTTAAAATATGTTTTGTAACAAGTGAAGAAACCTTCACCAGTTGATCATGCATGTTTCACTGTGTTTCTTCAACAATTTAAACTTTTTAATTCTTCAAAAAAAACATCATGTTTCTACGAAAAGGTAGAAACAGAAAACATATATAAAAATTATGTCAATAATTATTTAACATGATTGGTCTGTATCTTCAGTCTAATTCCCTAGTACATAAACAAGTATAAATATATATTCCATAAAAAAATTTATTCATTTCTTATTTAACTAGAAATGACAGTATGGTTGATCAGTCTGATCTAGAATCCCAAAACAAACACATTATCTACTCTTCTTCAATGAAAATAAAACATTATTCAAGAAAAATCTATCTAAAAACATTTCTTCTTTCAAAAACTAGAAAAAAACCTTTAGAACACTTTCTCTCTCCCACACATGAAACTTCTCAGAGTACATTTTACTTTGACCACTATTTTTTGGTGTGATATAGATGGAATGGGTATGAAACAAATTTAATTTTCTTTCACAACCAAATTCTTGAAACATGAATTTAACTTCTATTTCAGCTTAATATTTGATCATTTCAATGTTCCTAAACTCTTTTAGATTCTTATCAAAACATCATGAATCTGTTCACAGCCTCATCCTTCTTCTAACATACAAGTTTTTTGTTATTATCATATAATTTTTTCATTCGGATAGAGTTTTTCACTCCAATTGAACATATGAAAAACTGGATACATTATATTCTAATTCTCTATCTGAAACTCATATTATATAAACATTGATGAAAATTTTCTAGGATTAGAATCCCCTCAATAGAACCTAATTAGAAATATCATAACTATTCACCTTTTCTTCATTAGATCAACAATTCCTTGTACCGATGTGACTATGTGTGATGACTTCTAGCATCTGATGACTCTTGATCTAATTAAAAAAACATGACTTTTGTTCATTACCAAATGAAGTAAAATAACATTTTTTCTCTATGAAAATGGTTGGATAAAATTTTGAACATCAATTTAATGATCGATCTCTATTATTATATCATTCCTCAGTCCAAAAAATATAACAGCTGTGTTCTTCCTTGGATAGAATAATGCATCTGATGTTTTGTTGATACTACAAATTTGTTTGATGGACCAGTGGTGCATTGTGACCTATTGATAAGGGTCAGAAGTGACTTATTTCATTAATATTCTCTGCAAATAATGGTAAACCTTATGGATTCGTTCATTCATAGGGTTAGATAGTTCGATGAATTGACCAATCTGATGGATTGGTTGATCATTAATTCTAAAAATATTCTAACTTTGACAACTTCAATTTTCCTATTGTTCAGAAAAAATATATGTCTAGTGATTATCACATAAAATATCTACCACTAAATAACTATAACATAATACTAAATTTTCTCCTAAAAATAATTCCCTCTATCATGACATTCTCATCATGTTTAGGACCTTGACATTGGCATAACATCGTTTAACTTGCACAATCCTTTTCCCATCCTTTACGTCACAACACTTGAATAAAACATTTTTCATGCAACTTATGATATAGAAAACATAAAAAATATAAAATAATGATAATATTTAGTTGATAATATATTTAAATAAATTAATACTCTCATAAAACTTCTCAATCCCACTGAAAACTTCATTCCCGAAATAAAATGTATCTTAAAAACAACTTCACATAGAAAAAACATTCAGAATTGAAAGCTGAAACTAATAGTCTATATTATTGAAATTGTTTATGACCCACTAATTAAGATAATAATTTATACGGATCACCAACACATACCAAGTGAAATTATTAATCGAAATTTCAAGAAAATAAAAAAAAACAAAAAATTATTCCAGCAGCGAAAAAACAACTTCCAATAAGAATGGTCATAATAATCTACCCCTTTAGAGTTTTTGTCAAAAATGATCATAAATCACTAAAACTTTTTAACACATGTTATGTACCACTAATCAGAAAATCTAAATATATTTGAGGGAACTCAATGATTGAAATAAGTGTCATTGAAAAAAAAACATTTTGTCCATTTATAATCACTTTGGAAACTACTCCTTCCAATGCTCAGAAATTCATGTTTCACAACATATTCCACTATTCCTATAAATTTTTTTCCTACAACCACTTCAAAAAAACTATTATAATAGTTAACACACACACATGATGAATTCACTTCTTGCCCACAAATCCCCCTAAATAAATTATTCCTAAAAAAATTTCATGTACCAATGGATACATTTATGAAACATAATTTTTCTCCACCTTCAAGATACTATCCCAATACTACATGAGAGATGGTACAAAAACCCAAACCTCGACCATGAAGAGAAGGAGGTTTCACACCAATGTTTATCCATACCTCAAAGATGATTCCTTGGGTAACGGTTTTTTGAAAATGTTGGCTACTTGATCTGTTGTAAGAACATACTCCATCTTGATTTCATTATTCTCCACATAATATTTCATAAAGAATTATTTTATATCAATATGATTTGAATGAGAATATTTTATTGGATTTCATTTATGGTTTATATAACTTTGATTATCACAATCCAAGAGAATAGGTTGTCTCATTGTAAAAGTAAGTCTTCACACTCAGTCTTCATCCAATAAAGATGTCTCACAGCTTCAGTAAGGTCAACATATCCATCTTGAGTCATGATAAGAATAAAGTAATTAAGTTTTTTAGTATTACAATTTATTCAAAATTCCACTAGAAAGGAAACTCCACTAGATGTGGATCCTATACCATCTACATTGCTTTCCCAATCCGCATATGTATAGCCAAAAAAATCAATTCTTCATGAGATTTCATAACTTATTCTGAAATACTTTCTTTCTTTTATATCTTTATGAATTATTTTTCCAGCCAAGAGATGCGATTTTTTATAGAACATCATAATCTTGTTCATAATGTAATAGAATATACAATATATGGTCTTGATGTAGTTATAGATAAAAAACTTCCAATAAGCATCAGAAAATATTTAGAATCAACTTTTGTGGCTTCTCTATATTTATTCAACTTGGTTCATACTGAAATTGGTGTGAGAATGGGTTTTTAAATTTCTATTTCAAACTTCTTAATAAGTTACATTGCATAATTTTACTAAGGAAAATTAATCTATTTATTTTTTGTGAGATTTTTAACCCAAGAAAGTATTTCATTTAAACATGCATGGACATTTTGAACAACTTCTTCATTTTTTAGAAAACCATTCACAAGTAATATCATCATTTACAGTAATGATATCATTGTCAACATATAAAATAACAATGAGGTAAATATTCTGACTTTCTTTGATGTAGAGATTACTATCAACTCTTCTATTCTTAAAGTTCAACTTTCTTAAGAAGGTATCCAATTTGGAATTCCACTCCCTCTGAGATTTCATTATAACATGAAATGATTTCTTCATATTTTACACATTAATTTTCTCTATCATGATAACAAAACCACATGGTTGTTTAACATAAACATCTTCATCATGTTCTCTATTCAGAAGTAAGGATTGTACATCCATCTGAGAAATTTGATAACTTTGTTTTTCATCAATTTCAATAATGATTCTTATTTTTTCTAAAACTTTCACCAGATAAAAGGTAACATAAAAATCAATACCTTCAATTTGTGAGTAACTCTTTCAAACCAATATTGAATATTTTCTTATCACTTCACAATATTTATTCAACTAGTTTTTGAAAACCCACTTTATACCAATAACATTTTTATAATTTGGTTTAGGTACAACTTCACATGAATAATTATACTCAATCAGATAAAAATTCTTCGTTCATAGCATGAATCCATTCTTTTTTCTCAAAATCTTCATTAACATCATTTGGTGAAAATTTTGAATATGAAGAATTATGTGTAACAATTTTTTATGTTATTATTATTTAAACATTTTCGATGATGATCACCAATAATCTTTTGAGCATCCACCTCTTTCCCTTGACAGGGATGAGATGTTAAAAATTATTCCTCATCATTTGAAATACAAGAGTCTAATTCTTCAAACTATATGGAATTAAAATTATTTGAATTCATTTCTTGTATCTTAAAAAAAATCATTCACCCTCTTCATCTTCATCATCTAAAATTGTTTTTATAGAATCTTCATCAACTTTTTATTGAATTTTTTCATCAACATAATCATCTATTATTCGTGTCCCTATACAGAAACAGAAATATCCTCTTTCATCTCGGTCAAACAGAAGAAATATTTCATCTTCACCTCTTTTATCAAACATTCTATGATTTCCACCTTTTTTCATTATGATGCAGGGATTCCCAAAAACTCTAAAGTGTTTCAAACTTGGATTTTTATCAATGAAAATTTCATAATGATTTATATCATAACATGGACAGTAGAAAAAACTAAATATGATTATAAATTTTTGTTCTCATAGATTTCCTCTATAATTAATTATAAATTCCCTTCTCAATAAATATTGTATGCCCCATCTCAAGTACTCTTCTATTATTTCTTTCAGGAATACCACTTTTTTTTTATATAGTGCCCTAAACTCCTGATGAATTTCAATGTTTTAAAAATTACTTTTGAACCCATTATTTCTTTATTCACATCTTTTATTGGTTCACATCTTCCTCACAGAATTCCCATATTCCTTCTTTGGTCCTCTCTTGAAACTCATAAACATTTTTAGAGCTTCCAATTTATGTTTGAAATACATATTAAAAGTAATAAAAGTAAAATAATTAATTAAATAAATGAAGTACTTATCCTAAAAAGTTTATTTTTTCTCATGTCACTCATATATCATACTAAAATAGTTTCAAGGGATGAGTGGAATGAATTTTAACTTTCCAATATATTGAATTTGTAATCACCCCTTTTCGGACAAATTGACCAATGCCAATTACTTCATATTGACATATAAGAAATATAATGGAGACTATATCCCTTTAATAACATGACCATGTTTATTTCACACATATGTCCCACGCTTTTATACGATGACCGATTTTCTTCCATAGTACATAGATTACATGAATTATATACTTAACTAATTTGTAAAAAGATTCATTTTCTACATTTTCCTTTTGTAACAACATTTCCATCTTCCACTCCTTTCAAAAGAAAACCATATTTTCTAAGAAAACATTATTTCCTTCATCAATGAGTTGTGAGACACTTAATAGGTTTTGTTTCAACCCATAAAAAATAAGGCTTTCTTGGATTTCTATTTTTCCTCCATAATAATAGCATATCCAACACCTTTGATTTATAGGAATTAATAATTAACAAACATAATTGTATCATATTTGAAATCATTCACATTCTTCAAAAATTTTAAATCTCTCATCATATGTAATTAACACCAATAATCCAAAATCTTGGGTCTTTCTCCTTTTATAGATTTGATAGTAGTTTCCATAGAAAGATCTTTTTCTTACCCTTTATCTTGCTTCACATTCTTCTTTTTAAAATTGTAATAAAATGGATGTTTTATTGTAACAAAACCAGAGACCCGTTTACAATATGTCCATGTTTTTTATACCATTCACAAATAGATTCAAGTGATTGGAAAATATTTTCAACATTCAAAAAAACAATCTCATATTTCTTATTTTGAGAGGATTGAATCCCCCTCATAATTTTATTGATCCAACTCATGGGATAATTTAAATTTTTAGATTAAACCAAAAAATATTTTATTTATTCCCATATCCACCAGAATATTAGTAGTACCTGTAAAAAGACTATTTACTTCTATAACTTCAATATTTCATGGAGATGTTAACATGTTTTTCAAAAAATTTATTATCTTTCACATTATAACTTTTTTTGTTCCACAATATTATTATTATAACATCGAATATTATTCTTTAGTTCTTATTTCTTTCCAAATTAATTTTAATTATAATTGGTGGAAATGTTTTTGGTGGACTTAGACATTTTAAAAACTTATCAATTACAAACAATGATGGTTTTGGCCACATACACATTTTATTAGCATTCTTTTTTATAAGGAAATTTATTATTTTATTTCTAACAATTGGAGGTAAATGTTTTATATCATTATCAGTTTCACCATCTACTGAACATTCACCAACTTCAAAGATAAATTTTTCAAAACTTGTGTCTCCCTAAATAGCTTTAAAAAACATTTATTGAACATGTTTCAACTCTTCTTCCTTTGTGTTAAACTTTACTTAAAATGATAATTATGGTTATTTTTTTTCAAGAGACTTCATGAGAAAATTAAACTCTTCATAAAACATAGCTTTATCTTCAATAAATAATTTTTGATTCTTTTACATGTGAATTTACTTCTTAAAATTCATGAATTCTCTTTCAAGTTTTAAAATATTTCAAATACAATATTTCAACTCACTTTTAAGATGTAATTTTAACTGAGCCTCTACTTAATATTTATAACTACTACTTCCAAATAATTTATCATTAACCATTTATATGAATTTTTTTTTGAAAAACATTAGTAAATCATTTAGTATCAACTTCACTATATTTATTTTCATCTTTTTTAGACAAAACGCTTCTTAATTTGAACTAGGAAAAAAATATCATTTTCCATGAAATGAGACTATGATTTGTCACCATGTTTCTTCCAATATCTTAATGTCCTTATTTCATATTCATAACTATCTTATTCATTTCCTTTTCAAGGTATATTAGTAGCAATGTTACCAAAATAACCACATTTAGAACATTTTTGGGGTAGTTACCCTTTATAATTTCCTATAACTATTTTCACATTTTTAGAAAATGAAGCTAAAAATTCATAATGATTTTTAATAACCACATTATCAAATTCATAATCACTAACTTATTCATATTTAGGAATTTCCTTAAATAGTCCTTACTTAGATTCAATGAAGTACATTTATCAATCCACTTTTCCTTTTACTTTTCTTATTTTCTCACCTATCATTTCCTAAGTAATGAATGTACTATGAATATCATCCTAAGACAGAGTTTTAGAATCATTACCTTCCAAAGATGAAACATTGGCATCAAACATGTTTTGGAGAATTATCGTGATCTTTTCAACAAAATTTGAATCTTTCAACTTCCCACCAACACATCTTATCGTGCAAATAATAAAATTCACACCTACAAATAATTAACCAATATATTCATATTGATATTTTTTGAGATCTCTATAATTAAGCCTCAAAACTTGTAACTTTTATTTCTCCCCATTATTATTTTATTCATAATTTTTTTAAATTTCTCCTAGATACCTTTAGTAATCGTAAAACCCATCACTCTACAGTATTCACATTTGAAAAGTGATGGGATTAAAAAACTCTTGAATCTCCAATCATTCTCCATATTATTCTCTTCCATCAATGTAAGAGGAAAATATTCAATAATAAGGGGAAATTAAACTATAGAAATATGTAAAACATCATACCAAAGATTCATAACATATAGAAACATTTTATCTTTCTAGATATGATAGTTATTTCAATATAATATTAGAGTCTATTACTATTAATGAAATTAAAATTCTCCATAACAAATTCTCTTCAAAAACCTCAGCCATAAATAAAATAAGGTAACCTTCACTCTGATACCAATTGTAAAGGAAAAACATAGATAAATTTATTACTGATAGGGAGAGGGTGAATTTTTAATATCATTTTATTTTATCATATCTATCTTTTATATCAACCTTTGATTCCTATTAAATAATTATCACTTGTTAAAAAACAAAACATTCACACATCCATAAAAAAACAAGTATTTAAATGGGTCACTATTTAACAAGAGTAAATAGTCCATGGCATGGTTTGGAAATAATCTAACACCACACAATCCATTAGAAAAAAAACATTTGGAGTGGATACAATAAGTAGTAAATACCCTTACACTTCTGTAGAACTATGATCATCAAAATAGTGAATGGGATTATTCTTTCATGAATGATGTGAAGTAAGTTTGATAAAAAGTTAAGAAACCTTCACCAGATAGTTCCAAAGATGTCACTATGATACTTTAAAAATTTCCATATATTTATTTCTTCAATAAAAACAATTATTCACTTTCTTTCCTATAATTTTGAATAAAAAACTTCTCTAGACATTGTATAAAAAATTACTCTGATGGATCAGTTTTCTTCTTTAGTCTAATTCCATAGTCTGGAAACAAGTAAGATTATATAGTCTAGAAACTATTTTTAATCATTTATTATTTCCATTTAAATGTAGGTTTGACCTATAAAACATGATCAAACACTTTCTCTACACTTATGTTTTCCAAAACAATTTCTCCAGGAAAACTTAATCTAGAAAAATTTCTTATTCCAAAAGATCCAAAAAAACATCAGTACTCTCTCTCTCCCTCAAGTCAAAAGTGTCATAGTATGTTTTACTTTTACCACTATGTATAGGTGTTCCAAAAATTTAATGGGAGGAATAACATTTACCACTCATATAAATTCCAAAAACATTTATTTCACTTACATTTTATCTCCATGTTTGACCATTTCAATTCTTCTCAACTCTTCTAGATTCTTACTGAGACTTCTTGAATCTTCTCACAACTTTATTCTTCTTTGAAATTTTAAATTTTTTGTCACTCCATTCTTGTTTTTTATTTCAATACAGTTTCTCACTCTGATTGAACATATTTAAAACTAAATACTTTACATTTTGATCATCAAAATGAAACTCTTATTCCATAATCATTAATAGAACTTCTCTAATATTCCAAAATCCTCAAAAGAAATTATGTATAAACATATGATTGATTCACATTTTCTTCATTTTTTATAAAATTTATTAGACTAATGTGATTGAGTATGATGAAGTCCAGCGTCCAATGAATCTTTAACCAATCAAAACAAAAAGGTATTTTGTTCTTTAAAAACTAAAAAAACAAAATTATTTATCCATTAAAATGGTTCACTATATTTTTGAACATCAATCAATTGGTCATTATCTGATACAATATCATTTAGGAGTCCCAAAAATGTAATGACTCTAATCTCTCTTTGATATAACTCAACATATGACGTCATGTTGATACCAATGGTTCACCTTATGGATCTATTGAACACCATGTATGATTAACCGGTGTCATCAGTGACTTCTTTCATCTAAATTATCTATAACTAATGATAATCCCAATGGATTTGTTAATTCGGTGGCTCATAATATCCGATGAATTAGTGAGTCTAATATATCTTTCAATAATTACTTCTCTAAAACTTTTGACTATAGAATCTTCAAACATTCCATTCTTCATACAAAATATTTTTTCAGAGATTATCACAAAAAATATCTTTGATCAAAATACATTGAATTTATACTCTCTTTTGTTCTAAAAACACAATCATGTATCCTAAATTCCTCACGATGAATGAAACATTTAGATCAGTATTGAATGGACTAACATACAACAAAATCTCCTCCTTTGTTTCTCAACATTTGAATCACAAGTTTTCTAAATAACTTTTGAAATTGGAAACATACAAAATAGAAAAGCATCCTTATGTTTGTTACTGAATATATTTAATGATATTCATACTCCATTAAAAAATCTAACGCTGATTGAAAACATAATTCTAGAAAAAAAATTTCTCAGAAAATTATCTTCACCTAGAAAATACTTTCTGAACATAAATCCAAAATTGATGGACTTCCTTAAGAACATTTCATTTGATAAAAAAATTATAAAACTTCTTTAACTAGATCACCAACACTTACAATGTAAAATTATTTATCATAATGAAAATATATATAAAACCAATTGCATAAACCTATTCCAATATTTAAAATCCAACATCCAAACAAATCGGTACCCACATTTTTTAGGAACATTTCTCCAACTCTTACACTCAATGATGAATTGTCCATCTATAAATTAGAAAATAAATGGGAGACTTGAATTTATTGCATTACGCATATAGATATTTTGTATCATATTTTTTAGAGAATTCATATTCTTAGAATATTCTATAGAAAAAATATGACTAAATATTGGGGGTGCATTCTAGCATCACTATTTTCATGAAAACCACCTAGTATTGGCTAATAAACAAATATAAAACTCTTATTTATTTATTTTATAAATTTTTAGGTTCTTATAGTGTTTTTTCTATGTAATTAATTTTTTATTATTATTATTACCATTTTAAAAATATTTTAATAAAAATATCATCATTTATATTTTTTTCAAAAAAATAAAGAAAAATCATTTCAAATAATTTTTTGAGGAAATAAACTACTTTCTATGTGTTATAAATATATTAAGATCAACCTTCTACCATATTAATACTTTATTATTCCATATATATTGATCAGAAAATTTTAATTATCATAACATAAAATATATATATATTCATCCTTATGACATATAAATTCTATATAAACCAAATCATCATGTTTTAATTATTTTTTTCCAAAAGATTATTTTGATTATCCAAAATGAATACGAGAATAATTAATATTTTTCTTCCCTAAACCCTTATAATCGGTCAACTATTCTATAATATCATGATCTTGGTGCTGCATAATGGTGCCCTAGTCTGGTCAGATATATGACCTTGGGTGCACCTTCTCGTACTCCAAAGGCCGAAAACATGAAACAAGGATCTAATATAGATTTCATAGGGAGACTATACCCTCTTTATCAATGTCGCACAGTAACTAAATAAATAAATAATATCCAAACATTGGTAAAAAACCATAATAATTACAAAACCATAATAGACCAGTACAATATGATAAACCAATACATGAAAAGAATACTCAAACTATAGAGGTATATATTTCATGCCATATGTGTATCACGTATCAAATGAAAAACCTAAAAATAAATACACTGACACTCCCAAGATGGTTTAGACACCAATTTTGGTCCCCGAATCTATGCTCCATCCAAACTAATTCAACTAGCTTAGGGACCATTCTATTATCTTATCCTATAAACATGAAGTTTATTCGGGTACTGATCAGGATCTTGGGTAGGGTGTTAGTACAACTCAGTAGCCACCACTAAAAACATTTAAAAAATATGCAATCTAGAACATTGTATTTAGTTTTATAAAGAATAAATTACAATGTTGACTCCCTCTAAATGAGCATTGATAAAATCAAAATAGAAAAAAAAAATACCTAAATATGGTATTATTCCACCAAAAGGAAAGGATAAAATAAGGATTCAATGATCATATAGATCGGGTGAACCCTTAGAAGAAACTTGATTGCATGACCTTCATAAGGTCATATAGAAAGTAAAATGTACCACACCACTTTTGGATGATCTCGTGAAACCCTTTGATAATCCCCTCTCCTCTTGTAAAGTGGATCTAGACAATCAGTTGTCACACATCATCAGATAGATAAGCTCCTCCAAGACATTATACTCTGTTCTCTAGTGGAATCAAGAAAAACCCACCAAACATCCTCTGAAAATAGAAGGAAAATATAAAAAAGGTCTGAGCCCCTTACAGTCAAAAGTTTCATGTGATGCATCACTTATAGGTAGAGTGATTATATACTACAACACCCATAATACCACAACAGATCCTTAACCTTTGAAAAATAATAAAATAAAATAAAAATGGTGAAAGGATGGAGCCTCTTACAATCATAAAACTCATTTCACACACCCAAGTATCCAACAAGACACCATAAAATCCTCAGTGACATGTCCTCCTAGTCATGCAAGAGCCCATTGGTTTGTCACCCTCAGCACGTGGAAGGCTTCAGGAAAGTCCAGGAAGTCACTTTCTTTACCTTTGGGCCCAAAAATATTCAAATAGATTATTTATTTAATGTTGATCCATCTCTATCAGACCATTTTTTCTCATGAAGAACATTACGGATGGGAAAATTCATTATCTTTGACAACAGTTGTTTAAGATCACAAGGTCCCAAAGTCTTTGAAAAATATAAGAACTAAATAAAGGATAAAAGGTGGGAGCCTCTTATGGTCTTAAAAATTATGTGACGCACTGGAACAGTATCACAATACCCATTGAATAACTAATTTGATCATGTAAAGGTCCACTGGAAATTCCTCCTTATCTTGTGGAATATCACAGATAAGGAATCAAAGAACACATGAAATCTTATATGTGGGCATCTTGATCCCACGAAATCTCTTATAACATTCACCTCAAAAATATGGTAGACCCTCTGCATGCCTTCATGATTTGGAATGACCCCATGAATTTGATATGTTAAAATAAAGTATGAATTAATGAGATGGTCTCATGGTCACTAGAAATATTGAGATGCCCTCAAAATGAATAATTTATAAACCTCATGGAAATGCATGGTGCCAAATCCCACCACTAACTCCTTCCAAGATTCACGTGATACGTGCCTATAAAATCAGAGAATAAATTTGGTGGTGAGGCCTATAAATCCCCCAAACCAAAATTAAAAAAACTTATTCACATAGAAAAATACTTGGAAACTCACACCGATGCATTTAGATATCAGAGCAGATTACTCAGAATTACAGTTCTCATGACCAATAAATCATCTCATTACGTAAAATTTTGGGAATAGCCAAAGAAATCATGCTGCATAAAAAGGCACTTCATCTGATAACTCATAGATCATGTGTAATACTTCAGGCAGGTCACATGAAGAAAATAATTCATATCTTCCAGATCTCATGGGACATAAAACAACCTATCACTAAACAAATCTAAGACATTTTCAATAAGCGGATTGAACAAAGACTAAAAATAAGGGATACATATGTAAAAATATATATAATATTCCTTATCTGCTTCATGTGAAACACCCATAAAATGTCATAAAATTAATACATGTCTCCTAGATCTATAGACACTGCTTCGGTATGCTATTTGGATCACATAATGTCCTCTAGAAATATCTAATACTGTTACATAGATCCCCCCAGTTACTACACCAAAGTCTTAAGAAAACACCTAGGATTTCTATCCATACCTTAGGATGTCCTTAAACCATGTCTCCCAACTCATATGGTGGAACCATTACATGTCAGCTGAGTCTCGTGAAAGCATCCGGGTATGCCTACTAGCTCTCGTGACGCCCTTTAGACACACCGTCTAGAACTCATGATGTCCTCTAGACATATTAGTTTCCATTCGTGGTGCCCTACAAACATGTCAACATGGATCTTGCGTCACCCTCTATAAATGTCTATTTGAATCTCATGACTCCCTCTAAGACTGGAAGCCATATTTTTTGTTGAACCCAGGGCAACTCAACTACATCATGTGATGCTCTCCAAGAATGTTAGCTGGGATCATGTGATGACTTCCAAGACAAGTTGGTCGAGTCATGTGTTGTCCCTCAAACAAGTTAATTGGATCATGCGATGGTCTTTGGAAATATTAGAAATACATCCTCCAACATGTCAACAATAACATCAAGGAATGAAGATAATTCTGTCTAGATGGAATCAATCTAGTTAATTTGAGCATCTCAAGACTCAATAACCTTATCCATCTTCAATGTGTAAGCCACAATAAAAATGGAAATGACATTGTGTAATCCATAATCAATAGAAATATGATGACTCTAATTGTTTCCATAACCAATAAACATAGGACACCTCTCCAAGGATAAAGCTCTATATTAACTTTTAAAGGGATTTCCTAGTGCATATGTCTCACATATATAAGCAATAATTCTGATTATTTTTCATCACTTTTTTCTCACACCATGTATAGTTCATGTGGGATTATCAAGCTACAATGATAATATTATTAGTTTCATAATCATCTATCAATAAAAAGGAATCCCCGTCATGTAATCCCCAATCAACAATATAATATGATATGTACCACATATAAGGTTAACGTCAGTATGTAATCCCCAATAAATTGAACAACAATGACTCTCATTTGTACTATAAACATGACATAAATGATGCCTCCTTAAGACCTAAGATCCTCATTAAAGCATTCCATGTTTTTTCCAGTACGTAAGTTTAGCATCCATATCAAGTAACATTGATTACTTACTATCCCTTGTTTCTCACGATGACCACAGCTCATGTGGGATTAGGTAGTTGCAATGGTTAGATCATTTGCATCATGAATCTCCACCAACCACAACAATCTTAGTATGTAAGCCTTGATGAGTGGAATGGTATAAACATCACCCACATAAGGGAATATACCTTGGGGATAATCTCAATGGCATGATCAAACTATGATAACTTTGATTCATATAATAAGTTTGATACGTAAGATATCTCATTGATATTTGATCTCAAATATCTAGCACCTAAGTGCCTGAACATATGTCCTTTTTTCATTATGTTAAACTGCATGGTTTTAATGAACTACATGTATTTTTATTCCTGAAAAAAATCAGATACTTAGGATACCTCATAATGGCTCAATCCCCTCCTTGTAATATTAACCACCTCCCTACGTGATAGTAAATTCTATGATTCTTGGTTATGAAGCTTTAGTATATAAGTAGTTATTCATTACTGGGAAATGTATGAATAACCATGGATACATAAAGATGCATTAAATAATGACATCCCATTCTCCTAAATAAAAGGGGATAACCTATGATCATTTTTCAGGTAAATGATCTAGTATCAGGATTAGGAATAAATTCGAAAACATATATTAAATCTATAAGAGTGTCATGAAATAGGAAAAAAATTCCCACATAAAAGTGTGTGATGATCCCAACATCTCATTCTCTCGATCAGTTTGATTCCATAAGTTTCATTATTTATAAAACCCCAACTGACCTTTTTCCCTCAAAAACCAGGTATGTACCATGTTATGGATTTGGAACCATTGGGATTATCTATTAGGAATGAAAATGGTGAATCAAAATAAATGATTTCCCAAGATATAAAACCCCCCATAATCAACTATCAGGATAGACTAAATTCACCAAAGTCATCCCTTTTTACCATCTAAACCAAAATGATAAACATGACATGAACTTATTTAATCATGGAAGCTCTTTCACCACATAAAAATGATAGACTTCCTTGTTCCGCTCAAACCATTTTTGTTCAAGTAGGGTTCTAGGTCATCATCATTTCCATCGAAACAAAAATAGTGAACCCAATTTGAATATCTCAAATAACAGAATGATTGGTTAGTCAAAAGTTTGTAAATTTTTCTTTTTCCAATTTTATGTAAGAAATGAGTCTGATGTAAAACCATTGAATAGAAGGATGGTCAGATCCCCATGGTTCATGCCATTTTGTTGGAAAATCAAACAAATATGATAATCCTAACTTAACTATTATAGCTTATCCTCTGTAATTGGGCTTCCCATTAAATAATTTCATCCTCAATTTTATAATTCAAAATGAGATTAATAGCCATATAGTAAATAAGTGGAAATTATTTTAACTATGCATATTTGATTGAGTACGTATCATGCCAATTATATTTCACTAATTGGTAAACTTGTACCATTTTTTTCATGAACTCAAAAACTGATCTCATCAGCAACATCATAATCTGAGATAATATTGTTATCTTGAGATATTTCTAGAAAATAAATTATGGTTGCAACCCACATGGTTAACAAGATAATCTCGCCTTTCCAACAACATAAACATTATGTGGTGAACACATTGGTTCGGGAATACCATTTATGTAGTACAATAACAACTCTTGAATCATCCTATGAGGGCCTCCTAGTAAAAAAATTGATGAGTTTGCAACATCGAGTAAAATATATAGCTAAGACAATGGCCCTCATTTCCATATCCAACAATTTGGATGCTTATCCCTAAAGAACGAAAATTACCACCTTCAGCATCTGATGAAGGTGCAACAAGGAGTCAAATAAGACTCCATTTAGATTCAAGAGCTATTGAGGAGGGCTCCTATTGACTGTCATTTCCATCACCATCCAACCATTGCCCATCAGTTTCCAATTGAGGGTACCACTCAACACACTACCACCAATAATAACCATGCACGAGCAACAATGAATACACATCGGGTGAGAAAGTATCTAGAAAATTGTGAGTGGGATCATATCTCTACTCCCATTAATGACGTTTCTTGAAATATTTCACTAGTAACCAGTGAGTATGCTCCTATCCCTACTCACTCGGGACTAGTATTTGGGCATATTCTCATAGAACACGTGGGGGAGATATATATCCCTACCCCCATGCATGGAGTCCATCAATATATTCTGGTTCATAAGGAAGATATAGTTGTTCTCACATCTCACTTCAATAGAATATATCTTCTAGTATATAGTGGAGATATAAATTCTGTAGGATTATATCCCTGTGAACACTTTTATAAAATTCCATTCCATATTAGAAAGAGATGAAGAACTCTATCATAGTATTCCAACACTAGTACAGATACAGGAATTAGTGCCTATTCATAACCTTGCATCTAGGGTAGCTAAATACTCAGATCATTATGAACAATTTGTTGATCTGGAGCAAATTCACATAATTTAACCCATCCAGGCAGATTATCGACATATTATTTTGAAGGATGAGGTGTCGGATTGGGATCATATTCTCATTCCTACCTGATCTCACTAGCTGAGAGTGGCACATGCCTCAGTATAGGGGTGCATGCCTATTAGAAAATTATAGTTTCATATTCCGAAGGTCCTAGATAAGGCTTATGTTTTTGTTCTGGTTAGGGCACACCAAGTGAGTGAGGAACATGACTTCGTACATGCTCATATTCCTTTCAAATTAGATCAGTGGTATACTCCATATGCATGGGATTATTTTATGTCCCCATTATATCCTGTGATAACCATGTCATAATGGAACATGTCTTGGGACATACTCATATTCATGCCAATGAAACAGCTCGGCATATTCTAGAAGATCACCGAAGCCAGGTGTATATTCCTACTTCTACAAATAAAATCCCACACCAGCATCCATCAGAGGAAATATAGGTGTAGGATCATATCTAATCTCTCATTATGGAGTTCCACCATCATATTCCATATAGTAATGCATATTCAAACTAGGATAATATTCTTGTTCCAACCAGACCTCACTATGTGAGATAAGCACATGCCTTAGGGAAGGCTCATACCCTTTCCCCAATATACCCATGAAATATTTCAAAGGCTCAGGATTGGGATCATTATCATTTTCTAACTGTGGCACGCTAGTTGATAATGGTACGTGCCTTATGAAAGTATCATATTCCTATCAAAAATATGGATTCTTATTGGCATATTCCTGATGCTTCTCATCAGCATTCTCATACTCTTGCAGCACCAGATGTCTAGAAACAGGGTCCAGAAACATTCAAACAGTAGTATCATATCCCTTCAAAATTTCATATGTTATGTCATCATATACCAACCATGACGCAGAATAAGGATCGTACCCCTGGTCTGATTAATCTCAATGTTCTTGGGGTTGTTTGAGACACATTATCAACCCCACAATGGTATTTCAACTCTTCAACTGATGTTGAAGATTATTGTTACCATGATATCACTCCTTATGATAGTGTTGAGATTAATCATGGAGACTATACACCAGAAATTCATTATGGTCAACCTCTCCATGGAGATATCTCCCACGGACAATGAAATACACCCCTTTATGAGAAACCACCCTATAGAGAGGTGTTCAAAATGCAAACAAATTTTTATAGAGAGGTTTATGAAACATCCGTGTCAACTACATATTATTCCCCCATAAACTTACAAAATCACTCAAATCCTTTTAGCGTGCGACCCCAAGAAGAATATTTTTTGGTTTGAACATATGAAGGTTTTTTAGTCTAATAAAGAGGAGGATGAAAATGATATATGAAGATAGTGGTCTAGAAATATCCTTCTCATCGTTATCTGGACCCTCGATACCTCTGACTATGAGGTCACAAATGAGTTAGAAAATGAATTCACTCCAAATATATGCCAAAATATGTGGGCTACTCATCAATGACTGAAGGCTATGCATCTCCCACTATTCAAGATATGAGTACTGCCTTCATCTCATCAATACACTCTCTTGATTTCTGGATGTGGCCACCTTTTCCATGGACTGAAACCAAAGAGTGGAAGAGCATGAAAAATGATTATGTTGTGTTTGTCTCCACACATCAACAACACTCCACTAATTGATTTCCAGAGCATCTCATTATATGTGTATCTATGGATGGGAAAAATATGGATAATTTTACTTCACTGTGTCTGCGGAATAGAAAACCCCTTTTTGGCATGATGGCCTTTAATGTCATAGCCTCAAAAAAATCATTGGACCGGGTAATGTAAGAGATAGTTGGTCACTACCATAGGATGATACCTTTTTAAAGATTTCTAGACATCATAAAAATGGATATGATATCCTACAAGTCTTTTAAATAGTCCCCTCGAAGCAATGAGAACGCATTTCATATGTATATTCATAGGATTCAATCATCCCAATGACATACTCTAGAAATAGACTCCCATCATGAGATTCCATTGCACCAAACTCCTACGCAATAACAACTATGCAATGTCAAAAGGTCGTATTATTAGATTTTATAATATATTTCTAGGATAGGAACCAACTCACCAGGTTAGGGGAACATCTACCACAACCTCTACCACTTGGATCATTAATTTCAAGGATGATACAAGATATGTCATCAGTAGCTGCAAAAAAAACCTCAGACCACTGGTATAGGGGATTTATATCTCAATCACCATCACCAGGTTCATAATCCCTAGTTAGGGACTTTTGGAAATCAGTGGTGGTTCCAAATCAACCCCAGACTGTTGGGTTAAAGGATTTATATCTCAATTCCCTTCCCATAAATCATCAAATCCTCTACTGGAAGCATCATATCCTCAAAAACATGATCAACCAATGCTAATTGTGGCCCTGAATAATCCATATCATATAGGTATAGGGTAAATTTCATCATTATCATCATGATATAGAGAATCAGACTTCTCTAGTATGAGATTTAAAAATTGACAGTAAACATCACATATGTTCCTCCCACCATAATACAGACCTCTACTATTCAGTTCTCATTTGGGAATCATGACAAGTAACACCCTCAAGTTCATTACTCATAGGATGAGATAGGAGGAGCATATGGTGATGCTTACCAAACCCTAATGGGGATGCAATCCAAAATTTCCCAACATGGCCAGGGGTTCGAGGAACAAACTTAATACATGCAGAGTAGAATCATCATATTGCATTGAATGTAATGGGACAACAAACATTTCCTAATATTCATTTATGAATGCCATCACTATCAAATAAAAAGATATTGTGGATCAATATGAAAATGTAGGGGCCATATCAAGGAAATCCTACCCTAATAAGAGGCTGATCTGGATGCACCCACTAAGGATACCCACACCTGGAACCAGAGGAGGCTCCAAAACATAGCACCTACGAATATATAGTTGACTACTATACAGCAGAACACTTTCCAATAAAAAGGAAAGGGTGTGAAAAATATCCATCACTTCCCAAAATAATTAAAAATCCTTCCATGGAGGAATAGTTTTCAAAATACTATGATGAGACACAAAATCTCACACAACTCACTGAGGAGCTACTCAGGGGCAATATTCCCATTAGTTATCATATTTAGGTGGATATTAATATTCTTCCCCCCATAGATGTTTCACCTATAAAAGAAATATTTGAGCATAAAACTAGCTCTAAATCCTTGCATATAGTCTATAAAAAAGAGGAAATCAAAATTGATCATGGCTTCCCTCCATTGTAGTGACCTAATCTCCCTCTCCATGGAAATCATTCAGTATTATGGTGAATTGATAATTCAATGAAGAAAAAGGTGGGTCCACCTCATTGAACCCCACTAGATCCTATAGATAGGAGGTGTATTACATAGTATTACCCCTATAATTTCATAATGTAATTGAGTAACTTGATACTTGAATTGAAGTCATGGAAGGGTGATGTGCACCTATGCAACCAGAGAAGAATCCAAATCCCAAATGGGTGGATGACTCTTTGTCAAATCCAATTTTGGAAATCAAAACTTCTCTACAATTGATGGTGTAGGACACCTAGAATAGCATCTCACACACATTGTATCCTGATGTGCACTAATAATGGGACCACAGTATCCAAAGGAGGCAACTAAGATAAATTTTTTGGTACATACTCTAATAGGGCCATCCTTTGTTTGCTAAAACAGTCTATTAGCAAGATACATTCTATGATAGTAATACCTCCACCATCAATTCCATTATCAATTCAACTTCTTACTAAAGAAAATGGAAATCATTAACCTAATGTACTAAAATTAATATAAAAATTATAGGCTGTATAACATCATTGCTAGATGGAATGGCTTAACGTATTCACTCAATATCCCTCTCTCATAAAATATAATACTTTAAATTTGTCTTGAAAATATCCAGGATGAGTTGAAAACACCTATGATCCCAATAAAGTGTCTAGGTGGGTTCTAGGATTTTGTGAAATTGTAAAATGTTAAGAATATTTCATTCATTGAATTCGATCGAAATCTCAAATCATGCCCTCAGCATTGGAGAAAATGCTATGTGAGGAAGATGCTTCATCTATCAATCTCAAGATAGTTGTAGTTCCCATCCAAGCACCTAGGCACGAACCAAACCACCTAAAACCTCTTATAAAGTTGAAACAACCAAAGAATCACCCTCAGAAAAAATCATAGTGAAAATATGGTGTCGTGGGATTTGATGAATTGATGAATAAATCATACTCTTTCTGAAATGAAAAAGTATATGGTTATTTTCTTACAGCCATGGACTATAACCTTCTCAAAATTCCATAGCCCAGGAAGCCCAATGAGGACAACCTCATTGGTCATCCTGACTAGTTAAATTTTCAATGAAGGATAGGTAATAATATCTATGACTTATTCATCATCAAAGACTCACCCCCTGGAATTTTCAATTCCGAAAATGTGGAGTTAGATAACTCCTCAAAGAAGGTGGACTTTATAAAAATTTACCAGTTATATGAAGAAGGTGATTGGAAGAAAGTTATAGCTAGTCATGTGTAGTAGTTTGAAAACTGGATGACTAGAAAAATAAATGATCAAGATCATGCCACCCTAATAGAAAAGCTATGAAGACCCACAATAACTTCTCCGACCAAGGATGTAGAATCTTATATACCTCTCAAAGGTGGACATGACCATCAAAAGTAGGAGGAAACAAAAGAGTATGACTCATTTTATAATCCAATATATGCTCTAATTTTTGAATATTTCATCCATATAATATCTAAAATATCGGTACTACCCCACCAAACGAAACCCACATAATACAGATATCTCAAATTTGGTTATGTAAATGTGATAAATCTGGTATACCCCTTCTATGATTGTGAATTTTCATTATATTATGAGTTTCCTTTACAAAATTGGGGAAGAGGAGGTCGTATACATAGGAACCGAGGATACAAAGGATACAATGGGCATGGCCAGACCCAATATTAATGTTAAATACCCAATTATGATATATATATATATATATTGAATAGAACCATTCTCAAATGCCCCAATATCCCCTAAAGGGTAATGGAGGTTTCCTAGAAACTTCTAAAAATTTCCCATAGCCAAATGTCTTACATGAATTCCAAGCAAGGTTGAGATTATATGATCGTCCTAGACTATGTGGAAGGATTTCATGACCTATTCCACTAAGAGAAGATTCCCCTTTTACCTCAGGAAAAGCACAACACCCTTTAAACTCAAATTTATCTACTTTTGAGCTAGTTGTTAAGGAGAAACCCCACCTTGGGATGTACTGACCTCTGGCATAATGTTATGGAATTATAAAATAGCTCTAGGTTGTCCCAAAAAATATCTCTATCATAAATTCTTTTATCTTTCTCAGGAAATCAGGTAGAAACTCTTTGAATCCCTCTAGAGACACACATGAGTTTGAGATAGGATTCATTGTGACCGAGTTTTATCGAGTAGAGACCAAGACATCAGAATTCCATATCACCATCTTGTTCAATAACCAGGAACATGAAGAAGTCATCTAAGGAAACATTAGGACCCTATATATTTCGTGCAAACTCAATAATGTCAATATCCAAAGGGATTTAATTGATGAGGTTTCCAAGATTAACCTCATCTCGGTTTGAACCCTCCAACATTTTGGATATTTTGAAGGGGACTTATCTTCCACAAAGCTCTCCAGTCAAGTGTATGATAAGGCTGCGAAATAACCTCTCAGGAATACAGAACTCAAATATCAGTTTTTGTATCATATATTTGACGATGAGTTTATTATTATCCAGAAAGAAAACATATATAATTTCCTACTTAGGATAGCCTAACTCTTTATACACTTGGAATTATATTCAAAATTTTATCATTGTTTGAAATACCTCATAGATGGAAATTTTTTCCTAATGAATGGTGACAGTTCCTCCTTTGAGACGTGAGGAGACACATATGCTAAAGACTGTTTCTATAATAGTTGATTAAAACAACCAATTGACGATAATGTTATCCAGGTTGTATCCCCAAATGGATGTGAGACCACCCCTACAAATCCCTAGAGTATTCTTGATAGTGATTAACTGCTCCCAATATATCTGGATGAGTTAATAAACATGATCCCATATGTCCAAGCCCCTTTTTACCAAGAAATAGTGTAAAAGGAAATCAGCTTCATCATCTCTCTATAATATCTTAGGAAATATGGGGTGATAATATTTCTAATCATAGACTCTATCACCTCGATAGTGATAGACAATCCCCAATATTTCTAAATTCATCTAAAAAAATATCCACAAACTCCTAGAAAGAAGAATAGGTGGATTACCTCTATAACACCCCTCCAGTATTTGATGAATGTGTCTTAACTAACATCAATGAGATCATGAAAATAGCTACGGGAATAGAAGAGGACCCAAAAACTCAATTAATTAGTGTCACCATGACCCTCAAATAGAAATATTTGTACATTGAATTTTAAAAGCAACACTGATATATGGTCACTTTGACTATACATAAATTCCCAGAATAAATCAATATGTGGATATGCACCATATCATCTTACCCAATGATCATTGAGGCTTTAAGAAAGAAGATGGAGGTATTAACCCCTCTCATTCCACTAATTTATAGGAGAAAGTAAAAAAATTGATCAAATATAACTTCTTCTAATAAGTGATATACACAAGATAGATTTCCAATATCATCCTCATCAAGAAAATGAATGGGTATATTAGGGTCTCTATAGATTTCAAAGACCTTAATAAATATTTCACAAAGGATGAAATCCCATTTCCAATCACTGAACTCTTGAATGATACAAATAATGGCTTCTAATCACTTCCATTTTGGGATATAAATTTAGGGTAAATCAGAAAAATATTTCTCCTAAAGAGTAATAATCGAATACCTTCAAAGTGTCCAATGTGATATTTTTCTATAAGTTCAAGCCCTTTGGGTTGACCAATTTTTCCTCCACTTATCAACATTCCATGCACCATATCTTTAATCAATTCTTTGGAAGTATATATAAGTGTTACGTCATCAACCTAGTTGTCAAGTCAGGACAGTGA
The DNA here is from genome assembly GCA_963277665.1 of Viscum album. Taxonomy (NCBI): domain Eukaryota; kingdom Viridiplantae; phylum Streptophyta; class Magnoliopsida; order Santalales; family Viscaceae; genus Viscum; species Viscum album. The sequence continues at coordinate 294,738,022 of OY728158.1, forward strand.
TGTGACAACTTCAGGGATCTTCAAATAGTCTTTGACAAACTATGATAACATAGTCTAAATATGAATCTTTTAACATTTTCCTTCAGATTAACATCAGGAATTTTTTGTGGATTTATGGTACTATACAAAGGCATTGAGGTTGACCTAGAAATGATTAGTTCTATTTTAGTAATGTCACACCTAGAAATCTTAATGAACTGAGGGTGATCTTAGGTAACCACAACTACCTTTTTCATTTCATAGCCAAATTGGCCATAAAATCTCTCACATTCACCAGGATAATAAAGAAGGGAATATCCTACCAATTTGATGGATACAACCAATAGTCTTTCAAAAGTATTAGGCTATATCTACTGCACTAACCAATTATGATGCCTCTAGTGGAAGGGTGGCCACTCATCTAGTATGTTCCCACCATGGTAGGCTCACTAGGCTCACTCATCACACATAAAAATGATTTTGGTATAGTGAATAGTCTCTAATAAATTTAACAAACAATGCTATTAAATGAGACCTGATACCATGATGTAGAGAAGAACTTCCTTGTACTCATATTTATTGGGGAAAAACTGGGGCATTCATTAAATCAATATAAATTTCATCAGGTCTCTTGTATGGATCCTCTAAAATATATGCATGGTCATCAACTAACAACTAGGATCTCGGATCGATGGGTTGTCATTCTTCCGTCATACAAAATTTGTTTCATATTATAGAAATTGTTAAATGGGAAATCCCTTACTGATTTCCTCATAGAACATTCTACCCTAGAGAGTACACCTGTGGAAACTGAGGACCTATATGATGTTTTATTATATTCCAATGATACTCCCTATACATAAAAGGATAGAAAATATGTGGCTCAATTGGGTTTAAATAGGGCTTGTATTTGTCTCTCCAAAAGATCAGTTTTCCCTACTCTTTCTCACTATCAAATAGATGCATGAATAAGGAGGCTAAATACCAATCCCTCATCATCGGCTTGGAACTAGCACTACAGCTATAGATGGTTTACCATAATATCAAAGGTGATTCAGAACTCGTGATAAAGTAGATAAATGGAGAATATTCCATCGAAAAGAAAGAATTATCACTTCTCACTGGCTATGTTAAGGGACTGATGGAAAATTCCTATTTTGATCTCACATTTAAACATGTTACCCAAACACAAAATACTTATGTAAACACATTGGAAAATACAGCCACATTTTTTACTAACCCCAATCAAGAGGAAGCAACCTTTTATATCACGTACCAAAAAATGATCTCATTGATCTTTGTTTTCTATATGGATGAAATAATTCGGGTCAACACCTCCCTAGAGTGTAGTGAACTAATATCCACCCTTGGATAGATGGATCCCCAAATTGGTTATCTCTAAAATGGTGTTCTTTAGATATATAGAGTCGAAAAGGAACAAATGCATCATTGTGTAGTGAACATTACCCTTTGATATGACCCTAATGAGAAAACATCTCTCAAAAAGTGAGGCTTAGATATAATCCTCCACATATGCATAGTAAAAAGAGAGATGAATTCCATCATGTAGGTAGTCCATGTATGCTTATGTGGCACTCATTAATATTGGACTAGTCTTTCCCATAAAATCAAGAGGTTGGGTTACTACTGGAAAACGATGATACATGATAGTGTGGAATTCACTAGGAAATTTTTTTTATTGTAAATCCATGCAACCTTCATCCATCAACCCCTAGAATTAATTCATAGGGCTCAATATTCCTAGCTATTTTTTGTTTTGGGAATGGTTGTTTTGGGTTCATATTATAACACCCCAACCCCAGAAGCCCAAATTTGGTGTCTACTAACTTTACATTTTTATGATTATAAGGAATTAAATCTCGATGGAATGAATATTTTCATAGTTTTGGTAAACCATATAGATACATGAGTCTTACATTACAATTTAATACACTAATTACAACATTAAATTTTTCTATTAAGGACAAATTTATTCCCACTTGTCATATCCTTTCATATCTATCTTAGTACACCTCTTGGACTATTAGAGAATGGAAATGAAATAAAGGTGGGCTCAAATGATTAGTATGGTTTATGTATGGTGGAAGAAGTAATGAATCAATGAGCATAATAAATATGGGGAGGTAATAAATGAACAAAAACTCTATGTAATCCATAAACCAAGATGGATTGTTTAAATAATATATAATAATGAATAACTAAACACACATTCCATGTAATGAATAAACTTATTAGAAGTGTGTAAATAATATGGAATAGTAAATGACTAAATGCACATTACATGTAATCAATAAACTGAGAGGAAGTGTGTAAACATTATGTAAAGGTAAATAACTAAAAACACAGAAAATTTAAATATTTGGATAAGGAATACTCGATATGGTAAGGTAAAAAACTAAAGACACATTCAATTTAATCAATAAAATGATAATGAAATGAATCAATAGATGTATGCATGGTGAAAATATTAGGGATAAGAAATAATAAATATAAATGATGGGAATTCTGAATTATCAGAAATCATGTATCTGTAAAATGAACCACTCTACCTTCAATTTATATCTTCAAGATAGTTTGTGTTTATGGGTAGAAACTCATCAATTCTATTTGGAAACAAACTTGAATGGTTTTTTTCCCACTTATTTCTCTTCCTGAGACTACTAAGGCATCGAGAGGCTTATTTTAAATGGTTCTGAACCCATGTAGTGAATTTCCAAATCATTCCTCATATGTCAGATAATAATTTTAATTAATGAAAAATTTCCCTCATTAAATATCATCATTGAGTAAATAATATAGATATATATGTCTAATGATCATAAGAAAGTGAATATTACAAGGGGCTACAAAAATTAATTTTGAAAGGGAATGTAAATACTATACTAATCCAAATAAATAAAATACCTTGCAGAGGAGAATAAGGATGATATTAATACAACATATCCCAATCGGATTCAAAATAAAGGGTTGTCTTTTATGAATGTAAATAGTATATAAATATCTTTTAAAAACATTCTTGAGGAAAATAACCTTTTCATTTTGAAAAAAACATGAAATCCTTTTCTTTAAAAATATATTTAAAAAAATTAAAATGAACCTTTTCTACATACAAATTAATCTTAAAATAAATGATGGTGTGTAATTTTTTACATGTTGTATAAGGTAAAAATAAAATTCCTTTTCCAAGGTAAAAATGTTAGAAAAGCTCCATTTTCAGAAAAAGTTATAAAGATTCCTTTAAAACATTTGTAAAATAAGAAAGGGTGAAAATTCCTTCTGTAAATAATTTTGGAAATTTTAAAAACATTTTTTAAAGAACATTTGTAAAAACATGTTTTTTTAAGGAAAACAAGTTCTATAACTAAATAGAGAAATGAATTTGGGTTTTCTTAGAAGCATTTTATAAAAGAATTTGATTAACAAAGAGTGAAAAAATGGTACAATTACATGAAAATTTTCAAAAATTACTAGAGGATAATAAAATTAACGGGTTTATTAAACAATTATAATATAAATTCTTTTAATTTAATTTCATGAATAAACAATCTCGACTATAATGATATTTTGAAGTAAACCCTTCAAATGAACATAATATTGAAGTGAGAATTAATAAATGGATTGATTATCTATAGAAACAATAAATCCAAATATATTAATTTAAAATCCATTAATAGATATTAAATTTCATTATAAACATAATAATAAAATATTAATGATATTTAGGAAGTAATATAACCCAATTAATATAATTTAATGATGAAATTTATATACCTGTTGGTGACTTTATGTTCAAATTCCTTTGGATGAAATAATTAAAATTTAAACTCAAAACACAATGAATAATTAATTATTAATTATATATAATGTCATAGGGGAATTATATAAACCATATAAAAGAATATAGGTGCATAACATTAATATATTCCTCAATGAAATGAAATTGAGGTGAAATCCCTTATCTTGCAATTATTTTTGTGTGAACGTATTTTAACCTCTTGTATAATGGTTTAATGAATTTTATTAAGTTATCAAATAACCTTACTAATATTTATAATTTCATATATTAACTTATTATAAAATTTTATTACCCATTTATTAACAATATTTCATTATTTTAACTAATTTTGTTGTTAAATGTACAGCTTTTCAAGTATGTTTTGACTTGTTATTTTGGTTCTTATTAGGTCTATCATGATTTCTTCATATACAGTATTTAATCCACGATTTATGTATTTTATTTATTTATTATATATTTATTTATAATAATCTATAATCTTTGGATATAAGAAATGAAATGCTCTGTTCATGGAGATGGTAGGTTGTACGTACGCATGAAGAGTACTTCAATTCCATTATCATATTTAAAAGAATGAAAACGATATGATTTATATATAATTATATTATAATTAATGTATCATTTTTATGTAATAAATGTTTCATATTTTTATTAAATCCATATTTAATACATTCCATGTAAATTTTGAATGAATTATCACTTTGAGTAGGCGGTAGTCCACACGTCCACAAACGATGTTATCATATTCCAAATAAATAGAAATAATGAATGTATGTATTATATATAAATTAAATTAAATTGAATACATAATACATATAATATATTATATATATATACACTATAAATAAATTTTTATTTCTAACCATAAATTGTGTTACATGGAAAAAAAGGGGACGTTGTCTCACGATGCGGTAGTCCTCCATACACACAAGTGATGACAGTGTGTCCCATTTGATGGAAATGTGTGTAAGAATAGGTAAAATATTATAATAAAAAATCATGGTATATTTAATATATTAATGTTATTTATATAATCATGGTATAAAAATAATTTAAGGGGTGGATAATGAAATGAAAAAAAAAATTATTATTGAAAAACATTACCTTTTATTCAGGTAACTCCTTTTGGTTTATACCAAAAGTCATCCTTGGTCTACTTTATGATAAGAGTTAGGATTATAGGATGAGTTGAAATATGTTTTGAGCTTATTTTCATAGATTTTGGATGATCCAAAAGGCATTAATGGTGTGAATAATTCTTATGGGAGAGTGTCTTTTTATAGAGGAGAGGGAGTGGCATTCTGGTAAATATAAAAAGTAAAACACTATTGAGAGGTCTCCCTTACATTATATTCCTATAATAATGAACCAAATTATATAAAATGGATTTTTTGGTCGAAACTTGACCAGTCAATATTTTGTTACATGTCTCTAGGTCATTTTGTCCCTTAAGTTTATGGTTTACTCCCTTCATAAGCTAATTTTCCTCTTAATCGCTATAATTAATTTTAATTACTTACACTAATATTTCTGGTAAAAATTTACCTTAATATAAATTATAAATTATTATTATTCCAAATATTTAATCCATTTTCCCAAATTCCAATCACATAATTGTCAAAAATTAATTTAAATTTAATCATGTAGATGGGACGACAAAGCGATTTTTTAAAGTAAAAATGTTCAAAAGATTGAAATGTTTGTATATATAATTTCAATATGAATTTTATTAAAATAAAATTAATTGGATTAATTTTGTTATAATTAAAATAAAATAAAATTAAATAAATATAATATAATTTTACTATATAAATAAATTCTTTTAAAAAGGGGTTTTAAATTAAAATTCTGTATTTTCATTATGTGTCAAAAAATTAAACTTCTATTAAGAATAACAAAAAAATAAAATAAGATAATTTTGATGTTACCCTTTAAAAATGAATTTTATTTTTTCATATAAAATTTATAAAAATTTCAAAAATTAGTTTTAAAATAGGTTTGCCGTTAAAAGGCAGAAAATTTTTGTTTCTATAAAAATACAATTTTTAAGTATAAAACTAGATTTATTATAATATTATGCCTATAAAATCTATTAGATGAATATATAAAATATTTCATTGTATATAAAATATATATTTCATTAATATAATTCATTAATTTAATTTATTATCATATAACACCTTTTGTTTAAAATAATAGTTTCTATAAAAATGTCCCCTTATATTCAATTGGTTCTTATATTCAATTATAATTAATTGGTAACCAATGAATTCAATAATATATATTCATATGTAAATTAATCATATTCATTTTTTTTAGTTTAATATCTAGGTTATATCTTATAATATCAAATAATAATATTTAAATAATATATTGTTGTTCGGTAAAACCCGTTCTTGCATGTAATACAAGTTATCGAAGAAACTCATTGTCACATGCGACACAAGATAACTCTATATTGTATGAATTTCAATATATAAAATAGATTAAAAATAGTATATATTTGTATATAAATTAAATTATTTAGATATTAAATTCTCTTCTATATTTGTTTTCTCCTGTCATACATGCTATCAAATAAAAGTTACCCTTTTAGAATGTTTGGGTGTAACATTCTCCCCACCTTGAGTAAATTGTATCCTCACACTTTCAACCTTGTCTCAGTAATTGGGGGTTTGATATTTTAAAATCACCCTGTTGAAAAACCTAGATCATAAAAGATATTTTGAAATATCCACTTAATAAGAGAGAATTAAAGGTACAAAGTTCCAATGGAATATAATATAATTAGGTTTCTATGTAGGATGGAATTAGTGGAATGTGAAATTATGGAATTTGTGGAAATACATAAACAATTATAGGGAGTTATTGAGGTCATTTATTACAAACAATTGAATGATCAATGGAATGATTATGGCCTCAAATCCATAAATCTATATTGATTTAAAATACCATTGATTCAAAAAAAATTGATTGATTAGGACTAAATTTATTATGATTTCCCAAATTTTGAGTAATTATTTTACATACTAGGAATATTAAAATATATGTTTACATGATGTATTTATATTTTATAAAAAATATTTCCTCCTTTTTTTGTTGATAGATCAATTTAGAATTTTATCCAATTACTCTAAGAAAATAATATCCAAAAATTCACTATATGCCTAAAGCACTAAAATTTACATTAAATAAATTGAATGGTACCTAAAATAGTGAAAATTATTTTTTTATCTCTAAATATTTTCCAAAACTAGAATTCTTAATCCATTAATCTATAAACAAAAAATAAAACTAATGGTTCATTATTAATATTTATTAAAAAAAATTACTTAACTGAAAATAATTACACCTTAACCAGAACAACACATAGGCCATTGGAATACGTGAAGCCCGTATCGTGATTTGTCATGATTTCAAGCCCCACTGAATTATAGTTCATCCTCTTTCTAAAACCATATTAATATAATTTAAAAAATAAATTTGATGACCATCCTTAAAATTTAAACATTAAATATTTTTTTTCTAGGGTTTCTTATAAAACTTAATAATTTTTCCACAAGGTCGAATAATCATATTTTTATAAAAACTCTAATTGTTTTCTATACCATTTAACTTATTTTAATAAAATTTAGTGTAATTATTCCTCAAATAACTCTTTCCAAAAAACATATACTATCTATAAATTTATCCTAAAAAATTCATTAATCTTGTTATAATTGCATCTTATATAACCTAAAAAATGTGTTTGATAATTAGAACCTATGATAAACCTTAATCACATAATCAATTGATGGTATCAATAAATCATATGTTAATGAAGGAATATGTGCTTCTATTCTATTCCTAATAGTATATCTTATTGTTACATTCTTTAATCTATGTTTTCCTAAATCTAGTTCAAATATTTTCTACTAAACTTCCACTAAAAATAATTATAGCACCATGAACCAAAAAGACTAGTGCCATTGTCTACAACCATTATATTAGAATGATTACGGGGAATAAAGTACTGAATGGCTGAATAGTTTAGTAGTTTTTGTAGACCAGATACATACATGAGTCTTACATTACAATTTAATACACTAATTATTACATATTTTTTCTTTCTAGGATTACTTTATTACCACTTATCATATCCTATGATATTTTTCCTAGGACACTTCATGGATTCCTAGGGGAAAAAAATAAAGCTGGGATAAAATTCTTAGTAAGGGTTTAGTACAGTATAATAAATAATTAATTAACGATCATTATCAATAAGGAAAGGGAATAACTGAACACACATTCCATGTAATCAATAAACTGAGAGGGAGTGTATAAACATGATGGGAAGGTAAATAAATGAACACATATTCCATGTAATCAATAAACTAAGAGAGAGTGTAGAAAAAATATGGAAATGTAAATAAATGAATACTCATTAAACGTAATAAATAAACTGACAGGTAATTCCAAAACAATATATGAAGGTAAATAAATAAAAACACATGCCATTTAAAAGACTGGATATGTCATAATCTATATGGAAAGGTAAGAAAATGAAATTTCATTCCATTTAATCAATAAACTGAGAAAGAAATGCCTCTATATATTTTTTTATATTGAAAAATATCATGGATAATAAATACTAAAACTAAATGAAGAAAATGATTAGTTATCGGACATCATGTATCTGGAAAAAAAAACACTATATAGTCAAGATCTATCCCCATGATAGTTTAAGTGTATGTATAGAAAAAAATTTATTCTTCTTGTAAACAAACTCGAAGGGTTTTTCTCCATTTAATTTCATCTCATAAGACTACTGTTGCATTTAGGATATTATTTCAAATGGTCCTCAACCCTTGTAGTGCATGTCTAAAGTGTTCCCCATATACTGAATAATCAAGTTAATTAATGAAAAACGTGTCTTATCAAATATCTGTATTGAGTAAAGAATATGGATTTATCATTATTTCCCAAGACAATAAAATAACTATCAAAGTAATTCTCATATGTAAAAATGGTATACGGTTTAGGAAATGGTCATATCCATGATAAATGATATGTATTGTTAGGATAATTTCTATTTTCTAGGATCCCACGAAAGTGAATATTTCAAGGGGACAACAAAAATGAATAAAAGAAGTAAATTTCATTAATACAATTTTTCAAATAAAAAAATCATTCTAGCATAATAATAAGGATGGTACCAATACAATATATCCCAAGAGGATTGAAAATAAAAGGATTTTTTAATTTATGAATGGAAGTACTATAGAAATATATTTTAAAAACAGTCTAGAGGAAAATATCCTTTTCTTTTTCAAAAAAAGTGTAATCATTTTCTCTTAAAATCAATTTTAAAAAATAATTTCTTTAAAAAATTAAACGTTTAAACATACAATGTAAAATTGAAAGAAATGACGTTGGGAAATTCTATGCATTCCATACAGAGTAAAAAAGAACATTCCTTTTGTAAGGTAAAAGGTTAAAAAATTTCATTATTTCGAAAGACATAATAAGATTCCTATGAAAAAAATTTGAAAAATAAAAAAGGGTAAAAAAATCATTAAAAAGTAACTTTAGATAGGTAAAAATACATTTTTGAAAACATTTATAGAATAATGGGTTTTTTAAAAGAAAATAGGTTCTTCGATTAAAAAGTGAAATAAAGACATCTTTTATTTAAAAAATCAAAAACATTTTTATTAAAAAATATGGAGAAAAGAGTAATATTAAACAAAAAAATAACATGAATACATAGTGGAGAATAAAATTTAATGATTTCTTGAACAATTTTCATATAAATACATTTAATGTAATTTCAAGAATAAGAAATCTTGATTAGAATGAGATTATGAAATAAACTGTTAAAAGGATAATAACTTTGATGTGAGAATTAATCAATGATTTAATTATGTATATAAAATATAAATACACATATAAGAATTTTAAATATATAAATATATATTCAAATTCCTTATACACATAATCATAGAATATTAACAATAATGATAATGTAATATAACCCATTGAAAAGAAAATGAGTTATGAAATTTCGTTACCACTTGGTAACATTAGGTTTGAGTCTACGTAGACAAAATAATTCAACTTCAAACTCAAAATAATATGTATAATTATGTATTCATTATATTTAATGTAAAAGGTTAATTATATACCCTATATAAAAGAAAGTATGTTTATAACATTACTATATGCCTTAATGAAATGAAATTGAGATTAAATCCTTTACCTTGTGTTTTATTTTGAATAAAAATCCTTTAATATTTTTATGATGGTTTTAATATTGTTATTAACTTATATAATAACTGTAATCATATATATATTATCATATATTAACTTTTTATAATATCGTATTTCCTGTTTGTTAATAATCTTCCATTATTTTCATTATTTCAGGGATTAATTTCCTTATTTGTTTGGTATGTTTTCAGTTGTTATTTTTTTCACCTTATATAAATAATTATTTCATAATATCCATGATATAAAAAATATTTAATTATCATATGTATTCGGTATATATGTATTTATAATAATCCAAAATATTTTGTGATAGTAAATGAACTGCACTGCTCCTGGAGACGGTAAACCATACGTACATATAAACACTACTTCCATTTTCTTATCATATTTAAAAGAATGAAATATAGATGAGACAAATATTTATATTATAATTAAATTATCGTATTTATTTTATTTATTTCACTTACGTTTAATAAAATTGTCCTTAACACATTCTATGTAAATTGTGAACAAATCACATCACTTTGAGGAAGCGGTAGTCCACAAGTCTACAAACGATGTTATCATATTCCTAAAAAATATAAAGCATGAAGGTATAAATTATATATAAAATAAATAATAAAAAATACATAACATATATCCTATATCTCATAAATAGACTATATATTAATCATTATTTCCAACCCTAAAAGGTGGTAAATCAAAGAACGGACCACTTCGACTCATGAGGTAGTAGTCTGTTATATACAGGAATGATGATTTGGTATCCCATTTGATGAAAGTGTGTGTATATGTATATTTAAATATTATAATAATAAAATTTAGGTATATTTAACATACTAATAATATTATATAATCTTTATATAAAAATATTTTAAGGTTTGTAGAATAAAATGAAACAAAACTTATCCTTGATGAACATTAGCTCTTATTCAGGTAACTCCATTTGGTCTATACCAAAAGACATCCTTCCTCTTTTTTCTGACCAAATTTAGGATTATTGGATATATTTTTAGAGATTATTTCGGAATATTTTGGATAAATCAAAGGTACATAAAGAATTGAATAAATGGGAGGGTGAGTGCCATTTATAGTGGAGGGGAGTGGAATTCTTGTAAATATAAGTAGGTAAACCCTATTGAGAGGTATCCCTAACATATTGTGCCTCTAATAATGAACCTAATTATATCTGTATTATTATATGGCATAAATATTTCCATAAAATATGTTTTGGACATGTTTATAGGTCATTTTGGCCCTTGAGTTTAAGTTTTAGTCCCTGGTTAAGCTATTTTTTCTCTTGATCGTTGTAATTATTTTTAAATACATTCAGTGATATTTTTGATCAAAAACTAATTTTAACTTCATTAAAATTTTAAATTATTCTTATTTCTAAAATTCAATATATTTTTACAAATTCCAATCTCATAAGTGGAAGAAAATATTTTAAAATTACTCTCGTAAATGAGACGACAAAGCGTTTTTTTAATGAAAAAATGTTCAAAAGATTGAAATGTTTTTATATCCAATTTCAATGTAAAATTGTTTAAAATAAACTAAATTGAATTAATTAATCTATTATTTAACTTAATATAGTTTAAATCCAAATTATAATATAATTTTACTATATATATAAGTTTCAAGAGAAATAATTTTTCAAATAAAATTCAGTATTTTCAATATTCATCAAAAAATAAAAATTCTCAACAAAACACTAAAAATTCAACTGAAGATGATTTTTATGTCCTACATACAAAAAATAAGTTTAATTTCTCATATAAGATTTTTTAAATTGACAAAAGTTATTTTTAAAAGAGGTGGGCCATTAAAAGGTAGAAAAATTACAAGTTTAGAAAAATACCATTTTTAAACGTAAAACAAGATTTATTATTATATTATTCCTATAAAATATATTGGATAAATTTAAAAAATATATAATGAATATATAATATATATATTTAATTAATTTAATTAATTAATTTAATTTATTATGATAAAACTCCTTTTGTGTGTAATTATAATTTTTATAAAAACATCCCCTTTATATTCAATGTGTTCATATATTCATTTATAATTAATTGGTAATCAATCAAATAAAAAATATATATTATTATGTTAGTTAATAATATTAATAAATTCTAATTTAATGTCTTGGATATATCCAATTATATTAAATTACAATATTTTAATACTATATTGTCATTTGGTAAAACTTGGTCCTGCGTAGAATGTAATCTATCAAAAAAAACACATTGAGCCTTGTGATGCATGATAACTCAATATTGTGTGAATTTAATGCTATATAATAGATTACAAATAGTAGATATATTTTAAAGTCTTGAGATGTTAAAATCCATTCTATGAATCATGTTTCATTTCATACATTATATCGAATAAAAGTTACTATTATAGAATTTTTAGGGTGTTACACATATCCCCTAGCCACAGCTAAGTAGTTCAAGTACATCTCTTCTTCTATAAAATTCTTTTCCAAATTGGATGATTAAATAACCCTCAAGGTAGTTGGGGTGAAAAATTTTATCGACTTCATAAAGTCTCATATGATCACAATGTTTGGAGTCCCTCACACTATATTGACAAACAATGACACCAACTTATGTTCAATGGATTTCAAGAAAATGTACCAGGAGTACAATATCATGTTTAATCACTCATCTCTATATCATGTAGTAGAAAATGGATAAATATATGCCTTCAATAAGACTTTTTAAAATATACTCTAGAAGTTGGTTAATAAATACAGGAATTTATTTCCTCAAATACTATTCCATGCTTTATGTTATTACTGTACCACCATGTGTACTGCTACACAAGAAATTCCATACTCATTAGTTTACAGGACCGAGGCAGTGTTACCCATATAGTTCATCTACCTTTTCCCAGAATATACATTTTGTGTGCGACTCTCGGATGATGAGAAATTAGAAAAGCGGCTGGATGAATTGGAGTGGCTCAATGATAACATGTTCCATACATTACGTAGCCTTGAAGACCATCTGAATCATACCAGAAAGTTTAGTCAGAGGAAATACTCCGACCATTTATTTAAAATAAAATAAAAGTACATAAGATAGGCACAACAAGGTGAGAACAACAGTTACATATCATAAAAGTCAGACCCATCGCCACATCCCTGATAAACCATTTCCTCCGCGGTAGCCGATTCCCACTCCTAACTTTCATAGTGTTTCATAATCTTGGAATACTTCCTTCTACGATTGATCTTCTCCATATAAAAGAGCTCCTTCGATTATTGTGCAATCCGTCCAACCTTCCCACTAGAAGCTATGGTAGCTATAGGCATTGGCAAGTGAGAATAGCCTTTCCACAGCCTTTTTCATGGTGGGTCAGTCTTCACTTTCTCCTCCACAGACACTTTATTTTTGCAACCCTGAACCATATCACTATAGGAGGGCGGAACCATACCACCATTATTTTCATTCTCACTATCATAATAGTTCCCCCATTTACCAGAAATGTGCACCACCCTATACCCTTCCCTCACACCCTGATCTTGCTGAGATTGACTGTTGACATCCATCGAATTAAGGTAGGGGGAGTGATCTACAGAATCACAGCCACCATGCATGCCTTTTTTCACATTACAATCCTAAACTATGCTGTCCAGCAGTGAACCATTGTCAATTTTTACTTTAGAGCCCTCCTCATCATTATATGGCTTCACAGACCCCAAATCTTGATCACAATTGCCAACACTAGCTGAACTTGACTAAACACCAGTACCTAAAGATGCAGAATTTTGATCCTCATGAGTCCTTTCAACATCCCGCTCATGATCCACAACCAAATCAGTATCCACCAGGCATGCAAACCGATTGCCGATCTCAGTATTGGCCGCCTGCCTCCTAGAAGGTGCTTGCATCCTAGCCACTATAATCAAAGCACCACTGTCATCAGCAGTTTCCTTGACATGGGTTATTTGATTCCTAGACAGCTTCACAATCCCAAGCTCCATGTGCTGATGATGTCTATCAATCCCCTCTTGTTCTAGGACAATAGGACCTTCGACAACAACTTGATCATCATGGACTACATCAACTGCTATAGATGCATGCATAGTTTCTAGGTAGAGAGGGTCCGAGCCACCATTTATTTCACCCTAGTCCACATCTTTCTCCATAGCAGCACAACTTCGTTAAACAGAAACATCCCTCTCAACAATGGCACCCACTTCCCTTCGGGGGCTTTCCATCAAAGAGGGAACCTCATTCATTGGAGTTCCAATAATACCACATGCATCCTTAACAGTAGAATAAGGCTCACCATTACCCTTCATGGGGCCAACCTTTCCCAAGTCCCGCTTTAACCTGGTGCAGATATCACTAACGTTCGGTCCAGGAAGCTCTACACTATGCTTCATCTTCTCATCTCTCGTGCCCATAACCCCACTTTCCACTACGTTCACCACCTCATGTGGAGGAAGCATGGGTTGCACTTCATGCAACCCACCATCAACCGAATCATGCCCCTATGTCTTCAAGCTCCCCACAACAGCATCTTCATGAGAAACCAATCCATCTCTCACCCTCCTGCGCACCCTCCTGTTCCGAGAGCCATTTCTACAGGCAGAGACACCATGACCCAGTCGATAGCACAAACTGCAGTAATCATCCCACGATTCAAACTTAATATTATGTTTCCACCGGAATTATTTCCAATCATTAATCCACACCCAATCAACCGGAGGATTGGAGAGATAAATCTCCCCACATATGTGAGGGAAGATGGGATGACACACAGATTTAGTTTTGTGTACGAGAACAGGTAGCGGCCGACCATGTTCCCAAGACTTGACAGAATGGAAGGGTTTTGGAATGGGAGAGGAAGGCCCAGGAAACGTACCCAAATCGCTATACTTGGATTATCCCGCTGCATATGGAATTCAAAATTCCATCGATGAAAAAAGAAAGGCATACCTCCGCACCGTCGAGGATCTTTAGACCACGCTGTGATGAGATCATCCATAGACCCAAATCTGATCATTATGTGTCATCGATCAAGAATACCAATCACCGCCTGATCTTCCAGGATCCTAGAATAAATACATTAAACTAAATATTATTATGTTTCATGGATGTAAAGAGTTAAACTAAATAGTGTCTCATGTCATGACTACGTGTCACAAAACTGGATGGAAATCATCATCTCACAGATGATCCATCACACCTAAGATAGATATGTGTAAAATAAGGGTGAAATTCTCCCATTACCATGTAAGAGTTAGCACCACATAGGTAATCTCCTCATTCAATAACTAAATATATATTGATTCATTCCATCATAGGATACATACTGATTCCCAAACCTCTAGTCTTGGGCCCAACCAAAATATTCATTTCTTTTCCCATCAGGTGATACTTTTCCATATCACATGTTGTGAATACATATTGAAAATTCCTTACCACATGACATAAAACTACATAGACCCATGTCATTCATCTCCATTCATGTCAGTTTATTATCGTCATTATCATAAGATGTAAAACTTCATGGATGATGTCATTTCCACATGAAATTAATACGTATGTGTTTTCTAGAACAAGATATGGCTTGATTGTCATTTTGATGAGATATGTAGTGATTTCTTGATCCTGTATATTGTTCTACACACCACATGGTTAAAAATTCCACTATCCTATACATAATCACCTCTATATGGTGATAAGAACTATTTCCATTCATTATTTCTCACACCGATCATAGTTCATGAGGGCTTGGGAATTTCAATAAGGGCTTCCCCACACAAACATGGAAAAACAATCATGACATTCTCATCATGGTCCTAAATGAAATACCTTAAAATGCATACCCTGAGTCCTCATTGTATGATGTTAAACTACACGTTTAATGTCCCTTGCGTGACATAAAACTACAATTCCTTGTGGACCTCACCCAAGAGGTCCACTATTGTTGGTGTTGGTCTCCTACTACACATCCATTAAATAACTACATTCAACATGATTCTTGAAATCATTGGATATGTAGTGATGCCTGGATCTTTAATTACGAATCTATTCAATAAAATTATAAAACATTTCCCTCTCTACATATAGGCTTGACTTGGGAAGGAAGGTCCTTCCTTGAGAACTATGTATAGAATGATTCCTATTACCATAGTAAATGTAGTGACACCTAGATGTTCCTCCTTATGTTCTTCCAAAATATCCCTTTTCGCATAGGTAATCCATTATCCTTCCTATATTGAATTAAAATATGTATTACCTCATGAATAACATGTTCCTTGACTCCTATTATAACAGGATATGTAGTAATGTCTGGATCTCCAATCTTGGGCCCAACATTAATAATCAATGAAAACAATTTCCACCTCTATATACAAGCTAGAACTATATAGAGATTTTCCTATTTAAGAACTATGTATTGCTAGATTATTATTGTCATGGGATTTATAGTGATTCCCCAAATCCCATTCATGGGCCCTGCCAAAATATTTCCATTTCAAGGCAATGAACCCATGTCTTTTCTATATGACGTTAAACAACAAGGTTCTTTGAGAACTATATGTGGCCTGATTCCTATCATCACTAGATACATAGTGACGCCCTAATCTCCAATCCTAGGCCCATTTACAAAAATCAATAAAATAATACACCCCAAATGCACAAAGGATGAATCATGCAAGCTCATTTCTCCAATGTACATGTAAAATCCACTTATATTGTTCTTGTGCATGCAACATATCATGCATAAGTTTTCACATCGATTCCCAAGTCCTTACCACAAGACATTAAACTATAAGGAAACAAATATGTCCTTATCATATGATGTTAAACAGCATGGAAAATTTCTTGGTTGCATTACATAAAAACATCACCATAAGTATTTCCCCACTAAATAATGTAAAATTTTTAAAAATATCATCCATTTTCATTCCTTATCAAAGGACCACAAGATCTGTACCCTATTCACCCATAGTATGGGGTGATTTTCCATATTTTGTGCACTTTAATCCATATATGACACTCTTTGTCTTGAGAACCTTGAGTTTCCACAAACCTTTCATGGCCCTTGGAATGAAAAATAGATCTCTCTACTTGACCATGAAATCAATGCATAAGGGATCAGACCTACAGACTAGATAAATCTTTGATCTATAAAGATGGAATCATGTCCCTCATGAGCTTGATGTCACCATGGAATAACTAATCACCTGAGGGTGTTCTAGACGATTCATATTATGATTATCTAATATCATTTCTCATGACCTGAGAACCTCAAGACATGACTTCCAATATTTCCATCTCCTGCTCAGAAGGATATTGGAGCGCTCTTAACCCTGGGTATCCTAATTGGGATCTTGTGTATCATCCCCCATATTAGGTCCATGTGTGTCATGAAATTAAACTGCCTACACTCTAATCAAAGCTGTATGACATTAAACTCTAGCCTAGAGTGGTCCAAATTTCAATTCCTTTATCATCTAGAGAGAGAGACACAGAACATGTTAGTTCAAAAACCCGTAAAGGGAGCCTTGATAAAAAAATCAAGTCTTCACTCGCTAAACTCTTTAGATCTAGTGATTAGGTAAAAATTTGGGTGCAATTAAATAATGAATAAAGCTTATAGGGCCTACTCTATAGCCCTAGTAAAATCTAATATAAGCTCACTAGATCCCCTAGTTCAAGAAAAAGATATAGTAATTACTTTTCATGTCTCCTCCCCTGAAGAATATGTTTTCATAGTAGTGATATAACTTTTATAATGATCAAACACTTCTTGAATATTACACATTCCTCAATTCACACTTCATGATTTGAGTTCCTAGGATCACTTTAATGCTTCCATTAACCATTGAAAAGGATACCCACATTCAAGGGACCCCATGTTTGACTATTCATGTATGCTTATGGATCTAAAATATGTGCCTATGGTCTCCAATAAAATGTTTCCCTATGAAAAAAATGTGTTTCTAATCCTTGTGAGTCCTAACATAATTATGACACATCTCAACACCTTAGTGTGTTCCGGGACATTCCTAGTATGATTTTTCCATTTCATCCTCTGAACCTGAGAACTTTGGACTATGATTGAAAATCTACATAACAGACTATATGAGTTGATTTTGAATCCTTGACATTATGTCACTGTGTTTTTTTACCCTTCATCAAATAAAGAATTCATCACTCCATTCTTGAAACTTTTATGGCCTGCACCCCATGATTTTAAATGATAGGGCATTGGGCTCGATATTTAAAATTAAGTGCAAGACTGCCCTTGGGTGTTATAACCCTTCTAGATAGCTTCCCATCATTCCAAACCTCGTCATCAGGATGCTTGGGTCTTTAACAAATCTCTCATGGCCCTCCATAAAAGTTGACATCAAATGTTCTTGACCATTATATCGATGCATAAATGCTTTGACCTACCAACTTTAGGTGTCTCCTCCTTATAGGAAATGATCTTCAATCGTTGTGAGCCCTATCAACACCATGGCAGATCATGGATCCTTAGAGTGTTTTGGGTCATCCATATCATGTCCTCCCCATCCCATATTCACTTACTAAAAATTTTGCTTTTGGTAATATATCACTCATACTCCAACAATATAAGATGACCTAGAATCCATAGAATTTCACCCTTAACAAATGTTCCCCCTTATAAATATTACATGACGCTTGGAAATGAGTGGAGACACCTCTATGCTACCAATGCATAAGGGTATTGCACCTAACAACCAGAGGCATATCCTCCTTACATTAATGGATCTCTAATCCTTGTGGGACTCAGAAACACCATGGAACAACTCAACAACCTAGTGTATTTTGGGTCATTCATGGCATGTCTCCACCATGTTCCATGATCATCAACCATTTCCTAGTAGTGTTACTTTAAATTATATGGAATCATATGGTCCATGATAAAATACCCTAAACTACATATATATAAGGTCTGAGCTAAAAGAACCCAAAATACAAGGATATGAGGTATAATCTAAATGACCCTAAACTATAGCAATAGAAGGTTTGAGATAAAAGAACCCAAACTACAGTGATAGAAGGACTGAGATAAAAGATCCTAAACTACATTGATAGAAGTTTAGGGATAACCATACCTAAACTATAGTGTCATAAGGTTAGATCTAAAATACCCCCAACTACAAGACAACTATGGTTTATTCTGCAAGAATGGTAAAGCTTGTAATACCCACCATATGGACTTAGAAAAAATCAAGCTACTCTCACCAATAATATAGAATTCCGAAAAATATAGATTTCTCTTCCATATATAAATATATTCTACACAAATTATCCTTTTGTGAATCAGGTAATTTCAAAAGATATGGAGAAGATTTTAGTAAGGAATCTCATGTTTTTGGGAATTTAGGATCACTTCTCAAGAAGAATATGTTATAATTTAAATACTCATATCTATAAATTTAGGTTTACTTAATATTGTGATGGTTATGGGTATCATTGATGATTCAAATAACATTAGATCAGTGAAGATGCATTCACGTCATTAATGAAATAAAATGGACAATGACATAGACATTCCAAAAATCCATTCATTGATAGTGTGTAATAGGAGGAATCTCCACATTCCAAATTCACTGATAGGAACATGTAATAAAATGAAAACTTTAAAAATTAAAACATCATAATAACATGTGATCATAAGAATCTTTAAACTCTATTGACTTCTTCTCCAGGGAGGGAATGAATTGGTATATCTGGTCAACATACTCATCTTACTCTTTTGCAGCCCACTAAAACTATTTTACCCTCGTAATCGCATAAAGACTCACCTTCTCCTCCACATAAATAATTAATTTTTTCTACAACATAGTATTCTTTGATATCTATAGTTCATGTCGAAACTAGGATAACACTTCTTAAATATTGATGATTTTATATTGAAGATTACTGATCATAGACTGTAGACTGTCAATTTCAACATTCATGGAATTGACCATGTCATGGTGAGTTACTACCTCCCCCAAATTCTAGGAATCTTCATTTATAGCCTCATCCTAGTTCTTCTTCCGTGATGAGGAGGTCTCAGTATCTACCACACTCGGTTCAAGGTCCCTATTCTATTCCCTCACATATATCACCTCATTAACCTAGGAATGAGGGTGGTATAGTCAAATCCCTCATAACCAATGGTGCCAAACATAAACTAATGGAGTCTCAGATGATCCATTATCTCCTCGAGAGGTGTCTCCTAGACCAAGGTCCTAATCTCCCTCGATATCGAGCACCACATTGACCAGTAAAATTCAAAAAAAACCCCAATGCTTTATCTAAACACATCCAAAGAATATGAACATATTCCAAGACTATGTCACCAAGAGAGGGTGATATTCTCATAGTCTTTGAGGAAGAAGGAATGGAATCCGAATCTATATTGGTCGACCTAGTTGGAGGTATTTCCAAGGGAAAAAGGACAAGAGACTTCAAACATTGGGGTGAACACACCATATAAAAGGATTACTAGGGTTTATCAACCAAAAGATAAATCAGATGTTTTCTCTATGTGATAGATGGATAAGATAAATGTTAAAAACATAATTATCTTGGTCACATTTCTAGAAACATCCACTATCCTGACTCTATCTTCTGGTGAAGAGGTGAACCCTCTTATGTTGATCATCTTCACACCACCTTCTATGCTTTTCTCAAAGATACATTTTTCTCACCACCCTGGAGGGTAGAAATAACAAATGATATTTTAGGAATCATGACCCGAAGTAAAAAATGTATCCAATTTTTGAACAAATATTCACCTTCTCCGAAACATGCCTATATCAAGTCTAATTCAATAGAAGAATACCAACCTCTATTGGAATCCCATAAAAGTGCACCCATGCATGTCGAATAAAGTGGTACAACCACTGGGACTTTTGTAGAAGGAAATTGGCATGATTGATTCAACACCTCATCCACCTCCGCTTATTTATGGGTTAATCCTGTGATCAAAGGGACTAAAAATGTAATTGTACACTCTCTTCCACCCTCAAGAGAAATTTCATGCTATTCTAAATGGGATTGGTGGAGACTTTCACATTTTTGAGAATTTATGTGTCACGACCTGACCCATGCTGTGGATCGATCTATAACTACCCTAAGCCAGTCTATATAAGACAGGGGGTGGTGATAAGAGCCCAAGACACAAAAACGTGGGGAGAACCTTACCTAAGTACCTATACACATATTCACAGCCAATTTGCTGCAAAGTGTAGAGGGAAAAAAGAAAAATGTGAAAAAATTTGTAAGTAATACAAACATGCTTGGACCACTAAAATGGTATGAGTACTGTAATGTAATTAGAAAGGAAAAAATTGGAAAAATACACACAAACCATAACATTGTTTCCACTTGATAGAAAAATACGATTGTAAAGTAAATAAAAAAATCCCTGCTCTAGGAACCCGAACTGTAACCACACCATGAGGCCAAGGAAACTATGTCCCTATGGTCCTTGACTCTGGATCAAACATTTTTATCATCTACATAAAGCCTAATATGTGTAGGAAAATCCCATCTAGGGGTGAGTATAAACATACTAAGTAGGATACCATTAAAAGGAGAGGGACCAGTAATAGATACAGTATGAAAAGGAAAATAGTAGATAAAAAATGTATAGTAAACGAGTGCATCTCAACCCAAAATGGAATTCAATTAAACTAATTGAAACATAATGATTTAGAAGTAGTAAGAATATAAACTTCTCGTTGTGTCTTCTCAACCTATAGTAGGATATTATACTCATCCATTCATGAGATATTGTACACAAAATGAACTTGGCATACCTTGTTCTCCTTCACCTCTCATGAATGGTGTGTAACCGAAATCAAAAGAGTGGGTCAGTAAAAGGATATATATATATATATATATATGATTTGTCATGAATACCAAATGAGGGTGTATGGAGATCTCCATGTCATAGCTCAGATCAGGAAAGTAATTTCCAAATGTCCCAAGAATACCCACAATCAACACCCAGTATTCCCCACATCTTCCATGAACTCCAAGTAAAAGGGGCTCAAACACCCCACCTAGATACTATCCTATTTTGATGGGTATTTCTCACCAGCATGATTTTAGTTTCAGTCATAAGGACATGTCATGGTAGTGAAATACCCCTCTTACTCATGAGTTCAATGTGACATCAAAGTACATCTCTCCACTGATTTGTAGAAAAAAAAAGTCATCTCAAAGTTGGGGACCCATGCCGAGTCTAGATAGAGGGTGCCACCGTAATATCATCGAAGAATCTCTCCCATCGTAGCGGGAGGGTTCCACTCTAGTTTCATCGAGGACCCATGTCTAGCCCGGCTGGAGGGTGCCACTCTTGTGTCATTGAGGACCCATGCCCTGCCCGGCTAGAGGGTTCCACTCTAGTGTCATCGAGGATCCATGCCCAGCATAGATGGAGGGTTCCACTCTAGTTTCATCAACGACCCATGCCCATCCCAAATGTAGGGTTCCACTCTAGTGTTATTGATGACCCACGCCCAGCTCAACTGGAGGGTACTACTTAGAATATCATGGTGTAATTTCCTAATCCCCTCTACTATAGATTCTCTTCAAATGTTTCAACAAGATCTTACACCAATATTACAATCATGTTTCCAAATTTAATGAGATCATGAATAAATCTCAACACATCCAAATGGATCACACAATCGTGATCCATGTAGAAAAACACGTGAGGTAGATTGTTCACTCCCCCCAATTAGAAATCTGATGGAAAAGTTATGTGACATTGCATTACGATCGAAATGCCTCTCCTAGGGCCCATGCCTCGGTCCTAAAATTAATTTTGTGGATTTCCCCATAGTGATCATCTCATAAAAACACATGATATCGACTACACAATCATCTAAAATGGATACCCAGTGAAAAATGTTCACTTCACCACAAAGTGTGCGAATTGTGCCCCATGGGGACCACACCTAGACATTAGATAAAACACCCAAAATTAATTATCAAAAGTTGTACCAAATACCATGGTCACATTTCGCTTGATGTCGCATTAATCAGAAACTACATGTAGGTTCCACATAAGAATCAAGGAGCCTGGATAATAATAATTATATTTTTTAAAACACGTGCATTTTGTGGAAACGAACCACAAAACCAAGTCATAAAATTTCCATACTGGACTAAACCATTGTTTCTTGAAGAGGGGGACTTGTTTCTAGAGTTTTTTAATTGATCATATTCCCAGTTTAGAAGAAATGGGAGTTTAAACATTCTTCATCCCAAATTGGGGTGGTCCGGCCCAATCTAGTTGGATCCCTCCACCCGGTCTGGCCTTCCCTGGTTGCCCGATCTGTTTCACCAACCCAAGGCCTTACAATGTCGCCTTTCGCACATCCCACTGTTCGTCCATGCCATTCGTCAGTCCTCCGGATCTCTTTCCAACCACAAATCGGCTCCCCCGATGTCCCCTCATGAACATGACACACCCTCGTGTCACCCGGCTCCTATCGCGGCCTCATTCCCCTTTCCTGACCACCTCGTTCATGACCCCTTGATCTATCATGTTGTCCACCTCACTATCTGGCTACAACCCCCCCCCCTCGCGCTCGCATTCCATCTGTGCCACTCTTCCATCATCTAGACACCTCCACTGACGACCCACACTCCTTCGTCCTTCTCACACTGGTCGATCGCACCGCCGACCTCCACCCAGTCTTGCTACTCCGCTTGACACCCCGTCGACTCTCAATCAACTAACAGCTACTGATTCATGCAGAAAATCCACACCACATGACCGCTGCTTGCGGTCTCCACCATACATTGTTGTACATTGTTTCCAGTAGTGCATCTATGGTGGTCCCTTCCGTGGACCATTAGGCCTTATATGGTATCCTAAACATGAATCCATGAATAGTTCGGTGATCCTCATATTGAGAAATTTATAGTGCCTACCTCTGTATGATGATCCGATGATGGGTTGATGTTTCGGAAAGTGGATGAAAAAAATCATCAAAGAACATGTGGATTTTTTGATAACAGGGGATTCAAAATGGGGATCATATTATGGATGTGTTTATTCGGTCATCACCATGATATTCAAAGCAGTGAATTTGATGAAAAATTCAAGAAGAACATTTTTTAATTGAACAAATAGGTTTGAAAATCAATAAAAATCCTACCTTAATTAACTTTTTTATTATTTTGGATGCCTTCATCACGTTCCTTCTTCGATCCAAAAAGATTCCGACAGAGAAATTCCCAGATTTGACAAAGAATGAATGATAGAGGGAGTTTTGTGGAGATAGAGAGATATTAGGGGCCAAACCTAATCCTAATCAATTAATTTTCTATTTATAGAAAAATTCCAGTGCCTCCCAATGGTTGTGATATTTGGAACCTCTTCACCCTCTCATTTTATGTTGCTCTTATGTTAAACACCCCAATATGAACTCAATGGTGGTCATGGTTTTAAAATCCATTAACCTAATAGAAAGTTGTTTTTTTCGTGTTCGAGATAAAATAATTAAATTTAATTATTTTATTTATGATTATTCCCCTTGGCGTCTTTTCTCATAGAATCCCTACAACGATGAAGGATATGTCTATCCCAGTGCAAACTTTACATTTTTGACTCAACTGCTGCTTCAGATTTTTGATCTGAGTTACCAATTAAAATTTATCCCATTTTTTGTGTTCATAGTAATAAATATAAGTAATATATTCAAAAAATTAATTTGGAGAACACCAACACTCGGAATTCCACGGCATCATAGTTCTCAACATAGTAATTTTATATATGAATATTTCAAATTATTACAAGGTGAAAACTAGATCTGCACATCATTACAACCTTTAGTATTTTCATACTTAAAAACCAAAAACTATGAAAAACAAAATCAGGATACTAAGCTAGAATTTGGATCTCCTATCCCTAGGAACTCTTCTTCATGTTTATACGCTTCCACAACATGTGAACAAATGGGATGTACCATCCTCGCAAGGTTCTCTCAAGTCGATCCTTGATCTCCACCAGGTGTTATACAAAGGTGGATCCCTCTTCAATGCCCAGCTCACCCTAGTCGAGGATATGCATAGGATCATGCATGAATCACATCAACTGCAACACATGGAAGATGTTGTGCACCACCTCTAGCTATGGGGGTAGGGAATTCTGGTCGGAAACCTTGCCAACCCTCCACATGATCTTGAATGGCCCGATGAACCTCAGAAATAGCTAGCCTCCCTACCTGAACCTATGCATTCTAGGTCATTGGGTGACTCTCAAGAAGACTTGGTCTCCCTGATCGAGCTCCAAGGGGATAAAACGACGGTTTTCAAATGATTTCTATCTTCCCTAGGTTGTCTCCATCCATTCATAGATAGCCTTCACCTTCTCTTACGTGTATCGCATAACCTCTGGGACCACAAGGGATGACTCTCCAACCTCCATCCAGCACAAATGTGACTTCCAGGGTCCCCCTTATAGGGCCTCAAAAGGTTTCATTCTGAGGATAGAGTAGTAGATGTTGTAGTATTGATGCTATACCAAAGGAATGTGATCCTACAAAATTCAACTAAAATCTAACTCATAGGCCCTCATCATAGCTTCCATCACCAAGATAGTGTACCCAGTGTACCCATCAGTTTGGGGGTGAAGACAGTACTCATCAACAGTCAGGTCCAAAATGCCTCCTACAAAACTCTCCACTATTATCATGTAACCCATGTGTCGTGATTGGATACTATCATCGATGGTAACCCATGAAGTCGTATGATCTCCCATTAGTAAAACTGCCCCAAACTCTCCACCAAACTCTGCTCCCTTATAGCAAGGAAGTGTGCCGATGTGGTGAGTTGACCCACTATCACCCAGATGGAATCATGACACTTCATTTTTTGTGGAAGACTTGTTATTAATTCGATGTATATGCCATCCCATTTCCACTCCGGAATGTCATGGGACTGCAATAAACCCACTGAAACCTGTTACTCGGCCTTCACATGCTGACTGGTAATGCATCATGAGACGAAATCAACAACACTCCCTCTCATGTTCGACCACCAAAACTGCTAGGAAAGGTCTATGTACATCCTATTCACACTGGTATGCATAGATAAAGGAGAAGTGTGGAACTCCCACATCACCTCCACCTATATTGTGATTGGAATAATTATTCTCCCCTGAAACAAGATCTCATTATTCCGTCCTTCATAATACTCTGTAGGTGCGTCACCTGTGGATATATGGTAACACCGAACTTCTTAGTCAATATCTCCTCTTTAGGACTCTCTCACCCACTAATGTAGAGAAGGATTAGGTACCACCAACTATAGATAATATGTACCCTCTAGCTCCACTAGGGTCATTTCTAGCGAATGTAGATTCTTTAAAGATTCCAACACTAGTAAATTCTGTGATTTCTACTAAGGGAATCTACTAAAACATTTCCCTTACTTGGAGTATATCCTATCTTGAAGTATTAATCCTATAGGAACTCCAAAAAGGATCAATGCCTTAGATTTAGATCTTTGAGGGTAAATATATACATGAGGCTCTGGTGGTATGAGTAAAACACAAAGTTCTCTCCCTGGAGGTTATGTCTCCACATCCTCAAGGAGAACACTACTATTATGACCTCCAAGTCATGTGTCACATAGTTCTTCTCATGGGGTCTCAACATCCTCCACCCATACACAATGACTACCTGATTTTAAATCATGATGCAACTGAGCCTAGCTCTAGATGCATTTTATTACAATACAAACCCAATACCCTCCTCTCATAGTCAGAGAACTAGATAATTCATCAACCTCTGCCTTAACTCTTCAAAGGAACTCTGGAACTTCTCAGACCAAGTAAACGAAAGACCATTCCACGTCAATGTGGTAAAAGTGGTTGTAATCCTAGATAAGTATTCTAAAAATATTTGGCAGTACCCATACGAACCAAAAAATCGCTGCACTATTGATGCACTCTTGGGTGGATCCTAACAAATCATAGCTTTTATCTTCACTCAATCCATCACCAAACATTCCTTAGAGATCAAATTTCCCAAAAAGTGAACCTCATGTATCTAGAACTGGAACTTTGAGATATTAACGTAGAGCTAATACTCTTGAAGTAGATCAAGGACCATCCTCAAGTGTCATGCATTATCTTATTATGACATTGTGAAAATGACTATTTCATTGATGATGACAAAAACAAACAGGTCCAAGTATGGATAGAAGAACTATTTCATAAAATCCATAAAATAGTGGGGGCATTTGTCGCACTAAATGGAATAACTACGAACATGTAATTACCATAGAGTCATTGGAAGGCCAAATTTAGAATACTAGCCTCTCAATCTTGTAGATAGTAGTAGGTGGATCAGATATTGATCTTGGAGAACCATCTCACACCTTGAAACTAGTCGAATAGGTCATCGATCCATATTAAGGGGTACTTTTTTATCATGACATGATTAAGAAGATGATAATTCATACAAATATGAAAACACCCATCTTCATTCTTCACCAATAGAATTGGATCATCCTACGGGGGAACAATAGGTCTGATGAAACCCTTCTTACAAAGGTCCTACAATTGTAAACATAGAAGACAAATCTTAGTGGGTGCTATCAGATATTCCACAGAATATATCAGATCATTCCCTTGTTGCAAAACAATGCAAAAATCCAACTTTCATCTTGGAGGTAGTCCTATGACATCTTCAGGGAAGATGTCCATGAAATCATCCACAATTGAAGGATCCTAGGTTTCTGAAGAGACTATTACACCATGGTCCATAGTTTCTAACTGATGGGTGAAAGGTTGTATCCTCATTCTCACAACACTGGCATGCCCTGCTATAAGGTCTCGTTCACTAAGAAAGGTGAACCCAATCCCATCAGTGTGAATGCATCTAATTATCCTGTGGTGACAGTAAATCTTGGAATGAAGCATGGAAAGTCAATCCATACCAAATATAACATAATAAGGTTCTATTGTGATGACCAATAGGTCCCACATGAACCATTATCCTCCAATTGAAATCACACAATTTTTACAGATTAAAGATATATAAGAGGTGCTTCCAATAAGAACCTCTTGACAACGTCATTGTAATAGTGCCTCTACTGGTATCTCAAACTCCCTTACCAACTGTAGTAAGATAAAAAAGTCACTATATCATTTTTCTACTAATACTAAAGCGAGATTATAATAAACACATATCATACCTTGGATGATCTCATGTTATTGAGGATCACGAACATCAATAGATTGAAACTATCTACAGCCCTGACCACCAGTTCCCTAAGCCTGACAAGGGATTCCTAGTGGTGGTGATGGGAGGATCTGGTAGCATTCTCCTCCACCTCCTAGGTCTCCTACTCCTCCCTCCCCACTCCCATCACTGCCTCCTTGGGGACCACACTGATCACGACACTCACTCTATCATGGTGGTCATCTTGTTGTCTGTCTGGGATGCTTAGATCTCCTGGTTGGGTAGTCTCATGCCATATGACCTCACCCATCACATTTAAAGCGTCTTCCCTCTTCAGGCTGACCCAGTGCTCAGAATGATCTGGGTGCCACATGACCATGTGGTAGAATCTGATCCTTTGAAGGCCTCCTATGTCGCGACCCTGCTACCTAACATCTTCCAACTAACATGGATGTCTCTAATATAAAGAGACCACTACCATAACCATCCAACTAGTTCCCCTATGATAAGAGAATCTCTGTCAAAAGCTCCCACAAAATCACCCTAGCCTAGGTAGGGATTTATAGGGTCACCACACTAGAGAAGATCTCATGGTGGAGACCCTACCTGAACTTCTGCACTCGGAAGTAACTATCACTAATCCTATCCAGGGAGTAGTGGGTAATGTCTATAAACCAATCCACATATGTAGCCACAGTCATGCCTCCCAGATTCAACATCAAAAACTCTTAAATCTAGATGGATCGTAAGAATTAGGGGAGGTACTCCTCATGAAATAGCTAGTATAACTCATCCCATGAAAGAGTCATCTCATCATCCATCTGGATTGCTAAACCCCACTAGTGCCCAACTGTCCTATGAAAAAGGATCACTGCCAAATCCACCATATGTTCTGCTAGTATCTGCGCTAGCCTAAAGAGGTGGGACACTGACTCTAATCAGTCCTCTACCTCTTGAGGGTTTGGATCAACAAAAAACTTCAATGGCCTCTAGTGCTGGAAATCATGAAGTGCTCTCATCCTACACTAGTTCATGTCATGTTTTTTTGGTAATAACTATTGGTCCACAGTTATAGGTGATTCTACTAGAAAACTTTGTGGAATGGGGTCACACAATGGGACCTATACTAAGGCCTCATCGCTCGTGAGGTCGTCGTCATGAACCAGAGCGGGTATCCTGGCTACTTGCTGTCGTGGACGCATCCTGAAATTTATCGAGGAGTACCATCGTAAGATGAGAATATATATATATATATATATATAATAAGAACAACAAAAAAAGTGATATGACACAACAAGGGTAGTCAAAGATTCAATCCTATATTATTCATGTACAAAATTTCACTACATCAAATGTCTCAACATGCCGAGTTGACAAGCAGGTAATCAGGGTCCTACTGAATGGCTACATCAGTCGTCGCACCATCACTGGACTTCATGTCCTAAGAGCTACTCTCGAGACACATCGACATTTTTTCCCTATACCCAACCAAGAATCTTAAGGGTAAACTTCTGAACAACTTCCCAAGGAATAAATCGCCTCTGATACGAATTTCTCACAACCCGACATGTGTCAGGGATCAAGTCGTACCTACCCCAAGCCCCCCTCCGTGGTACAGGGGGTATCGAGATGCACTGAAGGCCCAAAATCAATAGGATCCCTTTTCCTAAGTACATGTACACACACACCCATAGCCCACATGATGAAAAGTGTAGAGGGAATGAAGAAAAATGTGCAACCTACTATAAGTAAACCAAAGCATGCAAGGACCACTAAAATGGTACGAGTACATTAATTTAAATAGAAAGGAAAGTGGGGTAAAATACATTCCCAACCAAGATAGTGTCCCATCCTTGTATAAAACTAGTAATGTAATGTAACTGATAAATCCCTACATTAGTAAATAAAATTGTAACCACTACACGAGGTCCAGGTACATGTGTCCCTAAGCTCCTTAAATATGGATCAAACATGTCTATCATCCGCATAAATAATGATCTGTGTGGGAAAAGCCTATGTGGGGTTGAGGGTAAACATACACAGTAGGATACCCTGAAAAGGAGGGGAGTAGTAAGTGATACAGTAATAAAGGGAAAATAGTAGATGAAACAAAGTACAATAAACAATTGCAGCTCAACCCAATAAGGAAGTGAAGTAAGATCATCCAAATATAAGGAGTTAGAAATGGTGAGAAGATTTACTTCTCATCGATTCTTCGCAACATATAGTAGGAGAGTAGACTCATCCAGCCATGAGAAACTATACACAAAAAGCACATGGTATACCACACGCGTCTTCACCTCTCTTGTAAGGGGAGTAACCAAAACCAAAGGAGTGGGTCTGCAATATGATATATATATATATATATATGATTTTCAAAGAAGACAAAATTATAGAGTAAGGGGATATCCATATCATAGCTCATCCTAGGAAAATAGTCACAATCTATCCCAGGAATAACCACCATTGATTCTCATTATTCCCCACATCTTCCTTTAACTGCAAGTCAAAGGGGTGAAAACACCCCACCTCGATACTATCCACTTTTGGTGAGTCTTTCTCACCCGTATGGTTTTAGGTCGCATCAAAAGGATGTGTCTCAATGGGGAAAGAACCCATATTACTCATGATTCTAAAGTGATGTCTTAGTATGTCTCTTTATTGATATGTAGGGAAAAGGCCATCTTAACGTCAGGGACTCATGCCTAGTCCAGCTGAAGGGTTCCACTCTAATTCCATCAAGAACCCATGCCCAGCCCTATTGAAGGGTTCCACTCATGTATCGTTGAATTCCCATACCCAACCCTGCTATAGGGTGCCATGCTAGTACCATCGAGGACACATGGCCAGCCCTGCTAGATGGTTCCACTCTTGTGTCATCGGGGACACATTCCTAGCCAAGATGGAGAGTTCCACTCTAGTGTCATCAATTACCCATGCCCTACTCTGCTATAGAGTTCCGCTCTATAGTCTCTGAGGACCCATGCATAGCCTGGCTGAAGGGTACCACTAAAAAGTCCCTGGTATCATCACATGATCATTGCTACAGTAGATTATCTTCAAACATGTCAAAAGGATCTTCCACTAATATTCCTTTCCTATTTCCACAATTAATTAGATCACGAATAAGGCTCCTCAGATCCAAACGGATCACACCATCCTGATCCTTGTGGAAAATTAGGTGAGGTAGAATATTCACATGCTCCAATCGGACATCTGAAGGAAATTTTTTGAAATGTAACATTACACTCGAAAGGTGTCTCATGGGGCCCAAGGCATAGACCCAAAAATTAAATTTGTGGATCAATTCATTGAGATCCTCTTAGAAAGACACATGGTATCGACTACTCGGTGATCCAAAATGGATACCCGATGAAAGAGTCACATTTCATAGCAATGCATGTGAACTGGACCCATGGGGCTCACACCTCTACTTTGGTTAAAACAATTTAAAGTCATATTGAAAATATCACCCAAATAACTTGGTAGCTCCGCTACTGAAGGTGAATTAATCAAAAACCACATGTATGTGCCACATCTGAAACAAGAAGCCCGAATAATAATAAATATATTATTATTATTACACTCATGAATTTCGTAGAACTGAGCCCCAAAACTAAGTCTTAAAATTCCAAAATTATCCTAAAAAGATCCTCCTCTAATATAGGGACTCTTGGCCAGAGAAGGTGCGTCGATTGAACACTTAGTTTAGACGAAATAGGTGTTTGAAGGTGCCTTGATCCAAATTCGGTCGGTCCGACCCATTCTGACTGGACCCCTTCATTTGGGTTGGCCCACCCCAACTAGCCCAGTCTGCTTCATTGGACTACATCCATGTAATTTTGCTCGTCCCACCTACCGCCTAATATTGGTTGTCTGCCTCATTGGCCAATGGTACCTTAGCTCCCCTGTTGTCCCCTCATCAATGCAGCATGCCCCTGCATCACCTGGATCATGTTGTGTCCTCGGTCTGCCAGTTTGAATACCTCTCTCTCAACCCCATGCTCTTCTATGCATTCAACCTCGCCACTAGGCTACACCACCTCCCTTGCCATCCGCATTAGCAATCCGTGCCACCATCTCGCTGTCTGTCTGCCTCCACTCATGACCCAGTCTATGTCATCCTACTCACATCAAAGGACCACACAGTTGGCCTTGCTACTCTTCATAGCATCTCACTGCCTCCTGACTAATCGGTCACTGCTGATTCACACAACACATAAACATTTTGGCGCTACCGCTTGCGATCACCACCATACACCTCCATAAGTGGATCTCTAGTGGACACTTGTGGATACCCAGGCCTCCTCCAATAGTGCAAACTTTAATATGTAAACAGATTAGTGATCCTTACAATGAGACCTTCATATTGTCAGCCTTTACTTGATGATCTGATAATGGGTTGACGTGTCTAAAAGTGGACAATGAAAATCTTTGAAGAATGGATGGGTTTTCAAATAAAAGGGGATTACAAACATAGATTGGACGATGGTTGTGTTCATTCAGCCATCACATTGATGTTCAATGCAGTGAATTTTATAACAAATTCAGTAATAAAAAGTTTGGAATTGAAAATAGTGGAGTGAAAATCAATACAAATCCTACCTCGATTCATCCGTTTATTGCTACCGACATATTCATTACACTCTTTCTTCGATCCATCGAGGTTCCAAAGAAGAAACTCCTCGATTTGATGAAGAATTGATTAGATAGAGGGTTTGTTGGAGAGATTGAGAGAGAGATTAGGGTCTAACCCAAATCTTAATCCATTAATTTTCCATTTAAATAAAAACATCAAAACCCCCCAATGGTCTTAAAATCTAAAACATATATTCCCTATCATTTTATGTCACACTTAGGTAAAGAACCCTATTAAAAACTCAACAGTGGTCTTTGTATACCGATATGATCCCTCAATCGAATGTTATCAGATATGGATTTTGAGATAATATAATCATGTTTAATTATTTTATTTATGATTTTTCCCTTGGGTGACTTTTCTCACATAATTCCCATGTCGACAAAAGTTATGCCCCATCTAGGATAAACGCCACATTCTGGACTCAACAGTGCCCTTTTATTTATGATTCAATTTATCATTTAATAGTTATCCCATTTCCTTTGTGCTCATTATATAAAATATGGTTACTATTTTTAAAAATTTAATTTTGGGCACACCAGGACTTGGAATTTCACTCCATATCAGTGCCCTACTCTATAATTTTATATTAGAATGTTTCAAAAAATTTAAATGAAAAATAATGGGTCTCTGTATTAGGATCTGCTGAATAAATAATCTAAAATAATAGAATTGTGAAGAGAAATAATTACATGGGGGTTCAAGAGAAGAGGGCTCTGAAAATTAGAAGCACATCCTTTTTCCATTCCCTTTTGGGAAAGGATCTCTAGTGGGTGTTGAAGTTGAATCCATTTCTCTAGAAATGGGAATTTCCACCCTCAACTGGGAAATTCAATCAGGGGATCCATCATCATTAGTCTCCCAGTCACAGCCAAACTCTAATCTCATTGATGTACCATAGAGAGAATATATAGGAGACAGAAGCATTGAGAAGTCCTCTAAACCCTATTGTTATGTGAACAAAAAAACAAAGATGTCATTATTATAGTTCCAAAATCAACATGCCCCTTTAATCATATAAATGAGTTTTTCCTTACCACTTCCTCAAAAATAGGATAATCCTTTTCATCTCTGGAAATATTCAGGGTACCCCAAACAACCATTTTTTAGACCAATGGGGAATAAAATATCTGACCCCTAATAATTTCCAAAGCTACATCAAGGTCTCAGAATAATTCCCTAGAATCCTCGGGATGGTCTTTTATAGTGATACATTGAGGGGAGGTGACATAGGAAACCCCTTATAAATGTTACTTTGATTGGTGAAATATACCCCAAAGATCAGCCTCTTAGTTTTGCATCCTCTAACATGTCCACTATAAAGATGTGATAGGAGATAATAATTATGGTTTGAACTCACACTCTGGTCATACACTTGTTGTAGCCATATCGATTGGCACTCCTACTAGTAATGAAAAATTCGTTATTTCCTTTTAGGGTGATTTTGGGGTTGTTGTCCCTCTAGAAAAAAATTTATTTCTAGGCATGGTATTATGCTAAGAATTTTGTGGTAGATGAGAATCTTTTCTTACCAATTTGGATATTTTCTCACTGGGATAAAAGAAAATAAATACTTCAATGTAATGTTGAGATAAAAAAAATTCTGTTTCATGGGGATGAAGTTTTATCTCATCATGAGTCTCCTCCAAGCTAAACATCAGACAAAATTAGCGAGTTACAATTAGATTCTCCTATGATCAAACATAAAAGGAATGTGGATATATTTAATGTACATATAAGAAGTGACGAATAAACCATTAGGGTGAATACCATCTACATAGAAGTTCCCCGTCAATGAAGGTAGAAATGACTCACACATGAAGAGACGTCATATATGTTCGTGCCTCAAGTTTTGAACCACCATCAACAAACATATCTCCTATTTAAACTAGCCTGTAAGATCTGAAGGAGAAATGATTGTAATGGATAAAATAATCCCTAACATCCTAAACAATTAGTGTAACATGCCTTTCCCAATTTATACACTTCAGATATTGTTTGAAGCGAAAATTGGGGATATCATAGATGTTCATATATTTGTACCCTCCTATATGATCTTCTATCCATCCCCATAATACTTTAAAGGGGGTTCCAATCCTATAAGGGACCTTTAAATAGTAAATATCATGTAGAAGGTAATAAAGTTTGTCCAATATAGGTATGGATAGCCTAATACACTCCCCCTACCAAGGAGGTGTCTGTAATGAAATTGGAGACTCTAAATCCAACTTTTTTCTTCGTGGGAAGTTAGTACCCACTCAGGTACATGGAAATGAAACTAGTTAGTTGGATAGACTAATTAAAACCAAGGATGAGCTCCCATACCCATTTTTTAAATTTCCATTCTTCAACCATGGTCTTATAATCACCAACGACACTATGGTATCCCTTTGTAATATTTGAATTCAACTTATTAGATTCTGGATTAGAGTGGGACTTCCTTTTGAAGCATTCCATCCTCGCCATGAATGAGATATCTACTCTGGGAAGTTCCTCCATCCGGAGGGCCATTTTAACAAGGAGGATAAGTTCTTGGGTGAGTGGATGAGTCCTAATTACTTCATCCCATGTGGATTTTGTGGGGGCCTCTTCATATATCCCACCCCAATATGCTTGAATCTCATATGTATTCAATATCCCAAAGACGGACACCCACCTCACTATACATGAGAAAAAAAGTGTTTGTGTCCAGACTCCAACAACTAATAAGGTCTATAATCAATCTTTAGTTATAATAGGAAATTTTTTTTGATATCTAGATAGCCTCATAAATCCAAATTCTCTGCATCTCCACAGGAAATTCATAATAAATGTATTGTAACCATAAAGAAATCCCTAGCACATTCTATTGATTCCCCCTAATCAAATGTACCAATTGAGAATCTACCCAAACTTCTAGTTTGAAGAATACATCCACATTATCAAGTGGTACATATGAACTTCCAAATGGAGTTTGTGATTGTCCCCATTAATGTTTCTGGGAATGAAAATCAGTATATTAACATATTTACAGTCTCCCTTAGAGACAGAGTGTCCCCTTTAGATATGTTCTCCCAGAAAGAATTGTGGGTTTTCAGAAACCAAGAGGAGGGTATGGATTATTATTGTATGGAACAACATGGAGTGTATTTGATATGAAAAAACCCATAAAGGGGAATAAAATATGAAAGGGTATATTCATAGATTTTATGTTCTATAAATGATATCATACATAGCTAAAATGACAAAACATCATGGCGGAAAGTAGGATCCATGCTTGACATAATAGAATTATGATGAACCATCACTTCTTCTTCCACCTTCTTCGAAGGATTTTATAAGCTATGATGAGATATTGAATCCATATAAGAAAAATTATGTGAAAAGTAGTAAAAAACAAAATATAAAATCTTTTCAAAGGAAATACATAAATATTCAAACAGCTTCAAGTGCATTGCATGAATGATTCGCAACTCATATAAAGGGCTCATGAATTACATGACCTATAAAGATCTTGTAGATAGCCTAAAACTGCAAGGCATTGTTCACCCAAATGACCCCTAAGAAGAATCTCAATAACCCGACCTTTACATGTTCATGTGATATGAAAGATAGTTAAAGGATCATGTGATCGGTCTAATAGGTCCCACAAAACCTCCAAAATGATCATGCATCCCCACAACCAAAGATCAAAAAATTAATGAACAAAATTATATGGATTGATTTGAGTACTCACCATTGGGAATGAAGTCTTGTGAAGAATTTATCATAAAATAGATGCATTGTGAGGTCTCACAGTAGGTTATTACAGGACAGTCTTCTGACAAGGTCTCGTGACAGAATTAGGGTGTAAGAGCTCTTGAGAGTTGAGTACCCAATGAATGAATCCCTCTATGATCCCATATTTATATGGTTTTCCAAGGAATAACAAACATCTACTGGAAAAAGAAATTTCACTCAATTCATTCATTTGTAACATCACTAAAGACTCAAGTGAGTATTTACTTTTCTCAAAATCGATCCCTTGTCCCTGTGGATGTCACTCCTAAGAGGGGGAATCTATTGATCCCAATGAAATAAGAATCCGAAAAATAAAAAAGTAAGAATTAATTTAATATCGGTATTATTTTCCACACAAATAAAAGGAAGAACATGGTGTTCATTATGAAACGGATCACCTTTACCCCAAGATAAAATGCGATTTAATGACCTTTGTAAGGTCATACAGATGGTTACATGCAGTGAAAAACTTTAAGAAGATTACATGAAGCCACTTTGATGTGTCCTTATATTCTTTTGAAGGTTCCCCAAAAAATTAGTGGTCATATTGTAGAATATTGGTATGATCCTCAAATACATTCAAATTGTCAGCAGGTGGACGCCTGAAAAACCCTCCAAAAATCCTTTGAAAATATGAGGAAGATAACCAAAAATGTTGGATCCTCTTTCATACATAAATTTTATTCAACACACCGCTGATAGGTAGAATGATTTTCTAAAACAAAAATCTTAAAAACTCATAAGATCCCCAACCATTATAAAATATGAAAAGTAAACAAAAAGGTGAAAAGGAAAGATCCTATTGTGGTTGGAAAAATCAAGTGTCACGCCCATGTATCCCCCAATACACTGAGGAAGCCTCAGTTACATGTTTTTATAGTGTTTAAAGATATGACTAGCATGTCACCCCCATCACATGAATGGATTAAAACATGTCCATGAAGTCGTGTGCTTCCCCTTGGTCTCTAAAAATTAGAAGAAGGGTTTATCCATGAAATGATCATGCATCTCCATAAGACCTTTTTTTCATCACACGACATATCACTGAAGGGGAAAGTTATTGTCTTCAACAATAGTCATCTTAGGTATCAAGGTCCCTAGGACATTTAAAAACAAAATAATGAAATAAAATAGAAAATGATGGATCCCCTGGTAGTCATAAAATTCATGTGATGCATTGTTATAGTCTCACAAGACCTCTTGAAAAACCGTTTTGATCTCACAAATACCCATATAAATCCATCATTTTCTTACAAAATATACTTGATAATCCACAAAAGATCACATGAAAGCCTTTAAACAAGCATCTTGGTCTCATGAAAGTCTTTAGAAATTTTGGTATATAAATATGGAATACCCTCAGCATGTATTAATGATTCAAAAAGTCCCCATTAATTGGTAATAATATAATAAATGAGGTATTTATAGGATGGTCTCATAGTTGCTAAAAATTATGCGATGCCCTCAAAATGTCGTATGATAAGATCTCATGGAAACATGTGATAGAAAATCCATCCACCATCCCCTTCTAAGATTCAAAAAATATGTATCATACAAATAGGAAAATAACTAGGGGGAGAGGCATATAAATCCCCCACCCCAGAATCAAAAAAACCTTACATGGGTGGAAAAATCCTTGGAACCTCACACCAACACATCTGGTAATTAAAGATGATTTATCAGAGTGGATGATCTCATCACTAAAAAATAATCTTGTTAGGTTAAATCTAGGGAATAATTTTAGTGATCATGAAATATTTATAGTCACTTCATGTGGGGACTCAAATTTCACATGAAAGACTTCTTGTAGGTCACATGAAGAACATCTCGAAAATCTGCTTGATCTAATGGGACTTATAACAAGCTAAAATTAAAGAAATATACAGAATTTTCAATAAAAAGATAGATTAAATACTAAAAATATGGGACAATTATGTGAAGAACATATACACTAATCCTCAAGTGCTTCATGTGAACCACCCAAGTCATGTGACAACATAAGGAACTGTCACCTAGATCTCATGAAACTACTTCGGTATGCAATTTGGATCATGCGATGTCATCTAGAACTATCAAAGAAAGTCACATGGGACCCTTGGGAATTATTCACAAAACTCGTAAAACCATTCAGTCTCACCATCGTGACCTTGTGGTGTTCTTAAGACAAGTCACAAGACTCATATGGTGGAACCAATGTACATCAGCTAAGACTCATGATAGCATCGGTGTATGTCAACTGGCTCTTGCTGCATTCTCTGGACACACCATCCCAAACTTGCAATCTCCATCGAATATGTCATCTATCATTTATAACACCCTACATACATGTTAGATTGGATCCTGAATCAACCTATATGCATCTATCATTGAATTTTGTGATACCCTCAAAAAATTTCATCTAGATTTCATGATTACACCATAGAAAGTCAGCATGATCATGTTATTCCCTCTAAGCATTTTTGTTGGGATCATGTGATGTCTTCCAGGATAAGTTTGTCGGGTCTTGTGATGCCCCATGGATAAGTTAACTCGATAAGGCAATTGTATTTTTACATGTCAGTAATACATCCTATAACATGTGATTCATACAATAAAGGCATGTTGAGTAGAATATCACCACATGTTAGATATGAAAACAATCCAGGTCATTCGGGAATCCCATGACTTGATAACTTTTCCATCCCCTGGGTGTAAGCCCCAATTAGAAGCGAAACATCAGTGTGTAATCCAAGATCAAGTGAACCATGATTAATATAACCAATTCCATATCCAGGATATGTAGGAAACCTCTCCAAGGATCGAGCTCTATATTAACCTCCAAATGGTTGTCCCATTTCATAAGTTACACACCTTTAATCAATGAGGCTAATTAGTTTTCCTCCATTATTTTACACACAGAGTACAACTCACATGGTCTTTGGAAGATACAATGAACATAGCATTCACATCCTAAGCCTCTATGGATGAAAGGGAAACCTCAGCATGTAATACATGATCCGTATCATAATATTATCCTTCTCGCATATCAGGGAAATGTGAATGTGTAATCCCTAATTAAATTAACTACGGTGACTCCGATTCCAAATATGACCATGGTATATAGGATGCCTCCCTGAGGCTCGATATCCACATTAAAACATCCAAAGGGCTATCCTAGTATATAAGTCTCGCAACCATATGCAGTGATATGGATTATTGTTATCCATTGTTCCTCACACTAAGAAAATAACACATCGCCTTAGAGAGTGAAAATGGATAGATCATTTACTTCATGAATCACCCAAATCTAGGAAATCTCAGTATGTAAACACTGATGAGTGGAATGATATAAATATCCCCCACATAAGATAATATTCCATGGGGACCTTCCAAAGGGCATGAAAGATCTATGATAACATTAATTATTGAAATTACTAAGATACTTAGGGAATCTCCTCAAGATTCAAGATCAAATATATGGTTCTTAAGTGACCATAGATACCTTCTTTCCACCTGATGTTAATCTAAACTAGTTCCAAAAAAACTAGGTGTATTTTGATTCTTATAATAAATAAGATACATAGGATTACTAATGATTTTACAATACCCACTTTGGAATATTAACTGCCTCCCTGCATGGAAAAAAATTCTTATCTTCCTGGTTATATAACTTCTTCATATAAGTATTTATTCATTAATGGTAAATAGATGAAGGCCCTAGGATACATATATATAGATTCACTAATGAGATCCCCTTCTCCTGAACATAAAATGAGTTAAACTATTATAATTTTTCTAGGGTAACTAGTCATTTATCTATATTAGGAAGAGATTCATGAACATATAATAAATATTTAAGAGAGTCCAAGAATAGGAAACCATCCCCCCCAAGTGTTCAAATATCCCAACCTCAAATCCATTCGACCAATGAAATTCCCAAAGTTTCATTGGATTTGAAACCCCAACTGACCACAAGCCTTTGGGAAGCTAGTCTATAACCAGTTATAGATGTGGGAAAATTGGGGTGTTTCCATTAAGGGTGATGATGGTTACCTAACATCAATGATTTTTCAAGAAATCAAAACCTCCAGAGTCAACCTTTGAGACAAACCAAATTCACCTCGACCATCATCTTTTTCCATTGAAAAAAATTGTGAACTCAAAGTAAACATATTTAATGATGATATTTACTTTTCCACATAAAAAGTATAGACTAAATAGTTCCCATAAAACATTTTTTTCAATGTGGGTGACATTTCATAATCTTTTATCTTGAAACATATAAAAAAGTAAACATTTATCACATTTACTTATTCTATAATTGACCAAATAAAACCTTGGGTTCACACTGACACTTGAGCCGTCAATACCTACTTCATCTTGAACCAGAGTCTGAACCATGTCACATAGATAAACAAAAATCATTATAATGTGGTCTTTCTTTATCCATTTCATTTCAATTCATATCATGGAGACTTGGAACCATAGTCCAATTCAAATCTAATGGGAAAATAATTTTGTGTCTAATACCCTGTGGGTATTTTGAGCATTAGTCTGTGTCCCACAACTTATGTGTATTTGGAGAATCAGTCCTTATCCCATACAATAATTTTCACATGCATACATTTGGTCCTAGAATGCCATGACTTTCACCCCTAGGTATTTGGAGTCTCAGCCCTTTTCTCACACCCCATTTCTAAGTAAATCACATATATAAGACACATCATGTTTAACAAGGTTAGTCATCATTAAACCTCTTATCAACACATCACATCATGATATACCATTTTAATTTATCATCAAAATACTAATTGTTTACTTTAATCACATGGAAGAATATTAACAGTTCAGCATTAAACTATCTACCAAAATTTAATCACATAACCCATTAACCATTAAAGGATCATTCAAACATCCCTTTAATCCGGTTATCAATGAATTCCATATCTCTTAAATTAACCAATAACACAATCCAATTTAATTAACCTATTCTATAACCCCAATATCCCATCAATTTCATAATAATATCATTTTATTAACTAATTAATCAATTAATTAACCTAATACAAGATGATATTTCCAAACATGTAAATTTATATTTCACAATTCCATAAACATAAATATAATCAAGACTATTGGATTACAAATTTAGACCACCAACCTCAAGATCATTCGTGAGCATTCACCAAACGCAATACCCCAATTTTGAAGCATAATGATCAAGAATAGAATAAAGAAGGAGATATAGAACCAAAAAATAGATCCATGATCAGATGGAGTTAGATATATGAAAACCTAGATCTAAACCTACTCCAATAAAGAATAAAACATTCCTCCACCCTATCTTATCCCTCCATTTCACCTATCTGACCCCCACATGATGATGATTTTAATATTATATATAATATTTATCATATGGGGCATGATGAAACTATTATCCATTCACCAATTACCGATGTCGATAGGAAAAATTTAAAAAATCAATTTTGGACTCAATAACCCATTTGAAATTTTCATACAATTTAATAAGTTCAAAATGACTGTTATTTCTATCTTTTTTCATTAAGGATGAAAATATGTTTACAATGTGGTTTTGGTACTTGGTTATATCCAATTACCATATACTCTCTTTAGATAGATAGATAGTATGAGAGGATTATTTATAACATAAAATATATGAGATACCATCATCCTTTGGTGGAGTTTTCGAAGAATAAA
This sequence comes from Viscum album, assembly GCA_963277665.1. NCBI lineage: Eukaryota > Viridiplantae > Streptophyta > Magnoliopsida > Santalales > Viscaceae > Viscum > Viscum album. Next base: position 294,780,364 of record OY728158.1, read on the forward strand.
AGAAACCATCCATATAAGGTAAATACCTAAACTAGAATCAATTGAATATTCAAATGTTTCATTCATGTTTTTTATTGTTTTAAATAATCATTTAGTCTCTAAATTTATATCAAGGATATGGATAGGTTTACAATATGTTTCTAAATCGTAACTATATCTTAGTACCATATTTCATCTAAAAATAGATGGATAAATTGAGAGGGTGATTCAAATTTAAGATTATTATTTTCGACCATGTATTTGGGACTTTGATGGTTATTGGGTGGGTTATTTACCTTATGTATGATTTTCTTTCAATAAAAGTTATCATTCATCTATTAGAATGGAACCATATAAGGAATCATTAGGGAAACCTTATCATTATAAAAATATTTGGATTGATGTTGGATAGGAAAAGTTATCTCACCTAATATAGTGAAATTTAAAATAGATTAGGTACAATTTTTTTGGTTATAGATGAGAATTGGTGGGGAAAATGATATATTGACCGAATCCTTATTTAGATCAATGTCACCAGCTAAGGGGAGAGTATTTATTGTAGTGGTTCTTGATAATTTATCATTTAACTGTCAAGTTACATACATCACACAAGAATTAATTATAATGTGAAAAGTTCCTTTGTAAACATATGGAAATTTTTTTATCCTTAAGCCTTTTTGGATATTCAAAAAAATATTATAAGAAAAAGTCATATCACATATTAACATGTTGTAACTTAGAAAATACATATATTTTTTTACATTTATTAGGTTTTTAGAATATAAAGGATCAATATGTAACACTTGATATATCTCCATGTGGTAACTAAATAAATTATTACATCAACCCTCCCAATAATCACATTAATGTGATTATGTGGTTAGATTAGTATTTTAAATACTTATAAAGAAAAAAAATATTATTTTTTGGGTGTTCTCTAGTTGTACAAACTAATACATCATGGTATCCAATTCAATAGTTTAAGATACATTTTTTAAGAAAAAATAACCAATTAGAATTTTTTACCCTTATTCCATCACTTTTGACTTATACAAAATTATCCTGCTGACAGTATTAACCAAAACAAAAACATTAATTGGGATAACTCATTTTGGTATATAACATCAATGTTAATCTTAAAAAAATATTTTTATTACCAAAAATTAACAATAATATATCTTATATTATTCTTATGTACTTTGGAAACTTTTTGATAACAATCCCTTGAATTTCACTAGATTCTGGTTAGTATTTTAATAAAAACATATTTCATTAATTAATGTATATCATTAAACACATTAGGCTTCATAAGAGTAATAATATCTCTTTTTCTTGATTAATATTCATATATTTTATTCCTTTTATCATGTATCTTCTATCACATATCAATTTTTATGAGAAGTGTCACATATATTTCCAAAAAACCAAATTTTCTCTATCTAACCCAATTATTTACATACTATTATATGAATCAATTTTAATCTTCACAAAACTTTGAGATATTTATTTGTCCAATATCTTAAGAAAGTTTCATATTTATTGGTTTTGAACTTCATGACATTTAGATTTTACTCCTTCTATATTATTGAACTATCAATTCTTTATTAAGGAATGTAATGTGTTGAAACATAATAAATTTTATGAAAAAGGATTATTTATATAATAATCAATAAATTCATTTGGATAACTAACAATTAATTAATTTTTAAATTTATATACAAACAAAAACAACATATTTTTTCTACTAAATCTCAAACCTTTCTAATAATAAATTTTGGAATTCCTAATACATATATTATACAGTATATTTTATATTTATTTATATAAAATGTGGTTAATTAGAAATGTAACATAGCCCAAAAAATAATGAGATATAACAAACCATTACATGGAATTGTTGAATACATTTATTTCATCATTTTATTTTTTCCAATGTATTCCTCCACCCAATTTTGTTGGTGTTTCTCTGTAATATAACCAAATTAGATGTAATATTTGTTTCCGAGTTCCTTGAATTTTTAAATGTTCCAAAAATTATTTACTAACAATTTCAATTATTCTCAATGAACCCCATATTTCAATATATAATAGTTTCAATAACCCAAAAATTATTTTTTCACTGAAATGAAAGTAAATTTATTCATTTGGGTTTAATAAAAAAATACTTTTAGATATCAAATGATCTAAATAATAAGTCTTATGGAATATTTTTTAATTTTTTGTATGACTAAATGTATATTTAATTGGTTTTAAAATAAACAATGTGTGAAAACAAGTTTATCCAACATCAAGTAAAACAATACTAATCATCAATCCTGATATCAGAATTTAATTCTCATATTTAGATAGATCCTAACTAATTAACATTTGAAATTCTTGAACATGAGATAGAGATCAATTTTATATTATTTATGTACTTTATTTGGTATGATTAATTTTGAATAAAATAATTTATCATAAATTTTATTCTCTGTTTATGCTCGAATTCAATCCTGAACAAGAATTTTCACTCAAGATCAATTCTAGATATAAAAATAAAATAAATTGATATTGAATATATATATATACACACAAATATATAATAACTGATTAATATTTTTGTTTATTCAATTATTTTGTTTTAATACACAAACATATCTGGAGTTATTATTCAACTATCTTGATCTAGATCTCATATTGAAAAATAGTAAATCCAAATTCAAGTATTCTACAAGTCGACCCATAGTAGATTATTTGTAACAAAATAGGTTTTTATAGAATTATATTTATTATTATTCTATAATTTAATAGTTATATTCATTATGTTAAGTAATTCTTAAAATAAACAATTTATTATATGGTTATTTTTTTAAAAATATTACTTTTTAAATTATATAATTTTAATTTGAAAAAAATAATTTCATTTTTGAATTAACCATGATGAAATTATCTTATTATGAATATTTGAGAATTTTTAGGAAAAGTTTCATTTTAGCTGCATAGTAAAAAAATATAGTTTTTAAACAATACGATATTGTTTATGACAATGTCAAGACATAATTATGATATAAAATTTAATAAACTTATTGAATAATTAAATAATGATATTATAAGGTAAATATTTTATAGAAATAATTTATAACATTAAGCTTATATATTTTTTATGATAAGTACAAACATCATTGTTTGTACCAACACAGTGTTTTTGAAGCACTGAGAAAGTCAAAACGGGTAACTTATAGATAATTATTATGCGATAAAAATTATTTTCATGCATTTTTTATAAATTATTATGTATTATTGATGTTTTAGAATGTTAATTACAATTTTAGAGTTATATAACTTTAATACTATCGACATCTCTATGCAATGATTATGAAAGGAAAGAAAACACAAAATAAAAAAAAAATATGAAGTTGTCTTAATATGTATATGAGTAAATATACATAATGAAAGAATATAGAATTTTATTTTGAGCCTAATTAATTTATTCATATGATAGTATTTTATTTTTAATATTTATATTTGAAAGAAATTACATTAATGTTTGTGCAATACTGATGTGCTGCTTGTGCATGCATATGAGAAATAAAAAAAATTAATTAAAATTATAATAATTATTAAATAAACCATGTTTTGGATATAAATTTTTTAATAAGTAAGTGTCTATCATTATTTATTTTTTATTCTAATTTGGGATATTTTTGACCAACAAGAATCACTTTAAGATTTTTAGAATATTTTATTTTCAGTAAGTCAAGTTGTTCACAATATAAATTTTAATGTGTATAATATTTTAATATGAGTTTTTACAAAAGTTTTATTTGAAAAATAATATAATTTGTAAATATAATAAAATATTATTTCTCATAATATTTTTTTTATTTAGAGAATAAATAATTACCTTAATGGGTATCACAATAATGATGTGATCTATATTCAATTAATTAATAAATCAAATTAATGGTATTTAAAATTGCAAAAAAAAATGTAATTTGATATTATTTAGATAATTCATGAATTAAGTATATGAATATGATATTTATAAAATATAATAAAAAATTATTCAATTTGTAATCTTTTTTTGATGTTTTTAATGTTTTATTTGTGAATAGTTTTTATTTTGACATAAATTAATTTGTATGAATAAAATATTTTATTAAATTATTTCTAAACCAAAAAATTATTGAATAATTGAAAATGGGATACTATTGTGTCTAAAATGTAATAAAATTTAGTTTTTAGACCTTTTTTATGTCTTAAACATGATAATTGATTTATTATATTTTAATAATTTGAATAATTCCTAAGTTAACCCTCACCTTAATTACAAAAGGAGACTCATCCCTTCACAAAATATCATCACCATAATCCATCATGCTTGACCGTAAACTACCAAAATTTCTTAGACACTTATCTATCCATATTATATAGGTATTATTTTAGGAATAACACCATCTTTTGTGGTATTAATGTGATAAGAAATGTGATTTTCTAAAGAAGAGGAAGATAAATAATCATATGTGATGAGTCGAACTCATCGTAAGGAGATTATTTTGAAAGAGTAATTTTTATAATATAATTCTATGTTTTCAAGGAAAATATTTTATTTTCATTAATGGTTTTAGATATGGACATCATCAATAATTAATAGTGACGTATTGTGAAATATTATGCCATCATATGTTATAATGTTTATGTCTTTTCAAATATAAGTATTTCATCTTTAAATGGGTATGTCTCCCAAATATCTTGAGTTTTAAAAAAATGATTTTTATTCATAATAATAAGTCTTAAAATTAATTTTTCTATGAAAATAATTTATGTAAGCTTATGAAATTTTTTAGTTGGTTATTAATGAGAAAGGTAGTCCTTCTAAAAGTTTTTCTTAAAATTCAACATTTTGGTATCATATAAAATTATATGGTATGTGGAGTCAAACCATAACCTTAAGGGGATGATTTCCTACAATTTATAATTCTAGGGGCCACACGGTTTTCATAAGATCTATAATGTATCATTTTAATCAACAAAAATATTCAGAATTTTAAATTATTTTTAAATATAAATACATGTTTTTTTCAAAGATGATTTTAAAATGGTGTTTCAAAATGATATGTATTTTTAGAGGTTTTAAAAATTATTTTATTATGCATTTTTATGAAAACCCAAGCTTATAAATTATATCAAATGATTTTTATATGATATAAAATGTTTTTCTAAAGTATTTCTCAAAATATTTAAAAAGGATTTATTATTGTTTTTAAAACCAATTACTGAGAAAAATAATTTCTCACCCCAAGTTTTAAAATTTATTTTCCATAGATTTAATAGAAATTATCTTGAGGTGTTTTATTCCCTTACAGAGTTAGAGAACATGAATTCTTTAGTTTTTTTGTTATATTTTTGCATAGTTTTGATAATTTTTAATGTAAATATTTATTCTAAACAACCTAGACCAACAAATTTCCTAGTTTGTATTGAATGATGTGTATTTGTTCAGATTATTTTATATATAAAAAATAAACAACATTTATTTATGTTAAACCTGAATGTGAGGGTTTGGGGTCATTACTATTGGTATTAGTAAAATATTCTGAAAACTGTTGAAGATTAGGCATTGTCATTTTCTTAAAAAATGTAAAATGTAAAATTTAATTTTGAACATCTAGGTAATTAAATTCCATTTAAAAATCATGATTTTATTAATTCTAAATACAGAAATTCAGAATTTTATGTATGTAGAATGAATTGTGATGGATCAATTCATTTAAGGTTTGGAATGTAACTACCCAGGTATTTGTAGAAATATATTTATTAGTATTCTTCAACTAAATTGTTATATTCATTCTATAAAGTAATTATTAAATAAATAAATTATTATATGGGTATATTTTGAAAACATTAATTTTTTAATTAAAGAATTTTAATTTTAAAAAACTAATTTCATTTTTAAATTCATAATCATGAAATTATTTTAGTATAAAATTTTGAGAATTTTATAAAAGTTTAATTTTAGTTGTATAGTAAAAAATTTCTTTTTTATAAAATATGGTATTTTTTGTAACAGTGTCAAGAAATAATTAAGATATAAATTTTTTTTAACATATTGAATAATTAAATAAATATATTATAATATGAATATCATACACATGTAATTTAGAAAATGAAAATTATTTTATTTTATGATAAGTATTAAAATCATTGTCATTGTTGATGTGGTGAAAGCGTAGTGCTGACAAAGTTAGCATTAGTAAGTTATAAATAATAATTGTGTGATAAAAATTAATTTCATGTCTTTTTTTAGAATTATTATGTATTATTGGGGTTTTTTGATATTTATTATTAATTTTATATTTATATAACATAAATATTATCCAAATAAAATTGCAATTATTGGGCAGTGAAAGAAAACCCAAAAATAAAAAATTTGAGAAGTCGTCAGGATATATTTATGAGTAAATATACATAATTAATGAATATATAATTTTATATTGAACTTAATTTATTTATGTCTGTGATAGTATTTTATTTTTAATTTTTATATATAAAATAATTAACATTAATATTTTTGCAATGTTGATGTGCTGCTTGGGCAAGCATAAGGAAAATAAATAAAATGTTTTCAATTAAACTTATAAGAAATATTAAATAATCCATATTTTTAATAAATATTTTTTTATAAATAATTTTTGATCGTTATCTATTTTTTATTCTAATTTGGTATATTTTGGACCCACAAGAATCACTTTCAGGCCTTTGTAATATTTTCTTTAGAAGTAGGTCAAGTTGTTCACACTATAAATTTTAATTTGTATAATATTTTAATTTGTGGTTTTTCAGATGTGTTTTTCAAAAAATAATTTTTTTTAGAAATGTAATAAAATTTTATCTTTCATAGAATTTTTCTTTTAATTTTTAAGGAATAAATAATTACTTTAATGTCTTCCACAATAATGATATAATCAATATCAAATTAATGAATAAATCAAATTAATGATATTAAAAATAATAATATAAATACAATTTGATATTTTTTAAGCTAGTTCAAAAATTACCTAGTTGAATACAATATGTTTCTGATATAATAATAAAATTATTGGAATTTGAAACTTTTTTTGATGTGTTTAAATTCATTGTTGTGGATAGTTTTTATTTTGGCATAAATTTTTTTTCATGAATAAATTATTTTATTAAATTATTTATAAATCGTAAAATTATTGAATAAGGATAAATGGTATAATATATTATCGAAAATGTAACACTATTTAGTGTTTAGACCTTTATAGAAGTCTTAAACCCTAAAATAGATTTATTATATTTTAATAATTTCAATAATTTTGAAGTTATCCCTCACCTCAATTATAAAAGGTAACTCATCCCTTCAGAACATTTCACCGCCATGAGCCTTCACTCTAGACCATCCATTACCCAATTATCTTCTCCACTTATATCTTCATATTATAGAGGTATTATTTTAGGAATAACACCATATTTTTTGGTCTTAAGGTGTTAAGCAAATAAATTTTCTAAATAAGAGGAAAATAAAGAAACGTAAGTGATGAGTCGAACTCAAGGTAAGGGGATTATTTTGAAAGTATAATTTTTATAATATAATTATATAATTTCAAGTGAAATATTATATATTCAGTCATGATTGTAGATATGACCATCATTTATAATTTTTAGTGATTTTTAGTTAACTTTTATGCAATCATATGTTTTAATGTCTATGTATTATTAAAGGTAAGTATTTCATCTTGAAAGGTGGATTACCCCTAAATCTATTGAGTTTCCAGAAAATTGTATTTTATTCATGATGGGAAGTATTAAAATTTTAGTTTTCTATGAAAATAATTTATATAAGTTTATTAAATGTTTTAGTGGGTTATGAATGAGAAAGATAAGTCTTTTAAAAAGTTTTCTTAAAATTCAGCATTAGGGTATCGTATGAGACGATAAGGTATGGGGAGTGAAACCATGAACATAAGGGGATGATATACTATAAGTGATACTCCTAGATACCATATGGTTTTCATAAGATATTTTATGTATCATTTTAATCCAATAAATTTTTTTATTCTCAAATTATTTTTAAGGAGAAGTACACCTGTTTCTCAATGATGATTTTAAAATGGGTTTTCAAAATGAAAAGTATTTTTAGGTGTTTTAAAAAGTGTTTTCTTATGAATTATTATGAAAACACATGTTTATAAATTATATAAATTTTATTTCATATTATATAAAATATTTTTCAAAAGAATTTTTTAAAGTATTTAAAAAGTATTTTACCATTGTTTTTAAAAACCCTTACTGAAAAAAATTAATTCTCACACAATGTTTAAATTTTTTATTTTGATGGGTTTAATATAAATTATATGAAGGAATTTTCTTCTCATAAATAGTTTGATCACCCAAATAATTTTATTTTTTTTATTATATTTTTCTACAACTTAGATAATTTGTTCTGTAATTGTCTATTCTCCAAATCCTAAATAAAAAATGTTTCTAGTATGTATTAAATGTTTTGTATTTTTTCAGCTTTTTTATTTAAAAAAATGCAGAATACTTATTTTTCTTAACCAGGAAGCATGGGTTTGAGGTCTTTAAAGTTGGTATCAGAGAAAGAGTCTAGAAAAAATTAGATATTAGGCATTGTAGTTCTCTTAAAAAATATAATAGCTAGAATTTTCCTTCGGACATCTAGGTAATTAAGTTATCATAAAAAATATTGATTTTATCAATTCTCAATACATAAATTCTGGATTTTATGTATGTTGAATGAATTGTGAGGGTGAAATTCATTTAATGAGAGCAGAATGCAACAACCCAGGTATTTGTTGAATTATATTTATTAGTAATCCTGAATTATAATAGTTATATTCATTATGATTTGTAATTCTTAAAATAAATAATTTATTAAATGGATATTTATTTGAAACATTAATTTTTCAATTAAACAATTTAAATTTGAAAAAAATAATTTCATTTTTTCATTTTTTTTATGGAGAAATGGTCTTAGTATGAATTGTTTTAGAATTTTATAGAAATGTTTAATTTTTAGTGAATAGTAAAAAAAATATAGTTTTCAAAAAATACAGTTATTTTTGTAACAATGTCAAGAGATAATTAATATATTAAATTGATTAAATTTATTAAATACTTAAATAATGATATTATAACAGGAATATTTTATAAAAATAATAAATACCATAAAATTTATATTCCTTTAATGATAAGTATAAAAATCATGGTCAGTGTAGACGTAGTTCCAGCTCAACATCGAAAATGTCCAAACTGGTAACATATAAATAATAATTGTGTGATAAAAATTATTTCCAGGCCCTTTATATTATTTATTATTTTTTATTGACTTTTTTCTGTTCATTACAAATTTTAATGTTATATATCATTAATATTGTCCAAATGAATGTCCAATTGTTGTGTAGGGAAATAAAAAGACAATATAAGAAATTTAAGTAGTTGTCTTGATATGTATACGAGTAAATATATATAATGAACAAATATAGAATTTTTTTGAACATGATTTATTTATTTTTACTATAGTGTTTTATTTTTATTTTTTTATATGAAATTATTAACATTAATGTTCGGCAACGCTGCTGTAGTGCTTGTATGATCATAAGAAAAATAAATAAAATGTTTTTAGTTAAAATTATCAGAATTATTAAATGACCTATATTTTAAATAAATCATTTTCTATAAGTAATTTTTGAACATTATTAATTTTTTATTATAATTTGTGACATTTTATCCCCACAATATTCACTTTAAGTCCTTTAGAATATTTAATTTAAAATTAAGTCAATTTGTTCTCACTATAAATTTTAATTTGTATAATATTTGAATAGGAGGTTTTGTAGACATTCTTTTTCTAACAAGAATAGTATTTTAAATCTATTAAAATTATATTTCTGATTGATTTTTTTTATTTTTAGGGAATAAATAATCACTTTAATGGCTTTCATAATGATGTTGTAATCAATATATAATTGATGAATAAGTCAAATTAATGATATTAAAAATAATAAAATGAATTTAATTTGGTATTTTTAAGATAATTCATGAATTCCCTATATGAATATAATATTTCTATGATTTAATGAAAAAATTATTTGAATTTGAAACTTATTTTTTTAATGAGTTTAAAGTCTTAATTTTGAATAGTTTTAATTTTGACAAAAATTATTTTTCTTGAATACCTTATTTTATTAAATTATTTATAAATCACAAAATTATTGAATAAAGAAAAATGGGGTAATATTGTTTCAAAAATGTAATCCCTTTTATTTTTTAAACCTTTTTGGAAGTATTAAACCCTTTAATAGATTTACTATATTTTAATATTTGGAGTAATTCCTAAGTTACCCCTTATCTCAATTATAAAATGTGACACATCCCTTCACAAAATATCCTCACCATAGGACTTCACACTCGACTATCCACTACCAAATAATCTTCTCCACTTCTCTTTTCTTATTGTACAGGTATTATTTTATGAATGACAACTTCTTCTATGGTATTAATGTGCTAAGAAAGTTATTTTTTGAGGAAGAGGAAGATAAAGTAACTTATGTGATGAGTCGAACTCAATGTAAGGGGATCATTTTAAATGTTTAATTTTTATCATATAATTTTATATTTTAATTGAATTTAATTTATTTTCATTCATGATTATCAATATGGCGATCATTTAAACTAAATTTACCTTGGTCATCACTTTCTTCCATCTATACAAAAATATTAAACATGGTGTGAACTTATTTGACCATGGAATCTCTTTCACCACATTATAATGATAGAATTATGAGTTATCATCAAGGATTTTTTTTTTCAAATAGGGTTACATTTCATAATATTTTTCTATCTTTACAAAAATAGTTAACCCAATTTGAATTTCTCAAATAATAGAATGGTTGGTTAATCCTACGTGAGGCAATTCTGTTTTTTATATTTTACGCAAGAAATGAGCCCAATGTAAAGTCATAAAATAGAAGGATGGTTGGTTCTTCATGGGTTAGGCCACTTTATTGTAATATCAAAGAATGATTATAATCCTCACATAAATATTATATCTCATCCTCTGTAATTGGGGTTCCCCTAAAATAACACCATCCTCAATTTGATAATTCTGCACAATCTGAATGGCCTTATCAGAAATAAAGGTAAATGGATTTATCCATGAATACCTAATTGAGCATTTATCATGCCTATAATATTGAAAAAATGGGTGACCTTGTTCCTTTTTTCATGACCTCGAAAATAAACCTCATCAACAACATCCTGATATGAGATAATGTCATTATCTAGCGATCATTCTAGAAAATAAACTATGGTTTCAACCCCCACGGGTCACAAAATGAACTCACCATCCCAATAGCTTCATCATCAGGTGGGAAAATAGTGATAATATCATTGACTTAGTATAATACCAACTCTTCAAGCTTCTTGTGAGGGTCACTAAGTACTAAAACAGACAAGTTTGTATCATCCAAGGAAAGATGTAGCTAATCTAGTGGCCCTCATTTCCATAGCCAAATTCTTTGGGAGCTTATCCCCAAAGTTAAAAAATCACCACCCTTATTATCTAATGAATGTGGACTGGGGAGTCAGATACAACCCCCTTTTGATTTAATATTCATTCAAGAGGGCTCCTATCGACCATTGTTGTCAGAGCCGTCCAACCAGTACCCATCAGTTGACTACTAAGGGTACCACTCGACACACTACCACCATTAATACCCACGCACAGAAAACAAGGAATTCACATCGGGTGAGGAAGGATCTATTTAACTATGAGTGGGATCATATCCACCTCTCATTAATGTTGTTTTCTGATATATTTTGACAGTAGTTGGTGAGCAGGATCATATCCCTTCTCACTCATAATAAGTATTCGGTAATATTCCCCTAGTAAAGATAGGGGTTGTGCATATGTATACCCCCATGCATGAAGTTCATAGACATATTCTAGTGGAACAAGGAGGATAGCAGTGGGCTCATATCCCCACTTCATTAAAATATATCTTTCAGTATATACTAGATATAGAAAATTTGTAAAATTATATACTCGTGCAGAATTTGCTAAAATTCCATTACGTCTTTGCTACAGGTGACAAACATTGGCGACATAATCTTGCAATAGTGTAGATAAAAGGATAGGAACATATTCTTATCCATGTATACAAGTTAGTTAAACACTCAGATCGTTATAAATAAGTGGTGTCTCTTTTACAATCACACATAATTTTTCCCATCTAGGCATATTATCAGAAGATTATATTAAAGGAAAAGGTGTTGAACTGGGATCATATTCTCATTCCAACCTGTGCTCACTAGGTGAGAGCGTCATATGCCTTGGTACTAGGGTACATTCTGATCAAAAAAAATGGTGGAATATTCCAAAGGTCTAGGGTTATGCTTATTTTCTCATTCTCGTCAGTGTCATTGAGGTTGTTTGAGACTCATTCTCAACACACCAAGGGTTTGTTAACTCTTCAACCAAAGATAAAGATGATCATTACCATGATATTCCTCCTCATGGAAGTGTGGTGATGAATCATGGGGAATATAATCTAGGCATCCATCATAGTCAACCTCCTCATGGAGATATATCTTACAAAGAAGGAATTCCTCCCCATTCCCTGAAACATCCTTACAATGAGGTATTCAAAAATCAGATACCTTCATATATAGAGCTTCTAAAAACATCATGGAAAGTGCATATAACACCCCATCAACTTTCAGTAGCACCCCATTACTGTTTTCAAGAGGCCTCAGTAATCATCTTCTGTGCTTTCATCAGATGGATGCCTTTAATTCTAATGAATAGTATGCTAATATCTATATGTGGGGAGATTTAGATGGAAACAACCTCCCCACCATGTTCTGGACCCTTGCTACTTCAGACTGTGAGCATAAAAATGAGGTAGAAAATGAATTCATTCCATTTCTATGCCAAAATATCTAGCCTACTCATCAATTACTGAAGGCTAGGAGTCTCCCCCTATTCAGGATATCATTACTAACTTCATCTAATCAATACACTATATTGTCAGCTCTATATGGATACCTTTTCCATGGCTTGGTACCCAGGAGTGGTAGAGAATGAGAAATACCTACACAGTGTTTGTCTCTGCACTACAACAACCCTCTACTGACTGGTTTCTAGAGAATCTACAAACATTTTTATATGAGGATGGAAAATATATGGATCATTTTACTACACTATGTTCACATAATAGTAGAACCCTTCAGAAATGGATTCTATAATGCCATAGCCTCACATAAAATCAATGTTTTGGGAAATTCATGATATTATTGGTCACAACAATAGGATGGACCCACTTCAACGATGCCCAGACATCATGAAAAAAGGGAAAGGATAGCTAAAAATTATTTGAACTGGGCCCTTCAAAGCAACGAGAATGCATTTTAGATGCAGAATACTATGATTCAATTAATGCAATGGCATCCTGTAGAAACTGACTCCCGTCATTGGCTATCATTGCACTCATCTTCTACACAATCAAAACAACGTAATGTCAAAAATTCCACTATAGTTGCTTTTATAATATCTTTACAAGAGTTGACCCAACTCACTTGTTCAGGGAAACATCTTCTACTTCTTCTACCTCTTGAATCAATAATTATCAAGAGGATTTTAGATTTATCATCATCATATGTAAACAAACCCCATCCCACTAGGATAGGGTATTTATATCTCAATCACCATTACTAGGTTCATCCTTCTCTGAGTGTTTTTGGGGGAAATCAACAATGGTTCTATATCAACCCCAGACCTCTGGGTTAGAATATATATATCACAATTCTCATCCCAAAAGTCATCAAATCTTCAACTGAAATAATTAGATCCTCCAAAAAATGATCAATCAAGGCCAATTGTGGCCCCAAATAACCCCCATCTCATTGGGCTAGGGGAGTTTTAATCAACATCATCACCATAAATATAATCAGCCTTCTCCAGGATGGGATGAAAAATTTTAAAATCATCATCAAATATGTTCCTCCCACCAAAAGACAAACCTCTACTATTTGGTTCTCATTTGGAAATCATGATCAGAAACTCCCTCATGTTCATTACTCAAAGTCTGCGATAGGAGGGTCGTATGGTGAAGTTGACCAGACCCCGTTGGTGTGGAAATCCAAAATGTCTCAACATGACCAGAGGTTTGAGGAACGAACCTAATACATGTTGTGTAGAATCATCCTATTGAATTGAAAGTAATGGTACAACAACCATTTCTTCATATTCCTATCTTAATGTGATCACTATCCTTAAAACCAATATTGATTATGAAGATCAAAATATTGGGGGTAATATCATAGAAATCCTACCCAAAGAGGAGGGTGATCTGGATACCCCAACTAAGGCTTCATGCACCCCAAACCGGAGGAGGTCCCAAAACCTAAAGCTTTTGAATATCTAGTTTCAACATATACAGCAGAACACTTCCTAATAAAAAGGGAAGGATGTGGACACATCTCAATCACTACCCCAAATAATCTAGGTTCCTTTCAATGAGAAAAATTTTACATAATAATATAATGAGACACAAACTCTCAGTCAACTCAATGAGGAGTTACTTAGGGGCAGTATTCTCATAGGGTATCATCTTCATGTGGATATTAATATTATTCCCCCTAAAGATGATCTTCCTATAAAAAAAATATCTAAGCACAGAAATTGATATGGATCCTAGCATCTAGTCTATAAAAATGATTAACCTAAAAGTGATCTTGAATTCTTTCCCTTGTAGATACAACATGTCCCTCGTAATGGAAATCATTAAGTCTTATGATGAATTCAGAATACGGAGAAGAAAAAAGGGGGGGCCACCTCATTGATACCCACAAACTCCCTATAGATGGGAAGTGGCTCAGACAGTAGTGCCCTTATAATTCCATAACATAATCAAGTCATGGGATACTCTAATGGAAGTCCTGGAAAGAATATGTAAACTTTTGTATCCTGAGAATAATCCATATCACAAATGTTTAGATGAAACTTTTTCTAATTAAATTTTGGAAATAATACCTTATGTACCTTTGATGGCGTGGGAGACCCTGAAAAACATCTCACACACTTTGTATCCCAATGTGGGCTGATAATGGGCCTTCGAGTTCAATAGATGGCCACTAAGATAAAGTGTTTTCTACAGAATCTGACAGAGATAGCTTTTATTGGTACAACAATCTATTAGAAAGATACATTGTAGGATGGGAATACCTTCATTGTCAATTCCTTTATCAGATCAATTCCATACAAATGGAAACAATAATTATTAATATAATGAACTAAAAGTAACAAAAAACTATAGTGTGTATGGCTTCATATCCAAATGTAAATATTTATCATATTCACTCATCATCCCTCTCTCTCAAAATAAACTACGGATAATCTATGTTGAAAATATCCAAGATGAGTTGTAGACACATCTTATAACAATAAAGTATCCAGGTGGGTTCTGTGATTTTATATAAATAGTCCAATAATTATAATATTTCATTCATAAAACATGATCAAAATCCCAAATCATGCCCTCGGAATAGGGTAAAAGTCTAGGTGAGTAAGAATCTTCAGGTGTCTCTATTAAGCTAGGCACAATTCCAATCCAAGCACATAGCCAGGTCCTAAACCACCAAAAACCTCCTATTGAACAGCAAAAAACACAACATCACCCATGGAAAGAAGTATAGAGAAATTAGGGTTTCTTGGGATTTGATGAATGGATGAATAAATCATACCCAATCCAGAATTAATAAGTCCCAAGTTATTTACTCACAACCATGGACAATTCCCCATAGTCCAAGAATCCTGATGAGGTCAACCTGACTGATCATCCCACCTTCTTCCCTATTCATAGATGGATGGGTAATAATATACATGACATATTTATCTTCAAAGAATTCCTCCAAAGAATTTTTAATTCTGGACAGGTGGTGTTAGATAACTCCTCTAAGATGGTGGCTTCCATAACAATTACCCAAATATAATAATAATGTGATTGGAATAATGTTATAGCCAAGCATGGGTAGAAGTTCAATAATTGGATAAGTCAAAAAACAATTGAACAAGATCATTCCACCCTAATAGAACAACTGCACAGACCCAAAATAACCCCTCCTACCAGGGACGTAGCATTTGATATTCCTCTGAAAGGTGGAAACAACCATCATAAGAAGGAGGAAACCAAATAAGGGGATTCATATTATACTCTAAAATAGGCTCTGACTCTTCCATATTTCTTCCCAATAATATCCAAAATATGGTGACCACCCCACCAAAATAACCCTCATTATATAGAGATATCATCTTTGGTTCTATCAATATTATACACTTGGTAGACCCATTATTTGATGGTTAATATGCCTCATAATATGAGTTTCCCACACTTAAATTGGGAATAGGATGTTCTATGCACTGGAACTGAGGATACAAGGGACATCATCGGTGTGGTCAGACCTAATATTTATGTCACATCCTCAAAGAGGACATATATATCGTAGACCTATTTTTAAATGAACTAGAAACCCCAAAAGAGGTATGGAGGTGTCCTAGAACCCTCTAGTAGTTTTCCATTCCCAATATTCATACATTATTTCCTTGATGGGTGAGATTATTTGATCAGACTTGATAATGGGGAATGATTTCATGACTTATGTCACTGGAAAAAGATGCCCCTTTGAACTCTACACAAGAACCATGCCCTTAAAACTCTAATTTCTCTGCTCTTTAGCCACATGATAAAGAGAAACCACACATCAGGATGTTCAAACCTCTGGCACAAAATTACACATTTCTGAAATAGCAACAGGGTGTACCAACCAAGCTCTCAATCCTGGATGTATTTCATATTTCAAAAGAACGCAGGTATGAACTTTTGGAATCCTTCTAGAGCCCAAAAGAGTTTGAGATAGAAGTCACTACAACCGGGGTTTTTGGTTGAATACCATGACATCAGATTTCCATATCTATATCTTGTTCACTGACCATGAACAATAAGAGTTAGTCCAAGGGAACATCAGGCCCCTATATGTTTCGAGAAGACTCAATAATGTCAACATCCAAAGGGATCTGATTGATATGGGTTCCAGGATTAAAATCATCTCGGTTCGAACCCTCTGACATTTGAGATATAGTGAAGGGGACTTATCTCGCACAAATATCTCAATTCAAGGGTATGATAAGTCTGAGAAAAGACATATTAGAAATATAAAACTCAATGATATGTTTGGGTATCTCACATTTGATGCTAAGATTATGGTTATCTAGTAAGACACCATATACAATGTCCTACTTAGAAGTCCCCATCTCCACATCAACTTGGTAGTACCTTCAACATTCCATCAATGTCTGAAATGCCTCGTCAATGGAAAAATTTGGCATACTTAATTTTCAAAGTTCCTCCTTCGATACTTGATGAGACACGTATTTTGAAACAGGATTCTATAAAAGGGAAGGAAAAGAACAAGTGGTGGATGATGATATGAAGGTTGCAGCCCTAAATGGATTAGGGACCATCCCTACAAATCCCTAGAGTATGCTCCATAGCGACTATGTTCTCTAAATAAATCTGGTTCAGTTAATAGACATGATACTAGATGTCCAAGCCCCTTTTCCCCAAGTAATAGTGTAAAATAAAATTATCTTTAACATATCATTAGAATGACTCAGACAATAAGGAATGATAATATCTCTTCTCACAGACTCTCTCACCTAGATAGTGATAATGAATCCCTTATATTGTAAAATTCATCTAAAAATGTCTCCACAGACCAAGAGATGGAAGAAGATGAGGATAACCTCTAAAGCACCCCTCTTGTATTTGATTATGGTTTCTCAAACACCATGAATGAGCTCAAGAAGATAAATCTATTAATAGAATAGAACCAATGGACTACACATATTAGTATCTCTATTACCCTCGAATAGCAAGGTATGTACATCAAATTTCTAAAGCAACACCTATATGTGTTCACTTTGACTATACATAAAATCCAAGAATAAATCCATGTGTGGATATGCACCATCTCGGCTTACCCCATCAGAATTGAGGCTTCAAAAAGGTTTCTAAGAGGATTCACCACTCTCATGCCACCAATGTAGAGGTGGGAGTTAAAAATTGATAAAATGAAACTTTTTATGAGAAATGAAATACACAAGATGGATTTAGAATATCATCCTCTTAAAGAAAATGAATAGCTATATTAGGGTCTAAATTGATTTCAAAGACCTTAATCAATATTTACCAAAGGATGAAATCCCAATAATGATCTGAGAACTCTATATCGATGCAACTGCTAGCTTCCAAGACCTATCCCTCTTGGATAGTAATTCCGGGTAAAATCAGATAAAGATGTCCCTTGAAGATAAAGAAACCACTTCCTTCAAAGTAGCCTAAGGGGTATTTTTTATCAATTCATTCTCTTTGGGTTGAAGAATGTTGGAACCGCTTATCAAGATATCATGCATCATGTCTTTGATCCATTCCTAGGAATGATTGATGAATTTTATATCAATGAAATAGTTCTCAAGTCATGACTGTGATGTGACAACTCCTTGGATCTTCAAATTAAATTTGAAAATCTATGAAAGAATATTTTAATGATGATAATATTGACACGTGCATTCAAATTAACATAATAAACATTCCTTGGCCTTATGGTACTCCACTTTGGAATTGAGGTTGACTAAGAAATGACTAGTGTTATTTTAGTAATGCGACCCCTAAAAATCTCAATGAATTGAGGGCGATCCTTGGCAACCTCACCTACATTATGTTTTCATAGAAAACACCACCAGAAAATCTCACCCCTTCACAAAGCTAATAAAGAAGAGAATCTCTTACCAATGTCATGGGGACTACCAATAACACTTCAAATGTATCAAGCAGTATCTACTACACCCACCATTTTTTATTACTCCAATGGAAGGGAGGCCACTCATCTTGTATGTGGCTACCATGAAAGGCTCACTGGTCTCCCTCATCAAATAGGAAAATGATTATGGTAGTATTAAATATCTATATTTCCTAAGCCAAATAATTCTAGGAGGTGAGACCTGATACCCTGATGTCATGAAGAACTTCCTTGAACTCATATTTGTAGGGGAAAATTGAGGCATTAGTTACATCACCATGAAGTTCATCTGGTCTCTTTTATTGATCCTCTCAAGTACATACTTGGTCGTACAATTTTGAATGGTATCTTGGCTTGATGGGAGGTCATTTTGCAGCAATATAATATCCATTTCATATTATAGAAATCAGTGAAAGGTAAATCCCTTGTTGATTTCCTCACTGGACATCCCGCCCTAGAGAATGAAATAGTGTACACCAATCACCTAGATGTGGAGTTCATATATTCCAGTGATACTCCTCAGACATGGGAGATATATTTAGATGGTTCCTCTCAAATACCTATGAATATAATGATAAAAAAATATGAGGCACAATTGGGTTGGATTGGGGATTTTATTTTTCTATCCAAAACAAATATTTTTCCCTACTCTATCTCACTACCCAAAGCCTACACAAATAATGAGGGTAAATACCAAGCTCTCATCAATGGCATGGAACTATCCCTATAGCTATAGATATATAACCTAAATACCAAAGGGGATTCTGAACTGGTGATAAAGTATATCCATGGAGAATATTCCATCTAAAAAGAAGAATTGTCCCCTATCACAATCTTTGTTATGGGACTAATGGAAGATTCCCCTTTTGAGCCCACATTAAATCTGTTCCCATTCATAGAATTATTATGTAAATGCATTGTCCAATGCAGCCATAGTCCTAACTAACCCTAATATAGAGGAATAATTTTTGATATCAAGTACTAAATAATGTTCTCATTGATATTCATTTGTGATTTGGAATAAATAAATCAGGTCCAAAATTCCCTAGAGTTTGATGAACCAATATCCACCCTTGGATGTATGGATCCCATTAATGCTATTCTAAAATAGTGTTCTCAAGATAGACTGAGTTGTAAGGGAGTAGATTTTATGTTGTATAACAAAATTTTCCCTTTGAGATGACCCAAATGAGAAAAAATAGTTCTAAAGTGAGGATTTTACATAATCCTCATCATATGCATAGTAAAATGAGAGATGAATTCCATCATGGAAAATGTCCATACGGGCTTTGATGGAGCTTATTTGTCTGGGACCAGGCTCTCCCACCAAATCAATAGGTTGGGTTACAACTGTAAAACCATGATACATGACATTGTTGAATTTACTAGGAAATTTCATGCATTCAAAATCCATGTAAGTTTAATACATTAACACCTAGCATTGGTGCTTATGGATAAATATTTATGGCCATTTTCCATTTGGGGAACGGGTGTTGTGGGTCCATATTATACCATCCTGACCCCAAAATCCCAAATCTGGTGTCTACTAACATTATATTGTTATGATTATTTGGTATCAAATCCCAAGAAACCAAATATTTTAATTCTTTTGGTAAACCATATGAATAAATGAGTCTAATATTACAATTTGATACACTAATTACAACGTAACTTTTTTTGAAGATAAATTTATTCCCACTTAGCATATTCTATCACGTCATTATTAGTAAACTTCTTGGATTCCTAGAGAATATGATGAAAAATGGTGTCTTAAAATGATCAATAAGATTTATGTAAAGTGGAAGAAATAATGAATCAATGAGTATAATAAATATAGAAAGGTATTATCTGAACACACATTCCATGAAATCAAAAACCCTAAAGGGATTGTGTAAATAATACGAAAATTTGAAGAACTAAACATGAATTCCATGTAATTAATAAACTAATAGGGAGTGTGTCAATAATTTTGAATGGTAAATAACTAAACACACATTCCGTGTAATCAATAAACTAAGAGGGAATGTGTAAACAATATAGAAATTTAAATAACTAAAACACATTAAATTTTAATACTAGGATAAGGTATACGCAATATTATAAGGTAGGAAACTAAAAACACATTCCATTTAATCAATAAAAAGATAATTAAATTCATCAATAAATTTTATCATTGTGAAAATATTAGTGATAATAAATGATAAATCTGAATGATTGGAATGCTTAATTTTTAGATGTCATGTATCTAGAACATTTACCATTATTCCTTCAACTTCCATCCTTAAGATAAGTTTATATCTATGGGTAGAAACCCATCTATTCTGTTTGTAAACAAACTCGAAGAGTTTATCACTAACTTATTTCATCCCACGAGGCTACCAAAGCATCGAGAGTTTTAATTTGAATGGTCCCCAACCTTTGTAGTGCATGTCCAAACCATTCCTCATATATCAAATAATCAATTTAATTAATGAACAATGTGACTCATTAAATATCTTTATTGATTAAAAATATTTAAATATATCTCTAATGATTATAAGAAAGTGAATATTTAAAGAATACTAAAAAATGAATCAAGGAAGTTAATGTCAATACTATCCTTAGAAAAATAAATGAAAACCCATATAGAGGAATAATAAGGATGGTATCAATAAAACATATCCCATGTGGAGTGAAAATAAATGGTTGTTGTTTTTTATGAATAAAAATACTATAGAAGGATATTTTAAAAACATTATTGAGGAAAATATCCTTTTAATTTTGAAATACATTTTGATATCCATTTCTTTGAAAATAAATTTTAAAAAACATTTTTTAAAAAATAAAAATTTTAATACAGGAAAATTAATCTTCAAAGAAATGACGGTGGGTAATATTGTACATGTTTTATAAGGTAAAAATACAATTCCTTTTTCAATGTAAAAATGTTATAAAACTTCCACTTTAGAAAGAGACAAAGGGAATTAATTATAAACATTTGTAAAATAAAACAAAGTAAAAAATTAAATCCATAAAAGAATTTTTAAATTTTAAAAATATTTTTCAAATTTTTTTTATAAAACATGATTTTTTGAAGAAAATATTTTCTCTACCTAAAGAGAGAAATAATGTGGGGTTTTATTAAAACAAATTTAGTATCAAAGAGTGGTAAATGGAAAATTACTTGAAAATTTTCATAAAGAACTAGAGAATCAATAAATTAAAGGTTTTATTGAAAAATTATCATATAAACTCCTTTAATTTAATTTTAAGAATAATTGATCTCAATTAGAATGAGATTGTGAAATAAACACCAAAAATGATCATAACGTTGAAGTGAGAATTAATCAATGAATTTATTATATTTATCAACTATAAATATACATATATTAATTTTTAATAAATAAATAGATATTATAATTAATTATTCTCAAAATCATAGAATAATAATGATAATTAGGATGTAATAAAACTGAATAAAAAGGAATTGAGTTATGAAATTTAAAACAATGTTTGTGACTTTAATTTCAAATCTGTTTAGATGAAATAAATCAAATTTAGACTAAAAAACATTAATATTGAATTTTTAATGATATTTAATGACATAGGGGGAGTATATATACCGTATAAATTAAACTAGGTGCATAACGTTACCATATGCCTCAATGAAATGAAATTGAGGTGAAATCCATTCTATTGTGATTTTTTTTGGATGAACGTCCTTTAACATCTTGTATAATGGTTTTAGGTATTCTATTATCTTATACCAGAACCAAAATAATATTCATAATTTCATATTTTATCTTCTTATAAAATATTATTACCCATTTTTTTACAATCTTTCATTATTTTCACTATTTTGGTTATTAATTGCCTAGTTTATTTAGTATGTTTTGAATTGTTATTTTGGTTCTTCTTATGTCGATCATGATTTCATAATCTATTAGATGTAAACCATTATTTAAGTATAATATATATTCATTATGTATTTATTTATAATAATATGTAAAATATACAGATAGTAAATGAAATGCATCATTCATCTAGATGGTATGTCATAAGTACGCATAAATGATACTTCTATTTCCATTTCATATTTGAAAGAATGAAAATTATAATATGTATATATTATAATTATAGTATCATATTTAATTAATATATGTCACATATGATTATTAAATTTGACATTAACACATTCCATGTAAACTGTGTACCAATCACATCACTTTGACGAGGTGGTAGTCTGAACATCCACAAACGAGGTTATCGTATTCCTGCAAAATAGAAGTCATGAAGGTATGTGTTATATAAACATTACATAATCATAAATAACTAATAAATATAATTTATATCATATATAAACTATAAATACATAATTATTTCCAAACTTTAATGGTAGTAAATGGAAGAACGAATGACATCAGTTCATGAGACGACAGCCCTCCATACGCATGAACGATTACTGTGTGTCCAATTTGATGAAAGTGTGTGTAGAACTAGGTAAAAATAGTAAAATATAAAAATACAATTATATTTAATATACTAAGGTTATTATATAATCATGAAATAAAAATATTTTAAGTGGTGTAGAATGAAATGAAACAAAAGTTATTATTGAAGAACGTATCTTCTAATCCAGGTAACTCCATTGGGTTTATACAAAAAAAACATCATTGGATTAATTTATACCCAAATTTAGGAATATATGATGAGGTGATATTTTTTTAAGCTTAATTTGGTACATTTTTTGTTATCCAAACGGCTTTAAATATGTGAAATAGTGGGAGGGGTGAGTAACTTTTTGTAGTGGAGAGGGGGGGGGAGTGGCATTCTGGTAAATATAAAAAGGTAAACACTATTGAGAGGTCTCCCTTACATCATGTGACTCAACTAATAAACCAAATTCTATAACAGTTTGTACATGGTCAAAATATTTCCATCCAGTATGTTTTTAGGTCATTTTGGACCTTAAGTTTAAGGTTTAGTCTCTTTGTAAACTAATTTTTCTCTTAATCACTGTAATTAATTTTAGTTAATTTCACTTATATTTTTCGTAAAACCTGATTTTAAATTAATAGAAATTATAAATTATTATTATTCCAAATATTTAATCCATTTTTCCAAATTCCAATCACATAAGTGGCCGAAATTAATTTAAATTCAATACCATAGATGAGACGATAAAGCAGGTTTTTAAAGTAAAAATGTTCAAATATTTAAAATGTTTGAATATATAATTTCAATATGAAATTAATTACAATTAAATAAATTGGATTAATTTTTATATAAGTAACTTAATATACTTTCATACCAAATTTGAATATAATTTTACTATATGAATAAATTAGATAAAAACCCTTTTTTCCAATTTAAATTCAGTACTTTTCGTTATTCATCAAAAAATGAAATTTCTCATAAAAATACCAAAAAATCGTAAGATTATTTTGAAATTACACATTAAAAAATTAATTTTATATTTCATATAAAAATTATAAAAGTTTCAGAATTTAGTTTTAAAATATTTGTTCCATTAAATGGAAAAAAAATCTTTTTAGAAAATTACAAATTTTAAGTCGAAAAATGGATTTATTCAAATCTTATGCCTATAAAATCAATTAGATGAATATAAAAATATTTTATTAAATATATAATATATATATTTCACTTAAATAATTCATTAATTTAATTTATTTTGATATAACACCTTTAGTTCAAAAGAATAATTTCTACAAAAACATCCCCTTATATTCAATTGGTTCATATGATCAATTCTACTTAATTATTAACAAATGAATTAAATAATATATATTCATATTATATTTAATATTATTCATAACATATAGCTTAATTTCAAGGTTATATCTTATTATGTTAAATTATAATATTTTAATAATATGTTGTTGTTCGGTAAAACTCGGTCTTGCGTGTAATACAAGCTATGGAAGAAACTTGTTGTCACGTGAAACGCAAGATAACTCAGTATTTTATGAATTTCAAGCTATAGAATAGATTAACATAGTATATATATATATATATATTAATGACTTCATATGTTATATACCCTTCAATGTTTTTTATGTGTCATACATGTTATCGAATAAAATTTACTATTTTAGAACATTTAGGTGTCACATTGTCCCCAACTTAATTAAATTAAATACTCATAATTTTAACCTATTCTAGGAAATCTAGGGTTTGATATTTGAAATTTTCACTTTTTAAAAACCCACATCATTAAATATATAATAAAAAATCCTCTTTATAAGTGAGAACGATATGTACAAAGGTCATACAGAACAACATATAACAATATTTCTATGTAGGGGAACATTTGTTGAAAGTGAAAATATAGAATTTGAGGAAAAACATACACAATTTTATGGAGTTATTGAGGTCATTGGTCAAAAAAAGTAAATTATCAATGGAATTTTATGTTTTATAAATCTATAAATCTATCATGATTTATAATACCATTAATTCAAAAAACATTATGTATAAGAACAACTTTTTTATCATTTCTCTACTATTGAGTCATTATTTTACTTATTAATAATATTAAAAAAGTATTTACTTGATGTATTTCTATTTTATAAAAACAATTTTCATCCTTGGTTAGTATTTTTTTCAATTTACAATTTTAACCCATTATTCCAAGAAATGAATCTCAAAAAATTAAATTTTAGGTCTAAAGCGCTAAAATTTCCATTCAAGGAATCGTTAGATAAATGAAAGATTGAAAATTATTTATGTCAATTTCTAAATATTTTCCAAAACTATAATGTATAATACCTTAATCTCTAAACCCAAAATTAACACTAACGGTTCATTATTAATAGTTTTTCATCAAATTTCTCAACTAAAAATGATATCACCATAACCAAGACATCACATTGTCCATTAATAGGTGTGAAACCCTTATCATCCTTTGGTTTTGGGGTCATTCCCCACTGTCTTATAGGTTTTTCATTTTCTGAAACCGTATTTACATAATTTAAAAAAAAATATATGATATCTATCGTTGAAATATAATCATTAAATGACCATTTCCAAGGGTTTCCTATACAAATTATTCTTTCTTCGACAAGGTCTAATAATCTAATTTTCATATGAACCCTAAAGTTTATCAATAAATTTTAACTTTTGTCAATAAAATATATATTTATCATTCCTCAAAAATAATTTCTCTAAAACCTATACATTCCATAAATTTCTCCCGAAAATTACGTTAATATTATTATAATTCTATCAAATAAAACCTAGAAAGATTTGATTGAGAATTTGAACCAATGATAAACCATAATCTCATAATACAGTGATAGTTTCCATAATTATTATGCTAATGAATAGATATATGCTTCTATGCTAACCCTCAGAATATATCATAGTTTTATGTTCTCTAATCCATGTTTTCATTAATCTAGTTCTCAAGGTTTCTACTAAACTTCAACTAATTGTAATTAAAGCATCTCAAACCTAGAATCATGAAGTCTATGTCTTCTACAATTACATTGAAATTATTACATGGTATGAAATTTAGAATGACTTGAAGAGTTTAGTAGTTTTGGTAAACCGAATATATACACTAGTACAAAAAAATATTTTTTACATTGTCATTTTTTATGTCGGTTATAAATAAAAAACATGAAAAACCCATATAATTGATTTATAACATCATTTATATTATAACTGATTTTAAAAAATCATTATGTTGATTTATCATGTCGGTTATTTTATAACCGACCTGATAAATCAAATATCACACTTTATCACATCGGTTATAAAATAACTGAAGTGCTAAATCCACTATCTTTACTTATTGCATCGATTATAAAATAACCGACGAGATAAAGCCAATTTTTTTGTCAGTTTTATAATAATCGACATAATAAATGAGTTTATCATGACGGTTTTAAAAAACCCGGATGTGAAAGTTAAAATTTCAAATCGCGCCAATAATGAGATCAATTTTTTACAACACATCATTGAAATTTTCAATTGTCGTCCAATATTTTGTATAATTCAATTTTATATTCAAGTGATTTTCACTGAATTTTTCACATCGATTATATAGTAAGTGACATGAAAAAAAAAATTTATGACTTTTCCACCCCGGTTCCAAATAACCTACGTGAAAAAATGATTTCGCACGTCAGTTATATATGAACCGACGTAAAAAATTCCTTTTTATGACTTTTTCACATCAGTCGTCTAAAGTAGATCTCATCTAAACAAGGTCTTAAAGAATTTCAACATCTGATAGCCATAATTTTGATCCATAACTCCTTTTGTGCTCCACGACTAGTAAAAAAATCGTGGAAAATTTTCTACATGTTTGTAAAAAAAATTCACTTCGATTATTTAATAACCGACATGAAAAAATAAACATTAACATCAGTTATTAAATAACCGATGTTAAATGTCATTTTTTAGGTCTCTTATTAACGAACAAATTTCAAAAATGTTTACGAACATGTAAATAGTTTTCCAAACTTTATTTTTACAGGCCGCGAAGCTCAAACAGAGTTACGGATCAAAAGTTATGGCCATCAGAAGTTCACATTTATTAAGGCTTTGTTTTGAGGTGATCAAATTTCAATAGATATAACTTTTCATACATAACTCAATTTGAGCTCCAGGACCAGTGAACTAGAATATGAGGAAATTAAATACATGTCGGTTATTGATTTTTCACATCTGTTATTTAATAACTGATGTAAAAAATCAATTTTCCATCCAATTTTCAAGTCGGTTATTAAATAACCGATGTGAAAAATAGATGGAATTTTTTTTATATCCTGAAAACATGGGAATTTTAATATCTTTTTATGATGGTTATCATAAAACTTATGTTAATGATATGTTTAATATCCACCCAATGTGGAATTTCAATTTTTTTATAGGGCGACATCAAAATTTTTAATTTCCACCTAAAACTTTTAATACTGCATTTTCTGTTACCATATCATTTGTATTTTTTCATTATAAATATATGGTTAATATTTTTTATTATCATTTCTTTCAACCATAACCATCCAACTGAGTCGACTCATTTTATCTTCAACATAAAACCATTATTTCTACCTTTTGTGATCTAATCAAGGTATTTGTTATTATTTTTCCATGATTTATGTTTTTATGATTAGTTTTCTTAATTATTATACCCTTTAATCATTATCAATTTATTATAATGAATAATAATGTTTCATATCATGATAAAACTATAATTCATCCTTCTAATTCAGAAAATTCTTTTAATACGATGTTCTTCATTCTAAGATCTCATCAATGCATTTGTTATTATCTTTCCATGATTTATGTTTTTTATGATTAGTTTTCATAATTCACAAACAATTTAATGGTCTTATTTTACTATAATGAATAATAATGTTTTCGTTCAGGGTAAAACTATAAATCCTCCTTCTAATTCAAAAACATCTTTTAAAACGTAGCTTTTGTTGGATCATTCGATGTTTCCTCAGAAAAAATATATAAAAATCTTCTGATAGTCATAACTTTTGATATGTAACTCCGTTTGATATTTACGACCTATCAAATCAAATCCCAAGGAATTATCTATAATATAGATAACATTTTTTTCTATCAGTTTTTAAAAAATCGATGTAAAAAATTCATTTTAATGAAGGTTTTTTTAAAACCCTACGTAAAAAATAGATTTCAATCATCATTTTTTAAAAAGGATGGTCTTTCACGTCAGTTATTTTAAAACCGACATGAAAAATTGAGTTTCAACATCTTTTTTTTTTTGAAAAATGGACAGTCTATCACATCGTTTTTTAAATAACAGATGTGAAAAATCATGAAAAAAAATCTTAATAACATCGGTTAATAAATAACCGATGTTAAAAAAACTTAACGTCGCTTGAAAAGTCGTCTGTTCAAAACCGTCGTGAAAAATCTAAAATAACTAACTTAAAAACTGTTTATGTACTAGTGATACATGAGTCTAATATTATAATTTAATACACTAACTACAACATATTTTTATATTTCTAGGATTACTTTATTCCCAAATAGAACATCGTTCCATATCTTTCTTAGTACACTTCTTGGATGCCTAGTTAAATGAAGTAATATAAAGGTAACTTTAAATGTTTAGTAAGGGTTAAGTACAATACAATAAATAATTAATTAATGAGCATAATTAATATGGAATGATAATAACATATCACACTGGACACATAATCGGTAAACTGAGAAAGACTGAATAAAAATATGGGAATGTAAATAACTGAACACACATTCCATGTAATTAATAAACTGAGAGGGAGTTTCTGAATAGTATGGAAAGTTAAATAACGGAACACACATTCCATGAAATCAATAAAATGGGAGGGAATTTTTAAACATTGTGGTATAGTAAATAACAGAAAACACATGCCATTTAAATAACTGGATATGGCATAATCTATTTGAAAAGGTAAAAAATGAAAATTAATTCCATTTAATCAATAAATTGGGAATGAAATGTATCCATAGATTGTTTTCATAGTAAAAATATCGTGGATAATAAATACGAAATCCGAATGAAGTAAATTATTATTTATCAAACACCATGTATTTGGAACATGAACCACCATACCGTCAAGATAATTCTTCAACACAAATTACGTGTGTCGGTAGAAACTCTTCTATTATGCTTGGAAACCAACTCAAAGGGTTTTTTTCTAACTAATTTCATCTCAGGAGAGTACCAATGCATTTAGGAGCTTGTTTCAACCAGTCCCGAAAGCATGTAGTGCTTGTCTAAAGAATTACCCATATATCGAAAAATTGATTTAATAAATGAAAAATTTTCCGTATAAAATATCCTTATTGAGTAAATAATATAGATTTATCATTATTTAAAAAAATAGTAAAATAACAAGACAATTAATTATTGTATGTAAAAAATGTATATGATTTAGGAAATGAACGAATCCATGATAAATGATATCGATAATTAGGATAAATTCATTTCTTATTGATCATAAGAAAGTTGATATTTCATGGGAACTACAAAAACGAATCAAGGAAGATAATTTTAATAATATCCTAGTATAAATCAATAAAAAACATAAAGAGTAAGAATAATTATGGTATCAATACAACATATCCCAAGTGGAGTAAAAAATAAATGTTGGTTTTCATTTATGACTTGAAATACTATAAAAATATATATTAAAAAACTTCATGTGGAAAATACCTTTTTCATTTGAAAAAAAATTAAAATCCTTTTAATTGAAAATAAATTTTAAAAAATTATTTAAAAATTAACTTTTTGAATTTACAAAGTAAGCTTCAAATAAATGATGATGAGTGATTTTTTACATTCCATACAAGGAAAAAAGAACATTACTTTTGCTAGGTAAAAAGGTTAGAGAAGTGTATTTTTTGGAAAGAGACATGAGAATTCCTTTAAAAAATTTGTAAAATAAAAAAATGGTAAGAATTTCATTCATAGATAATCTTTAAAAATTAAACAAAATTTAAAACCTTTTTAGATAAAAGGTTTTTTAAAAGAAAATAGTTTCTCTAACTAAAGAGATAAATTAATCCATGTTTCATTAAATACATTTTCCAAATCATTTTTTCTAATAAATAGTGGTAAAATTGTACTATTATATGAAAGAGGTTATTAATAACCATATTAGAATAAAATAAAATGGTTTATTCAACAATTATCAAATAAATACCTTTAATAGAATTTCTAGAATAAGAAATATCATTTAGAGTGAGATTATGAAATAAACCCTTAAAAAGATCATAATGTTGAAGTGTGAATTAATTAATGATTTGATTGTCTATATCAAATATAAATACACATATAAAAATTCTAAATATATCAATAGATATTAAATTTAATTAGACACATAATCATATAATTTTAAAAAAAATATCATGTAATATAACCCATTGAAAAGGAATTGAGTTATGAAATTTCATTGCCACTTGGTTACTCAAAGTTATAATCCCATTTAATAACATAATTAAAATTGAAACTCAAAATACAATTAATAATTAGTTATTCATGATATTTAATGTAAAATTTTAATTATATACACCATATAAAAGAAACTATATGTATAACATTATTATATGCCTCGATGAAATGAAATTGAGATGAAGTCCCTTAACTTATGTTTCCTTTTGGGTCAAAATCATTTAAGATCATTTATGTTGGTTTTAAGAATTTTATTAAATTATAAGAGAACCATAATCATATTTATAATAATATATATTTAATTTTTATAATATCTTATTAAATGCTTGTTAACAATCACTCATTATTTTCATTATTTCGGGTGTTAATTGCCTTGTTTTTTTAGTATGTTTTGACTTGTTATTTTTTGTTCTTATGTAAATCATGTTTTAATAATATCCATGATGTATAAAATGATTTAATTATCATATATATTAATTATATATTTATTTATAATATTCTATAAAATTTTGAGATAAGAAATTAAACGCATCGTTCATGGAGATGTTAGACCGTATGTATTCATAAATGCTACTTCCATTTCCATGTCGTGTTTAAAAGAATGAAAAGTGGATGACACAGAATTTAAATTATAATTAAAGTATCATATTTATATCATTTATTTCACATATTTTTATTAAATTTATCCTTAATACATTCCATGTAAATTGTGAAAAAATCACATCGCTTTGAGGAGGTGATAGCCCACACGTCCACAAACAATGTTATCATGTTCCTAAAAAAATATTAAGCATTAAGGTATGTGTTATATAAAAATTAAATAATCAAAAATAAAAAATAAATATAATACATATCATATATAAATTATTAATTAATCATTATTTTAAACATTTAATGGTGGTAAATGGAAGAACGAACGACATCGGTTCGTGGGGTAGTATTCTATCATATACATGAATGATGATTATATATCCCATTTGGTGGAAGTTCTTGTAGGTGTAGGTATAACTATTAGAATAATAAAATATATGTATATTAATTATACAGATATTATTTTATAAAAATTATATAAAAAATGTTATGCCCCAACATCATTCACCTAGAGTCAGTGCATTATTACATAACATTGGCATGATACAAGGAATCATGTCCCCAAATACTGATCAGTTTAGTAGCCTTGTAAGTACTAGATACACTCATAAGTTTTACAATACATCCTGAAATAAAAACATCAAAAACATTTTCTTCCATTTTTAAACACACTTATATCCTTAGCCTATCCCTGCAGGTCAACCCTAAAATACTTCTTCATATCCTAGGAAAAATAAAACATAGAAAGGGGTGAGCTCAGATGCTCAGTAAGGATAAAAATAAAGAGGAAACTTTCATAAATAAGCATAAACATTTAAGTAAATTTATAAGACTAATGAAAAAACCTTTTAAACATAAACATCAACATAATATGGAAAATATTAAATCAAATAATTCCATTTACTTATTTCGATGGATATTTTACTAGTCGAATATTCACAAGTAATATCAATAGATACTTTTATAATGATGGAATTCATAATGCTAGACTTCATAAACACATAGTCAGGGCCTTGTTCCAATACACTAGTTTGTCTCATGAGACCTACCGATGAATCGAGGAGCTATAGCAGGCTCCACCAGTCACTTACTAAGTCCAATGCATTCCTCATATGAAGAGGCTGAAACATAATCTGAACATTCGTATTAAATCTAGCATACGAAATGTCAATAGTTTAAGCACAAACCATGAATGGTATAAAAATAGCACATCCACAGTCAAACATAACTCATTAAATACAATATGGAGTATTTCATTAAAATCTATCAACCTCAATAGAGAATAATGAATGATATTGACATATATGAAAATAATAATCACAACTATTTGAGAGAAATATCCCCCTTTATGTCAATATCATTCACCGCCTTTATCTTCTTTGTTGAGTCTGGGATTTGGTTAATATATATGTTGTTCATCATATTTTTGGAAAACTGATTCGGCATGAACATGATATAATTTAAACGTATCAAAATTCTTTTTGGTTGCTCATTTCCACTGAAATTCCCACTTCATATATCATGTTCAATGTTACTATGACTTCCATGGAATCCATCCATTGACCAACACATGAAATTATAGTGTGAGTCATAAAATCATTTAGAGAATATCATAACACCTTATTTTTAATCTAAAACACATTAGGATTAACCAAGGTTATTTATTCTCATCTTATATTAAAATCCTTCAAATTAGTTTGTATTGAAAATGTGAATTATCCTAAGAATATCCCCCGGGATTGTTGTAACCAAGAGTGCAGCAAGGCCCATTGCCATGTACCACAATACCCTGGGTCAAGCCCGAAACTCCTTGTTAGAGTTTTCACTCCAAGGTACATCTGTTCCAGAGCTGCCTCTACCTGCTCATATCAAGGCATGGATGTATTTCTTGGAAAACCCACATAATATTTAAATTACCAAATTTTTTGGATTTTATTCTATTCTATTCCTCAAGGTATATCTTAGGGTAGTGTTTTCTAATCAGAGTTTTTCTAAATATAGCTTCTAAGGTTTGTACTAATGTTTCTATGATACCAACTGTAATGCCCCGACCTCAATTTCTCAGAGTCGGTGCATTATTACATAACATTGGCATGATATAAGGAATCTTTTCCTGAAAGACTGATCAGTTTAGTATCCTTGGAAGTACTAGATACACTCATAAGTTTTACATTACATCATTAAATTAAAACATCAACAACATTTTTACCCTTTTTAAACACACTTATATCCTTATACTATCCCTGAAGGTCAACCAAAAAATACTTCTTCATATCCTGAGAAAAGGAAAACATTGAAAGGGGTGTTCTCAGATGCTCAGTAAGGATAACAATATTGCAGAAACATTCATAAATAATCAATAACATTTAAGGAAGTGTATAAGACTAAAACAAAATCCATTTAAAATTAAACTTCAACATAATATGGAAAAGAAAAAATCAAATAATTCCATTTACATATTCCCATGGATATTCTACTAGTCGAATAATCATATGAAATACCAATAGCTATTTTCATAATGATGGAATGCATAATGTCAGACTTTATAACCACATAGTCAAGGCCTTTTTCCAAGTCTACAAAAAAGATTTTTTCAAGGCCTTGTTCCATGTCAATAGTTTTTCTCATGATACCAACCGATGCATCAAGGAGCTATATCAGTCAACACAAATCAGTTAGTAATTACAATGCAATCATCATATAAAAAGATTGAAACATAATTTGAATATTTGTATTAAAACTAGCATACGAAATGTAAATATTTTAACCACAAACCCTGAATAGTATAAAAATAGAACATCCACAGTCAAATATAACTCATTCAATACAATATGAAAGATTTTATTATAATAGATCAACCTCAATAGAGAATAATGAATGATATTTACATATATAAAAATAATTATCAAAACTATTTGAGAGAAATATCCCCTTTTTCTTGATAACATTTAAAACTCTCAATATTTATCAGGAAGCCATTTATAATAGATTTTTGAATCAAAGTGTCCCATACCACATTGAAACTTTTAAAAGTAATTTTAATTTTAAAACATTAATTTCCATATAAATAAATCCTTAAAACCATTTTAAAAACAAGGACATTAATGAGAAAGATTTAGAATAATAAAATTTTAAAATATTTAAAATAATATTTTAGTTATAGTTCCTAACAAAAAGAGAGAAACATAAATACAAATAATTGAGGTAATAAAAACTTTATAATATCATGATAATAAAGTTATTCATGATATAATATGTCAAAGTATGTTATTTACACTATATAAAAGTGAATTGGCGTATAACAATAAAGAATTCTCAATGGAATGTAAATTGAGATGAAATATCTTATAAAGATCATATCCTTCGGTTAAGGATAAATAAACAACATAATTATGTTTGAAAAATATAAATACAATCGATATGATTGGATATTTAGTGTAAATAAATCATAGTACATTATCACATATTCTTGTAAAAACAACACCAATGAATTGTATGTTTAACTCAATATATGGAGATTGAATTAAAATTACTCTTATCAAGTTCATATCAATGACTTTAGAATTTATCAATGGAGTGATTATGTGTATCAAAAGTATATCCATAGAAAGGGGATTTGAAATTACTACATAAATAATAAATAGTTATTCCAAGCATTATCATGGAGTAAAATAATCAATGAAGTATGCGTAAATCCCAATGAGTGGAAATTGAAATTTGAAATTCCCTTAGCGATTTGGTAACTTATGAAACATACACCCCATAAAATAATTATCATGAAGTCAAGATGTAAATACCCATGAATTAAATTATATAAAAAAAAAATACAATCATGGGTAGTACATACTCCACACAAAAGGAAAAAGTGTCCAATATAGCAAGAATCTCACATGAATAAAAGTGTGATGAAAAACCCTTACTTCGTTGTAATCAATCGAGTCATGTGAAAAAAAGTTAATAACCACCAAATGAACCCCGAAATACCATGAATATAAATATAATCATGATAATATATATCAAATGGAAGTACACAATACACCACATGCAATAAATAAGTGGCGAATAATGGAAATCTCACAGAATTAAAAATGAGATAAGAAACCCCTTACCCTGCACTTTCCTTTGGTCGAGGGTACTTTTAACCTCCTCTATAAAGATCATTGTATGTTATTATATTTTACCAGAACTATATTTATATTTATTATATCATACATGATTCATTTATGAAGTTATACTACCAATTTAATAATGATTTTATTGTTAAATTAACATTTCGGGTAATAATCTCTTTCTTTATCGTACATATTTTAATTTGTTATTCTTGATTGTATAATTTATATCATGATTTAAATACTTCCAGAATGAAAACCTTGATTTATAAATAAAACATATTTAGAATATAATTATTTATAATAGATAGATATATGAAATGGAAAACACCATTTATGGAGACGGTAGGTCGTACATACGCATAAACGCGGTTTCTGTTTACATATCGTATTGAACGAAAGTAAGTGAATAAGATATGTGTAAGTACATAAATACATATATATATATAAATACATATATATCCAGTATCATTATTATGTCTTATATTACATACTTATTAATAATATATATTTTTATAATCGTCGATGAATGATGAATGTGGAAATGAATCTCATCGCGTTGTGGAGACGATAATCTGTACGTACGCACGAGTAAAAATATCATTTCCTTAATGGTGTGGAATTGGATGGTATATTAATTTTAAAGATAAATTTTCATATTATTTTCATTATTTATATACATATTACTCATCATTATATCCATCCAAATAAGATAGTGTTGAATAACAAATTACACCTGGGCGTGGAGACGGTAAGACGTACAAACGCACGCATGGTGACATTATCATTCATAGGATGGATAAAATAATGAATATCGTTGTGCCATATTTATAATAACATTAAATTATATATGAGGTAATGGATTTATTATTTTTCTATGGTAACAACAAAGAAAGAGTAAGTGGAAGAAGAAAAGAACTTGAAAGAGGGTGGTGAAATCATTACCTCTTCTTCGGGTTCTTCCTTTAGATTTGATCAAAATGGCTCCGTAAGTTGGATTAATGACCACCTTAAGGCCTCTAGGATAAATTTAGGATAGTTGGGAGTATATTTGGGCAGGTTTCGGTCGAGCCAAATGGATTTGGAGGTGTGAATTTGAGGGAAGGTGAAGTGCCCTTTTATAAGAGGGGTGAGGGCCACCTTAGGAAAAACTTAAAATATTATTTTATAATAAACTCATTTTCGGTTTCTAATGGCATAAAAATGTATTATTTAAAGTATAATGTGGGGATGGGTTGAAAACCACTCAACCAATAGGTTTTATATAGGTTTGAATCACTATATTAACCTTATCTTTTATATTTAACTCTTAGTAAAATAGTTTGACCTTTACCATGTATCATAGTATTTTTATTTTATATGGTTAATAAACATAATATAAACTTTCAAGATAACCATAATTAGTTCATTAATTAGATATATAATATTATTTAATCCATGTGGATGAACCTTTTGTTTTTATGAATAGAATACCAATTAATAATATAATATTTGTTTTAAAAACTCTTTTATGTCAATTTTGACACTCTTTGGTGTTTTGTTTTTTATAAATTCATAGAATCATTATTACTTCAAAAAAATTAATTTAATCAACCCTAAAATGTCATATTAACTTATAAAATTAGTGTAATTAATAAAAAGTCTCAAATTTCATTTATTTTTCTATTTATAATATCAATTGTTTTAACTTTTCATTAATATGGTAATTACTGCATCATGATTGTGTCCTAAATAAATTAAATTATTTAATATCTAAAAATTATAAATAAAATTCCATTATGTAGGAAATATATTTTCTTTGTAATGAGTATTATAGTCGAATTTATATAATGTGTAACCCTATATTAAAAAGGGTTTAATTATTAAACATTGAATTTAACACTTTTAACCCTTCTTTAAATTAAATAATAATAAATGTCCTGATCTAGTCCAAGTGGACCTAAAGGATCATATTTTATTACTAAGGTTTTTTTTGTTCAAATTAAACTTATCCAATAGAATTAGGGCATGTTTTACGGTAATTATGATATCATTTTTACCCTTAATTTCCCTATTTACTTTTAACCATGGTAAATAAAAGTCAAAAGTTACTATTCACCAAAAATTGTTTTCATCTTATTGAACCAAATTTTACTTACTGATATCAACTGTGTCTCTTGGATTTTGAAATTTAACTCACAGAGGCCGTAAAATAAATTTTTTTCAACTTTGAAATTTTTTCTAGGAGGTGGGTAAAAGGTGGTGAAAAGTTTAATAAACTTTTATATATCTAATATTATTACAAAATGACTCCAATGAATAAAATTGAACATATATTTTTATTATGTATCTATTTTTTACCTAAAATAAATTAAAATAAAATAAATAATTATTTAAATGAAAATTCTGTTTTAACCAATAACGCAGTGTTTTTCACTATTCATCCAAAAATTGAATGTTTTTAGAAACATACCAAAAATTCACCCTTTGAAAATTTTGATATTCCGAATTCAAAAATGAATTCTATTTTACAATATTCAAAATAAAGAAATTACATTTATTAATTTAAAATTGATTCCTGTTGTCAGAACCAAAAGGCGTATTTTGAAGAAATAATAACTACCAATAGATTGACACTTGTTTCTGTCCAATTTCAAATTGAAATTAATTCTAATGACCAACATTGTATTAAATGGTAAAAATATAATAGAATTATACTACAAAACCATTCATAAGTATATTTGAACACTGTAAATTATTTTGATTAAAAATGTTGTTTTCAGTTAAAATTTAGTATTTCCACTATTCACCCAAATATGAAAGTTTTCAGAAAAACACCAAAAAATTATCAAAACTAAATTTTTATGTCCCAATTATAAAGAATAAGTTTTTCTTATCAAATTTAATACATAAAAGTTTTAAATGTTGGATTTAAAAAGGGTTCTCCAGTAAATGGCAGTAAAGTTGCATTTCAAAAAAATACTTCTTTTATCGGAAAAAATGAATTTATTCTTATATTATGCCTAAGAAACACATAATATGAATTCTGAAATTATATAGAGTATATAAAATTCCAAATTTCGTTTTTACTTATTCATAACCGCTTTTGAATGGCTAGTATGGTATGTCGTGGTGTGCTTGAACTCGGTGTTGCGTGTAGCATAAGCTATTGAATTTAAAGAAAATAACTTACTATGAAATCTTCGGGTGTTAAATTCTTCCCTCCTTTTGTAAATTGCATCCTCATAATTTTAAAATTGGGCATGGTAACTTCATTGAAAGTCCCACATCGAAAAAAGATTCAATAAAACTATATCTTTAAAAGAAATAAAGAGAAGTACCAAGGTCACCTGAGATAACCCATACTAGGATTCCATGTTGGAAAACATGGATATGTAAGATAAACTAAGTTTCATGTTCTGGTGGAGAGTGATAGAAAACAAAATCAGGAGAACGTTAGCAACAAGAAAAGCACAAACTTCTGATGTGATAAACGGTCATTAGTTTCCTAGTAGGAAAAGTAAATGGATAACATTTTTTATTTTAAGTTTCATTTCATAATGTAGAGGAATTTATTTATGAGATTTACTAAGAACATAAAGTGATATAATTAAATCTTAAGTATAGTTTCATCCTTTATTAAATTTCTACCAATAACTCATCTTTTTTTTTCAAATAATGAGTATTCAAGAATACATGGTCACACCTGAAGCACTAGAATCAACTTATAGATAATCACATAATCTAAAAAGGATAAACTATATATATTTACTTTTCCTTTAGCTATTAACCAAAACCCAAATTATTAGTACAAGATTAGATGATCTCCAAAACGGTTAATCCTTTAGAGAAATAAATACTAATATTAATTTCTAATATTAAACCAACAATACCCAATGTTCAATAAATACCATTCAATAAACAATTGTCCTTAAAATCCTTTAATATAATCCAAAATAATATTGACAACCCAAACTTAGAATAATTTGATTACACAGTATTCCACATTAAATTGTATCTCCAAATAACATCGACAACTCTTAAAGTCAAATACTTAAAATTAATTAACCTAATCACATATTCTCTATGATAAGTTAATAATTTCCATAAATAACCCAAATCAGTATAAATCCACAATAAAAACATAGATAATAATCCACCATTACTCTTCAAATGAAATCCCATAGTATTCTATTTTCCTTAGGCATATAGTATTTCCAATAGACCGAATGTCTTCCAAAATAACATTTATCACTAAATCACCAAATAATTTTCCTATACTAAGGATATACATTTGATAAGACACAAAATCAAAAATAAATTTATTATTGATAAATAAAATAATTTAACTAAAAAGAATTAGTCACACTAACTAGGGACTTCACGTAGTCCAGTGGTAGGCGATAAATCCCAATCGCACTATGGTTGTGGGCTCGATTCCAACAGCTTTGTCCGACGCGATGGGTTGTCACACAGTCTGTGTGTTTTACTTTTCTAAAATCTATATTTTATAACATTCCAATAATGAGGTAAATTCCACAAAATCACTATAACATAATTTCACCACAAATTTTATCTAATACCTTGTATTTTCATCAAAAACTTTAATAACTTGTAATTGCCTCAAATTCTAGGATCATGTAAACTGAAATGGTTATTTATAACTATATCAACAATAGAAAATACAATTCTTCCTAAAATAGAATTTTCACATAACAAACTGCAGAGTTACACATATAAAAGAAAAGTCTTCCCAATTAATCTCGTAAACAAAGAGCACTAATACCTTTAAACATTTCACCATTCATTTATTTCCAAATAGGTTCTTCCTTGACCAAGAGGTTGCCCTATAGAATAGGGAATTCACTCAGGTAATTCCCATGTCCCCTAAATTTATGAAACATGACTATAAATGGATTTTTTTATTTTCTTCCATATTACTCTTCATTTTTCCTCGACAAATTTTTACTTTATGTCATTCTTTCCCACACAAAAAAAATTCTTTCTTCTATTGAGAAACTTCCAAATATTCTTCTTTCCACATTTCCTACATGATGTAAATTGAGGTTTCTTTTCTCCATGGTCTCCACTACTTGAGCTATTATAATTCACCGCCTTTATCTTCTTTTTTGAGTCTGGGATTTGGTTAATATATATGTTGTTGACCATATTTTTGGAAATCTGATTCGTCATGAACATGATATATTTTAAACCTATCAAAATTCTATTTCTTTTCTCATTTCCACAGACGTTCCCACCTCATATATCATGTTCAATATTACTATGACTTCTTTGGAATCCATCCATTGACCAACACAAGAAAGTATATTTTGAGTCATAAAATCATTTAGAGAA
Source organism: Viscum album (assembly GCA_963277665.1). Lineage (NCBI taxonomy): Eukaryota > Viridiplantae > Streptophyta > Magnoliopsida > Santalales > Viscaceae > Viscum > Viscum album. Next base: position 294,821,179 of record OY728158.1, read on the forward strand.
TATCATAACACCTTTTTTTCAATCTAAAACACCTTAGGATTAATCAAGGTTATTTATTCACATCTTTTATTAAAATCCATCAAATTAGTTTATAAAGAAAATTTGAATTATCCTAAGAATATCCCCCGGTATTTTCAAAACCAAGAGTGTAGCAAGGCCCATTTTCATGTACCACGATACCCTGGGTCAAGCCCCAAACTCCTTGTCAGAGTTTTCACTCCAAGGTACATCTGTGCCAAAGCTGCCTCTACCTGCGCGTATCAAGGAAGGGATGTATTTATTGGAAAACCCACATAATATTTACATTACCAAATTTTTTGGATGTTATTATATTCTATTACTCAAGGTATATCTTAGGGTAGTGTTTTCTAATCAGAGTTTTTCTAAATGTAGCTTCTAAGGTTTGTACTAAAGTTTCACTAATACCAACTATAATGCCCCGACCTTAGTTTCTCAGAGTCAGTGCATTATTACATTACATTGGCATGATATAAGGAATCTTGTCCTAAAAGACCAATCAATTTAGTATCCTTGGAAGTACTAGATACACTCATAAGTTTTACATTACATCATGAAATAAAAACATCAACAACATTTTTCCACTTTTTAAACACACTTATATCCTTAGACTATCCCTGAAGGTCAACCATAAAATACTTCTTCATATCATGAGAAAAGGAAAACATAGAAAGGGGTGTGCTTAGATGCTCATTAAGGATAACAATATAGCAGAAACATTCATAAATAAGCAATAACATTTAAGGAAGTGTATAAGACTAAAACAAAATCCTTTTAAACTTAAACTTCAATATAATATGGAAAATATAAAATCAAATAATTCCATTTACTTATTTCCTTGGATATTCTAATAGTCAAATAATCACAAGAAATATCAATAGCTACTTTCATAATGATGGAATGCATAATGTCAGACTTTATAACCACATAGTAAAGGCCTTGTGCCAAGACTACAAATAAGATTTTGTCAAGGCCTTGTGCCAAGACAATAGTTTGTCTCATGAGACCTACCGATGCATAAAGGAGTCATATCGGGAAACACCCATCACTTACTAATTACAATTAAATCCCTATATGAAAAGGACGAAACATAATTTGAACATTTTTATTAATACTAGCATACGAAATGTAAATATTTTAACCACAAACCCTGAATGGTATAAAAATAGAACATCCACAGTCAAACATAACTCATTCAACACAATATGAAAGAGTGTATTATAATATATCAACCTCAATAGAGAATAATTATTGATATTTACATATATAAAAATCATCATCAAAACTATTTGAGAGAAATATCCCCTTTTTCTTAAAAATATTTAAAATTCTCAATATTTATCAAGAAGCCATTGAAAATATATTTTTGAATCAAAGTGTCTCATACCAATTTAAAACTTTTAAAATAAATTGTAATTTTAAAACATTAAATTCCATATAAATAAATCCTTAAAACCATTTTTAATACATGGACATTAATGAGAAAGATTTAGAATAATAAAATTTTAAAATATTTGAAATAATATTTTAGTTATAGTTCCTAACAAAAAGAGATACACATAAATAAAAATAATTGAGGTAATAAAACATTATAATATCATGAAAATAATGTTATTAATGATATACTATGTCAAAGTAAATTATATACACCATATAAAAGTTAATTGGTGTATAACAACAAAGAAGTCTCAATGGAATGTAAATTGAGATGAAATCTCTTATAAAGACTGTATCCTTAGGTTAAAGATAAATCAACGACATAATTATGCTTCAAAAATATAAATACACTCAATATGATTTGATATTATGTTTAAATCATTCATAGTACATTCACACATATTCTTGTAAAAACAACACCAATGAATTGTATGTTTAACTCAATAAATGGAGATTGAATTAAAATTACTCTTATCAAGTTCATATCAATGACTTTAGAATTTATCAATGGAGTGATTATGTGTATCAAAATTATATCCATATAAAGGGGATTGGAAATTACTACATAAATAATAAATAGTGATTCCATGCATTATCATGGAGTAAAATAATCAATGAAGTATGTGTAAAACCCAATGAGTGGAAATTGAAATTTGAAATTCCCTTAGCGATTTGGTAACTTATGAAACATAAACCCCATGAAAGAATTATAATGAAGAGAAGATGTAAATACCCATTAATTAAAGTATATTACAAAAATAATACAATAATGGGCAGTACATACTCCAAACAAAAGGAAATAGTGGCCAATATAGCATGAATCTCACGGGGATAAAAGTGAGATGAAAAAACCCTTACTTCATTGTAATCAGTCGAGTCATGGGAAAAAGGTTAATAACCACCAAATGAATCATGGAATACCATGAATATAAAGAGAATAATGATAATATTTATCAAAATGGCAGTACAAAATACACCACCTGAAATAAATAAGTGGTGAATATGGAAATCTCACATAATTAAAAGTGAGATAAGAAACCCCTTACCTTGCACTTTCCTTTGGTCGAGGGTATGTTTAACCACCTGTATAATGACCATTGTATGTTATTATATTATACCAAAACCATATTAATATTTATTATATCATACATGATTCATTTATGACTTTATACTACCCATTTAATAATTATTTTCATGTTAAATTAACATTTCGGGTAATAATCTCTTTCTTTATCGTACATATTTTAACATGTTATTCTGGATCATATCATTTAGATCATTATTTAAATTATTCCAGAATATAAACCTTGATTTATAAATCATACATATTTATAATTAAAATCTTTATAATAGATAGATATATGAAATGGAAACACCGTTTATGGAGATGGTAGGTTCTATGTACACATAAATAATGTTTCTGTTTCCATATCATATTGAACGAAAGTAAGTGAATAAGATATATGTATGTACATAAATACATATATATATATATCTCCATTATATTTATTATGTCTTATATTACATACTTATTAGTAATATATATTTTTATAATCGTCAATGAATGGTGAATGTGGAAATGAATCTCATCGCGCCGTGGAGTGGGTAATCCGTACGTACGCACGAGAGACAATATCATTTCCTTAAAGGTGTGTAATTGGATGTTAGATTAATTTTAATGATAAATTATCATGTTATTTTCATTATTTAAATACATATTACTCATCATTATATCCATCCAAATAAGATAATGTTGAATAACAAATTACACCACGGCCTGGAGACGGTAAGCCGTGCGTACGCACGCATGATGACATTATCATTCATAGGATGGATAAAATAATGAATATGGTTGTTCCATATTTAAAATAAAATAATATTATATATAATTTAATTTATTAATTATTTTTTATGGTAATAACAAAGAAAGAGTAAGTGGAAGAAGAAAATAACTTGAAAGAGGGTGGTGAAATCATTACCTCTTCTTTGGGTTCTTCCTTTTGATTTGATCAAAAGAGCTCATTATGATGTCTTTTTGACAAAATTAAGGCCTCTATTATGAAGGTAGGATAGTTTTGAGGATATTTTGGCAGGGTATGGCTGATAAAAATGGATTTGTAGGTGTTAATTTGAGAGAACGGGAAGTTCCCTTTTATAAGAGGGGTGAGGGGCACCTTAGGAAAAACATAAAATATTATTTTATAATAAACTCATTTTCGTATTATAATTGCTCAAAAATAAATTATTTAAAATATAAGGGTGGTATGGGTCTTAAACCACTCAACCAATAGTTTTTAAATTTGTTTGGTTCACTATATTAACCTTATCTTTTATATTAAACTCTTAGTTAAATAGTTTTACATTTCCAATGTCTCTTTGTATTTTTATATTATATGGTCAATAAACTTACTATAAACATACAAGAGAACCCCAAGTAGTTAATTAATGACATATATAATAGTATTTAAGCCCTTTGACTGAAATGTAGATTTTTAGAAATATAAAACCAATTAATAATATAATATTTGTTTTAAAAACTCTTTTATGTCAATTTTGACACTATTTGGTATTTTTTTTTCTAAATTCATAAAAACATTATTACTTCCAAAAAAATTTGTTTAATCCACCCTAACATGTCATATTAACCTATAAAATTAGTGTAATTCATAAAAAGTCTCAAATTACATTTGTTTGGGTATTTATAATATCAATTGTTTTAATATTTTATTAATAAGGTAATTATTGCATCATCATTGTGTCAGAAATAAATTAAATTATTTAATTTTTAAAAAGTAAAAATAAAATAACATTATGTAGGAAATATTTTTATATTTATAATTAATATTTATAGTCGAATTTATATAATATTTAACCCTATATTAAAAATGGTTTTGTTATTAAAATCTGAATTTAACACTTTTAACTCTTCTTGGAATTAAATAATAATAAATGTCCTAGTCTACTACAAGTTGACCTAAAGGATCATATTTTATACCTAAGTTTGTTTTTGGTGGAATTACACTTATCCAATATAATTAGGAGATGTGGTAGGGTAATTACGATATCATTTTAACCCTTAATTACCCTATTTACTTTTAACCATGGTAAATAAATTCAAAAGATACTAGTCACCAAAAATTATTTTCATCTTATTGAAAAAAATTTTACTTACTGATTTCAACCATGTCTCTTGGAGTTTTGAAATTCAACTCACAGAAGCGGTAAAATTAAGTTTTATGCAAATTTGCAAATTCTCCTAGGAGGTGGATAAAAGACGGTGAAAAGTTAAATTAAATTTTATATATCTAATATTATTAAAAAATGACTCCAATGAATTAAATTGAACATATATTGGTATTATGTATCTATTTTGACCTAAAATAAATTTAAATAAAATAAATAATTATTTAAAAGAAACATTTGTTTTAACCAATAACGCAGTGTTTTTCACTATTCATCAAAAATTGAATGTTTTCAAAAACATACCAAAAATTCACCCTAAGATAATTTTGATATTCCAAAATTCAAAAATGAGTCAATTTTACCAAACTTAAAACATATAACTTGCATTTATTAATTTTAAATTAATTCCCGTTGTCAAAACCAAAAATCTTATATTTAAGAAATAATAACCACCAAACGATTGGCACTAGTTTATGTCCAATTTTAGAGTAAAATTACTTCCAATGACCAAAATTATATTAAATGGTAAAAATAAAATCTAATTATACATCCAAAACATTCATATGTATAGTTTAACACTATAAATTATTTTGATTTAAAATTGTTTTTTCAGTTAAACTTTAGTATTTTTCACTATTCACCCATCTTTGAAAGTTATCAGAAAACACCAAAAATTTATCAAAACTAAATATTTATGTCACTATTCTAAAGAAGAAGATTATTTTTTCAAATTTAATATATAAAAGTTTCAAATGTTGTATTTAAAAAGGATTCACCATTAAAAGATGGTAAATTTCATTTAAAAATACTTCTTTTATCTGAAAAAATGGATTTGTTCTTATATTATATCTAATAAACACATAATATGGATTCTAAAATTATATATAATATATAAAATTCCAAATTCAGTTAATAATTATTCATAACCACTTTTTAAAGGCTAGTTTGGTAAGTCTTCGTGTGCTCAAACGCGTTGTTGTGTGTAGCGCAAGCTATTGAATTTAAAGAAAATAACATACTATGAAATCATGGGGTGTTACAAAAATAATTTAATGGGTATAGAAAGAAATGAAACAGAATTTATTTTTGATGAACGTTGTCTCTTATTCAGGTAAATCCTTTGGTTCTATACCAAAATACTTCCTTCGTATTTTTTTATATTCAAATTTAGGATTCCAAAATGATTTTAGGTATGTTGTGAGATTATTTTGGAAGATTTTTTATGATCCAAAGGGTCATAAAGGTGTGAATAAGTGGGAGGGGTGGGTGCCTTTTTCTAGTGGAGGGGAGTGGAATTCTTGAAAAATATAAAAAGGTAAACACTATTGAGAGGTATCCCTAACATAATGTGTCTATAATAATGCAACCAATTAAATAAAATTTATTATATGGCATAAATATGTCCATAAAATATATTTTCTACAAATTTATAGGTCATTTTGGCCCTTAATTTTAAGTTTTTGTACCTTGTTTAGCTAATGTTTCTCTTGATCGTTGTAATAAATTTTAATTACCTTCAAATATATTTTTTGTAAAAAACTAATTTTAACTTAATAGAAATTACAAATTATTTTGATTTAAAATATTTATTCCATCTTTACAAATTACAGTCACAAAATTGTATGACAAAATTTAAAATTAATCCTAAAGATGGTATAATGAAGCGTTTTTTTAAAGAAAAAATGTTCAAAATATTGAAATGTTTTTATATCCAATTTCAATTTAAAATTGACTAAAATAAACTAAATTATATTAATTAATTTATAAATAAACTAAATATAGTTTAAAAATAAATTAAAATATAATTTTACTATATAAATAAATTAGATGAAATAAAGTTTTCAATTAAAATTTAGTAATTTTAAATATTCATCAAAAAATGAAAATTGTCATAAAAATAAAAAAAAGATTCACCATAAGATAGTTTTTATGTACCAATTTCAATAATTAAGTTTATTTTTTCATATTAAATGTGTAAAAGTGTCAAAATTTAGTTTTATAATACCTTCACAATTAAAAGGTGTAAAAATTACCTTTTAGAAAATTACATTTTTGAATTGTAAAACATGATTTATTCTTATATTTTTCCTATAAAACATATTATATGAATATAAAAAATATTTATTTAATATAATATATATATATATATATCATTAATCTCATTCATTAATTTAATTTATTAATATTAAACTCATTTGGTTAATAAAAATATTTTTTATAAAAACATACCCTTTATATTCAATTGGTTCTTATGTTCATTTCTAATTAGTTGGTAACCAGTGAATTGAACCATATATATTCATATGTTAGTTAATCATATTCATGAATTATAATTAAACATCTATGTTTTGTCTCATTATATTAAATAATAATAATTTAATAATATATTGTTGTTCGGTAAATCTCAGTCTTACGTGTAATGAAATCTATCGAAAAAACTCATTGTCGCGTGTGATGCAAGATAACTTAGTATTGTGAGAATTTAAACCTATAATATAGATTAAAAATATAAAATATATTTTAATGTATCAAGATGTTAAATCCCTTTCTATTTTTGGTGTTTTATTTCATACACAATATTGATTAAAAGTTACACTTTTAAAATTTTATGGGTGTTACACATATCCCCCTACCACATCTAAGAAGTTCAAGTACTTACTTTAATCTACTAACTTATTTTCCAAATGGGATGAGTAAATAACCCTGAAAGAAGTCAGTATGAATAATTTTATCAACTTTATAAAGTCTCATATCATCACCATGTTTAAAGACCCTCAAATAATATTAAGGACCCTAGGTCACCCTGAGAGGGGGTGAATCAGGATGTCAACTTTTTTCTCCCGTTTATTGAATCTTGTTTCAATGTTGGTAGGCACATAATTAAACCTGTATGATGGATATGTTATGTAATTAAAAGATTCACATGTTGAAGGAAAACACAACACTTTTACTTGGTTCACCACTAAGAGCTATGTCTAAGGAGCATACAATGATAGGTTGCTAGTTGTACCTAATTACCTATTCTTAAAAAGATGTGGATTACAGGGTTTGGGCACATTCACTATGTCCTAGGCACCTTGCCTTTACAAAAGTTTAGGGATATCTCACTGCTTCCCTCAGATCACTCCTTTTGACTCCCAATGATTCACTACCCTGGGTGAAGTCACACTCATTTTATGGACATGAAGGAACCTTCAATAGATTGTCATGAAAGCCTTTGTCTCCTATTAATAATGAGATTTTTATTGAATTTAGGTCTAGAGTTGATTCTCTTTAACATTCAATCATATCCTCCATTGCAACAACAACATGTACTAAGACTTCTTATTCTTCTTGTCCAAAATCACAATTTCTTTTGTGATCATTCAAACACTAAAAAACAACTCGCTAGGCATCATCAGAATCATCCCTTATTCTTCCATGTCTACATGTGACCATGCATGTGACAATTTTGATATTCTCTTCCTCTTCACTTCATTACACATGTCTTCCCTCAGTATAGGATTCTTCTCTTCAATGGATTCACATATGCATGTGCATGCATGAATGCATTCACTTCCTCTTCTACTTTCTCATGCAATGTCAAAAATGGATATGGTTCCTTTAAAAACACATGCGGTGTCCTTTCTCATTTTCATAGAAGTTGATTCAAATATGCTTGGAGTTTAATTGTGTTCTTATTCAAATCATGCATATGATTTCATGCACTCACTTCTCATCACCATGCACAATCATCCTTCTCCCATCCTCAACACCCATTGTCCACTTTTATTTGTTTATATTTATAAGTATGGTATTTTATGCAAACATAAATGTGTGAATTTGGGTGTCCCTTATCTGCACACACATCTCCTCGGGTTTGTTATGATGTTCTATTTTTCCTCCCTCACACCATGGGCATGGAGTTTTTCAATACACAGAGTGTGCAGGTCTCCTTTGAAAACCATAATGGTTCACGGCCCCTCCATGCACAAGGGATGTGTGGGATTCCTTCGCATACTAAGTGACACTCATTTATCCTCTGCGAATTGAGTGGTATGCAGGACTTCCCCTCATGGGACACCCTTTTCCACGAACCCGAGTGGTACACGGTCGATCTAAGTGGTACGTTGGAACATTGATCCACGAACCCAAAATGGTATGCAAGATTCTCTCTTCATGAATGAGAAGTGGTAAGTGGATCTTCTTCCTAACGAACTAGGGTGGTATGTGGTTCACCTATTCGAGAACCAGATCAGTGCACATAATACTCTTCATGAACCTAAAACGGTTCACAGATCGTGCACTCTTCTTCTTTAACTTAAATATCAAAAAACTGTGTTGCTTAGAACAAGAGCTCTGGAATGGTTTGGAAGTAGCAACCCCTTCTCAAATCGGTGGGTCTCTTTTTATAAGTAGATATCAGATCTTTTCTATGTCCAAAATCTGCATGATACGCTCTTCAAATTATTCCTTGAATAACTGAGATCTTTGTTTCTTAAATATCTTCAAACCTATGTGGAGATATGCTTCATATATTTGATGTTTCCTTTTTCAAACCCGCAGCCATATCTCTGATCATTCATGTATTAAAGATGGAATTTATCATTTTTTGAATCCCTTCTCGAATCCATGTGGCCTTGGAAACTTTTTTTTCCTCAAACAATCATGTGTTCTCCGTTTCATTTTCATTCATGCAAATGTTATTGTATGCATGTGTTCGTAGCATCTAGACGATCACCGTGGGTTTGAACTGAGATAAATTGACGCCCGGAGTGGTGAGATCATTCTTCATATCAAGCACTAGTTAGTGGGTGCATGAGGGTGTCCGGAGGTTGAAGACAACCTCGGTGGAGGAGATCAGATGGAACTGGTTGAATCATATGTTGCACTCAGATAATTAACTGATCAAATTATATCACTAGACATGGGATGTTATGTGTGGCTGAGATTGCACATGGGATTAGATAGAAATATTAGATAAGATGGTTCATTAAAATATTCTTCCCACATTGATATTGAGACACTAAAGAGCCATATTTTATCAATCAATATGTGTGGCCTTATCACCAGAATACTCTTCTCCCCCCTCTGATGCCACCTCGAATCGGTTCTACTCAGGTGTGCTCCTAGCTCCCACTCTACATCATTGAGCGTGCTCCTAGAACCCACAAATTCATACCATGGGGCTTATACATGGCCCCCATGCACCTCATGTGGTCTGGCCAGGCTGGCTTCCCCGTGGGTGCGGTCGACCCCTGTGGTCCCGCATGAGCCTCAGGATGAGGCTGGCTGGCTAGCTAGTGGGCTGGCCTTATTTTTTAGGTAAGTCTTATAAAAATACTTAGTATAAAACTAAGTATACATTGAAATTCACGGCCACTTTCTATCTCAAAACTGATGCATGGCGACCTTGCAATTCCAAGCCTCCTCACACCCTCTTCTTCTACTTTTCTTTTACTTCTTTTAAATAACACATAGTATCAGTGCATCAATCATCTGAATTACATTCTCTATTTCACTTTGGAGAGTTTGTTTCATCATATTGTTCATCATTGAAATCCATTTACACCCATTTAAAACAAATAAAATCTTCTTAAAAAATGTGGTCCCAACAATCTCACCCTTTGTGTATGTTTTCAATACATCAACATTTTCTAAAATGAGCTTGTCAATGTCTAAATAAGAGTCTTATATCTTCTATATCCCTTGGACATTTCAAATTTAATTGTGATTTCTATCCCCCTTATTGACATGAAATAAAAATTTTATAGTGGAGAGGGTATCAATCCATATATAAGAAATTTTCCCATCAATAATTTCACTCGAAGTCTACTTGATCAATGCTCGATGATGAAAACAAGACGATAACATCTAGACAACAAAGTGGTCCATTATCCCCTGATCATGATACCTCATTGTGATGAGAGCTTATGTACTTGTCTTCAAGGGCCTTTATAAGTTTTCTATATCACGAATTGATTTAGTTACTCCCAATTTCTAAAAGAATTTTTTATTTTGAGTTAATTCGGATGAGAGATTGAGAAATAACATATCTTTTCCAATGGAATTATCTTCAAAAAATCTTCAGAGTAATTGAATTTGATACAATCTTAAGTTGTTACTAATTGAAATAATAACTATGGAATCTTCTTTATGTGACTCCCCCACAAGGGAACACTTCTCATGTTCTCCCCTGAGTTCTTTCTTCACCATAAATTATATAAAAAATAGTACAATATCCAAAGTGTTTAGGGAATAAGGTGGATCCTCCTTGCTTCTTCAATTTGAGATGGAAGGCTGAGATTTTTTTCTCCACCGAGGTGCTCTATTTTCTCCACTACTCAAACTTTCACATTTGATTATTAGTGATGACTTTGGTTCTGTGGATCTAAATATTTATTTTATCTCTTTGTGTGTGAGTCTAATTTCTTGAAGAGCTTTCAAAGCACTAGAATCTCTTAGTGCAACTTTCTTCTTCCTGATGAATTCTTCTTAGGCTAGAATAAATTCACTTTAATTCTTAATAGTGTGACCATCCTTGTTTCACCTCACGCACTGGACTTCTATATCTTCATGTGGAATCTTCTTATTTCTAGTTGCACTATCCTTAGCCTGTGCAACTCATTTCATTCTTATTCATTTCAAATCTTCTAGCCAGATATCCAATACATCTCTTGGAACAATAGTAGTATGTTTGGATTTTCTACATGGACTCTTCAGAGTGCCATCGTTTTCTGGAAATCATTTAGATGTACCACTCGTCATCTTCTTGAATTTTGAATCCAATGACTTCTCACTTTAGCTTCATGGAGACTTCATGGGAGAATTTTCTTTTCCAACATTCTTCTGATTTCTTCCCAAGGTATATTCTTCTTTCTTAGCTGGCTACTATACTCTTTTGTTCATGTTGTCTTTGGACATATGTTGAGATAAGCATGCTCCATTCTTGTTACCACTCACATTGAATAAATAATAGATGTATTTTATAATTCAAAACATGTTTGCGGTATACATATGTTTCTAGATCAACTGATGTTTCTTTTTCTTCTCTGTTTTCCCCCTTTGGACATAGTCTTTCTTTGTGATTTTTCATTTAAAGGACTTTACCAACAATCTAGTGCACAATTCCCAAATCTATTTCAGCGCCAACATTGATCCACAAATCTTATGTACTTTATATCTTCTGTATAAGGTTGTTGGGACTTCCTATTAATGTAATGTGCTTTATCTGGGTACCCATCTTCTAGCTTCATCATCTTATCTATCCTATCTATGGTGATAGGTTTCTTCTCTGCACCTTTCCTCATCCATACTTGTTTTGAATTTTTCTTCCAAACTACACTTTTAGAAGTAACATATTTATAAATAATAGTACAAGTTGTTATGGATGGTACCTTCACTCTCTTAGCTACTTATGATAGATCTATGAGTGAATTAATAATCTTCTTATCACATTTTGGAGGTATTTCATCTTTAGAATCCTCTAGTGATCATTGAGAACCAGCAGTAACTATTTCATTATTTTTTGAAGTCTCAATATGTGTCTTCTCAATATTGGTAAATTGGGCTTCTAATTTTAGACATTCTATATTGATTATGGTTTTTGAACTTCAATCATGATCATCTTTTCATCACAACCCTTTTTCAATCTTTCAACCCCATCTTCATGCATCTTAATTTTTTTTTTGTAACACGGATTCAACACTTTTATCTTCTTTGAAGTTTATTCCAAAATTAGAACCTTGACTTTAGTTACCTTTTTTATATTATCTTTAAATTAATTGATATTTTCTTATAAAGCCTTATTGACTCCATATTTCTCTTAAAATACTTCCATCTATCTAGAGATCCTTAAAAATTCAAAAAAAAATCTCCAAATCCCTTTTCCACATTATTAGCTTCTCTTTCTAGTCGGGTGATCTCAACATGAATACATTGAAATATCCTAAAAATGCCAGAAAGTATTTCTTTATGAATATCTTGAAGATAGGTGCTTAATTTATCCATTGTAAACTCATGTGAAGAAAAGGTTTGATCATCTTCACCACTTGTGTTGGAATCCTTTCTTTTATTGGAAACCTAAGACACATGCTCCTTACATTCCAAGCCTGATATTTCTTTATTTTTAATGAGGCATAGAGAACTAGATATTTCATATTATTTATGAATGTGGGACTTCTTCAACTTCTTCTTCTATTTCTTTTTTCTATTCTTCATGGTCTTGCTTGGTAAAGAATTTTATTTAGAGATAACCGAGCTTTAATCAAGATTTCTATTCATTATCGACTCAGGAAAGAAAATTAAAATATTTTAATGAATACAATTACTGAGTAGTATCTAACATATGTAAACCTCTCTTTGGTACCAATTAAAGGACCCTAGGTCACCCTTAGTGTTGGGGGTGAACCAGGTTGTCAAATATTTCTCCCGTTTATTGATTATTCTTCCCACATTTGTAGAAACTTAATTATACCTATATAATGTATACATACAGTAATTAAAAAATTCACATGAAGAAAGAAAAAAAAAAGAATATTTACTTGGTTCACCACTAAGGGATACGTCTAAGGGGCACAAACCGATAAGATTCTGGTTGTATATAATTCCACTATTCTTCATTAGATGTGGATTACAATGTTCAGGCATAGTCACTCTGTCCCAAGAACACTGCCTTTACAAAGGTTCTGGGACAACTCACAGCTTCCCTTAGATCACTCCTTGAGACTCCCCCTGCATCATTGCCCTAGGATAAGCCACTATCAGTTTATGGATGTTAATGTCCCTTCAACAGATTTTCATTAAAGTATTTTTATCCTGTTCATCATGATACATTTCTCACATCAAGGTCCAGAGTTGATTCCCTTTAATGTTCAATATTTCTCTCCAGTGCAATAACCAGATGTACTATGACTTCTTATTCTTCGTGTCCCGAATCAGAATTTCTTTTATGATTATTAAAACACTGAAAAATAACTCACTATGCATCATCAAAATCATCCCTTCTTCTTCCATGTGTGCATGTGACCATGAATGTAACAATTTAGATATTCTCTCCCTCTTCACTTCATTCAATATGTGCACCCTTGTTTTATGATGATTCGCTTCAAAGTATTCATGTATGTATGTGCATTCCTGAATGCATGCACTTCCTCTTCTAATTTCTTGTGCGAAGGACCAAAAGGATATGGTTCCTTTAATCACACATGAATAATCCTTTCTCATTTTCCTAGCACTTGATTTGTATTTTCTTGGGATTTAATTTTTTTCTTCTTCAAATTAGGCATATGAATGCATGCACTCACATCTCATCACCATGAACAATGTTCCTTCTCCCTTCCTCATCACACACTGTCCAATTTGATTTGTTTAAATTTATAAGTATTCAATTTTAATTAAAAAAAAATGTGTGTATTTGGGTGACCTTATATGCACACACATATCCTAGGGTTTGTTATGTTGTTCTAGTTTTCCTCATTCACACCAAGGGTATGGATTTTTTCCATGCACAGAGTGTGCATGTCTAATTTTTGAACCAGATTGGTTTGTGAACCCTCCTTGCGCAAGGGATGCGTTGGATTCCTTCACGTACCAAGTGACACGCAGTTCTCCTCCATGAAATGAGTGGTATGCAGGACTTCCCCTCATGGGACACCCTACACCATGAACCATAGTGCTACACATTCTATAAAAGAGGTACGCGGGAACATTACTCTGTGAACCCAAAAGGGTACGTAGGCTCCTCTCTTCACGAACCATAAGTGGTATGCAGCTCTTCTTCCTCGTGAACCAGAGTGGTACGTGGTTCACCTCTTCACAAAATAGATTGGTATGAGGAATAATATTTGGAACCATAAAATATTTAGTGGATCATGCATTCTCTTTCTTTAACTTAAATATCGAAGAAACTCTGTTGCTCAGAATAAGAGTTCTCAAAAGGTATGGAAGCAGCAACTCCTTCTCGAATCGATGGGTATCTTTTTATAAGTAGAGATAATATATTTTCTACAACCAAAATCTTTATGATACACTCTTCAATATTCTTACTTGAATAGCCAAGATCTTTAATTCTTTAATATCTTCAAACTCTCATGCAGATATACTGCATATCTTCGATGTTTCCTTTTTCAAACTCGTGGCCTTCTCGCTGATTTTTCAGGTATTCAAGATGGTATGTCTCATTTTTTGAATCTCTACTCAAATCAACGTGGTCTTAGAAACTCCATTTTCCTTTTCTAGTTGTTTTTTCTTCATTTCATTTGCATGAATTCAAATGTAATTTCAAGCGTTTGTTCGTAGCATCCAGATGATCACTGTGGGCTTGACCTCAGCTCAATTGATGCCCGAAGTGGTGAGATCTTTGTTCGGCTCGAGCACTAGTTTGTGGGTGCATGTGGATGTCCAGAGGTTGAAGAAAACCATGGTGGAGGATATCGAACGTCACTGGTTGAATCATATGAGGCACGGTGATAATGAACTGCTCAGATTACAAAGCTGGACATTGGATACGATATGCGGCCGAGATCGCACGTAGGATCAGATGAACGACTGAAATCATATTTTTCATTAAAATATTCATCCCACATTGAAATAGAGACATAGAGGAGCTATAGTTTACCAATCAATCAACATGTACTTAGCATCATATTACTCCTCTCCTCCCTCCAGTGTCACCCCACATCGGTTCTCCTCGGGGGTACTCTTAGAAACCACTCTGCTTCCTCAGGTGTGCTCCTAGTGCCCACTATGAATACCATGGGGCTTATACAAGGCCCTCATGCACCTCCTATAAACTGGTCGGGCTAGCTTCCCCATGGTCGTGGTCGACCCCTGTGGTCCAACATGAGACTCGAGTTGTGGCTGGCTGGCTTGATAGTGGGATATCCCTATTTTTTAGGTAAGTATTATAAAAATAAGTATTATAAAACTAAGTACGCATTAAAATTCATGGACACTTTCTATCTCAAAATCCATGCATTTCCACCTTCCAATTCCAAGCCTCACACCCTCTTCTTCTCCTTTTATTGTACTTATTCAAAATAACACTTAGTATCAGTGCATAAATCATCTATATTCCATTCTCCATTTAACGTAGCAGAGTTCCTTTCTTAATATTGATCATCATTGACTTCTATTGACACCCATTGACAACAACTAAAATATTCATACACAAAGTGGTCCCAACATAATAATGATAGACAACGACACCAACTTATGTTCTATGGATTTGAAGAAACTATAACATAATTATAATATCAAGTCAAATCACTCAACCATCTATCATGAAGTAGAAAATTGATATACATATGCCTTTAATAAGACTATGTCAAATATACTCTAGAATATTTTGAACATAGACAATAATTCCTTGCTAGATAAGCTCTGCTATGCTTTGTGGTCCTATCGTACCATCACGCATATTACTAAACAAGAAAATTCATACTCATTAGTGTATAGGACCAAGGTAATTTTACCCATAGAAGTTTAGTTTCCTTCACTCTAAATATCCATTTGTATACAACTCTCAGATGATGGGAATTTGCAAAAGTGACTGGATGAATTAGTGCGGCTTCATGAGAACATGATTTGTACATTAAAAAACATTGAAGAACATCTAAATCAGATCACACATGCCTTTAATAAAAATATTTTCCTCTATTCATTCCTCCAAGGAGAACTGGTTTTGGTTCTCAAAACCCTAATGATACAAGAAAAGAAGTATCCAAATCCAGTACCCAAATCGGAACAGCCTTACATTGTACATATGTTCTTTCACAAAAGATCTGACTAATTGGCCAAAATGGATGGGGAACATGTCACACACGCCCACCACAAATGTGAGGTTTCTCAATAGATACTTTTCATAGCTATCATCATGAGTAAATTCCTAGAAACTAGTCTTTAAACTACATGGTATCCAACATCCAGACCACATGATGATAAACTATTTGGATTCACCCTGAAATCAGGACATCAAACTACATGGAATCTATCATCCTAGTAGAAAGACATTAAACTACATGGCATCTCTCATCCGAGAAGGGATAAATTAAACAACATGGAATCATGTGTCTTTAAAGAAAGGTGTCAAACTACAAAGTATCTCATCTCATAACAACATGTCACTAAACTATATGGAAATAATCATCTCACGGATGATCCATTGTACTTGATATATATCTTTATAAAAGAATGGTGAAATTTACTCATTCCCATGTTATAGTTTACACCACATAGGGAATCACTTTGTTCAAGAACTACATGTGTTTTAATTACTTTCATCATAGGATACGTGCAGACGGTCAAACCTCTAGTCTTGGGGATAGCCACAATATTCCTTTCCTTTAAAATTATGTGATCCTTTAATTACCACATGACATTAAAATACATGGAAAAATTCTTTACCACATGACATAAAACCACACGGATCCTTGAAACTCATCCCCATTCATGTTGGGTGATTATTTTTTTTACCATAAAAAGTAAAACTGCACGGCTAATGTATTTTACGCATGACATTAAGCTACACGATATTTCTAGAACTATATGTAGATTTATTCACATTTAAATGAGATATGTAGGGATTACTTGATCCTATATCTTGGTCTAGACACCACATGAATCAAAATCTCCCTATCTTATCCTTAATTATATCTGTATTGTGTGAGGAACCCTTGTAATTATTAGTTTCTCACACTGAGCATAGTTTGTGAGAGATTAATAATTTTAGTAAGGGATTCCCCAAAAAAACAAGGTATAAAAAATCATGACATGCTCATCATGGTCCTGAATTCAAGACCATAAAATTCATTCCATGTTTCCTCACTGTAGGATGTCAAACTTCATGGTTGATGTCCCTTGCAAAACATAAAAATGAACATTCTTATGGACCTCATCCAAGAGGGCCACTATTGTTGGTGTTGGTATCCTATCACACATCCATTCAATAAATATGTATAACATGATTCATGACATAATAGGATATGTAGTGATGCCTTGATCATCAATCATGGGTCCAGTTGCAACAATTATAAAAAATTACCCCACTCTACATATAGGTCTAACTTGCGCAGGAAGGTCCTTCTTCAAGAACTATGTATGGAATGATTACTATTACCATATGAAATATAGTGAAATGTTGCTTTTAATACTTTGGTAGTACAAAATACCCCTTGTCACATCATGAATCCAACGTCCTTTTATATGACATTAAATTATGCAGTCCCTCAAGAATAATGTGTTCCTTGATTGCTATTATTATTGGATACATAGTGACGTCTAGATCTCAAATTCTAGGCCTAACTACAATAATAAATTGAAAAAATTACCATAATTAAATATGGTCTAGATCTACATATATAGTTTCCCAATTAATAACTATTTATGTATTGATTCTTATTATCATGGGATACGTAGTGATTCCCTGAATCCCATTGATGGGTCATGCCAAAATGTACCAATTTCTTGTAGAGGAGTCCATGTCCTTTCTGCATGGTGATAAACTATATGGTTCCTTGATAAATTCATGTGCCTTGATTCCTATCATAACAGTATACGTAGAGATGTATGAATCCCCAATCCTAGGCCTATTTACCAAAAATGATAAAAAATCAGCCCAACTGCAAAAATAATGATTAATGAAAGCTCATTTCATATATGTACGAGTAAAATCTGTGAATATTCATCTTGTGCATATAACATATCATGCACAATTTCTCAATTTGGTTCCCAGGTACTTAGCACAAGACATTAAACTACATGGAAACAAATATTTCCTTATCGCATGATGTTAAACTTATTAAAATTGACTTGGTCCCACAACATTAAAACTACATGCTAAGTATTTCCAACAACATGATGTTAAAATGTGAAGACCAACACCCATTATCTTCCCTTATCAAACTAACACTGGAGCCTTTCCCTAGTCAACCATAGTATGGGGAGCTTTCTCAATATTTTGATCACTTCAATCCATATACCACACTCCTTGTTGTGAGAACAATGAGTTTCCCCAAACATTTGATGGCCCTTAGAAAGGAAATGAGATCTATCTGTTTGACCATTCTATTGATGCATATAAGATCAGACTTTCCAAATAGAGAAATCTTGGATCTATATGGATGAATTTATATTTTTCATGAGCCTGATGATACCATGGCATAGCTCATCACCTGAGGGTGTTTTGGGCTATCCTCGGTATGATGGTCTCGTATAATTTTTCATGACTTGAGAACCTTAATCCATGACTTACAATATTTCCATCTCTCACTCAGTGGGATGTCGGAGTGCTCTTGACCTTGGGTATCATAATTGGGCTCTTTTGAATCATCCCCCGCATTAGGTCCTTATGTTTCATGACATTAAACTTACTACACTTTGGTAAAAGTTGTATGTCATTAAACTCTAGCCTATAATGGTCTAAATTCCAAGACCTTAAACTACTAGTGAAAGAGAAAAAAACATGTTAGGTTGAAAACCCAAAAAGGGATTCCTAAGAAAAAGTGAAGTCTTCAATCTCTAAACTCTTCATCTTTGTAGTTTAGTAAAAATGGGGGTGAAATTAAATAAGGAAAAAAACATTATAGGGCCTACTTTTTAGCCCTAGTAAAAGCTAATATATGCTCATTGGACCACCTAGTTCAAGAAAATGTTATATTAATGAATATACATATCTCATCCACACAAGAATATATTTTCTAGGATGTGATAGAATTTTTAGAATGCTTGAGGACTCCTTGGATTTTACACCTTCCATAAATCACACTTCATGATCTGAGCACCTCAGTTCACCGTAAACCTTCTATAGACCATTTAAAAGGATACCAAGCATCAAAGGACCCCTAGTTTGACTATTCACGTATGCATATGTCTCCTTTATATGCATCAATGATCTCCATCCAAATGTGTCACTCTGTAAAAAGGGATTTCTGATCCTTATGAGGCCTAACGTCATTATGGAACAAATAAGCACCCCAGTGTGTTTTGGACCATTCCTAATATGATTTTCTCATATTTACCCTATGACCTAAGCATTTTTGACCTTGATTTATAATCCCCATACCAAGCTATCTAATCATATTTGATATACTTAACATTACATCACAATTTTTTGTACCCTTTCTCAAATAAAGAATGTGGCACACCATTCCTAAAACTTTTATGTCCCACACCACATGATTTGAAATCATGGGGAATAGGGCTCAATATTCAAAATTAAGATCTGGCCTTGGGTTCCATAACCCTTTCTGGAAATCTTCCCTCCATACCCAACCTCATCATCTGGATTCTTGAGTCTCTAAAATTCTCTCATGGCCCTAAAAAAGAGTGGACATCACCTTCTATTTACCATTATATCGATGCATATAGTATTTGACCTTCTAACATATGGGGTCTCCTCTTTTCAATAAAGGAGCTTCAATCCTTATGATCCCTACAAAAACCATGGAAAAACATTGAACCTAATGGTGTTATGGTTCATCCACAATATAAATGTTGCATCCCATATTCACATACTTAAACTATTAGGTTATGACTTATATCACCCATACTCTAACAAACTAGGATGACCTAGCATCCCTAGAATTTAACCCTCAACCAATGTTCCCGCCATAAATATTTCATGATCCTTAGAAAAGAGTGGAGACACCTTTGTGCTACTGATGTATAAGGGAATTTGATATACCAACAAGAGAAATATCCTCCTTTCATTAAAGGATCTCTAATCCTTGTGGTCCTCAGCAACACCACGGAAGAACTCAGCATCCTAGTGGGTTTTGGGTCATTTGTGGTATGTATGCACAATAATCCATGATAATCAATAATGTCCTGAAAAAAGGAATTTAAATTACATGGAATCCTAAGGTCTAAGCTAAAAGACCCTAAACTAAAGCTATATAAGGTTTAAGCTGAAAGACACTAAACTACAGTGATATAAGACCTAAGCTAAAAGTCTATAAAATATAGAAATAGAATCTATGAGATAAAATTTCCTAAACTACATTGATATAAGGACAGAGTTAAAAGACCCTAAACAACAATCATATAACATCTGAGATAAAAAAAACCCTAGACTACCACGATGTAAGGATCAAGTTAAAAGACCCTAAACTGCATCAAAAAATTGGTTTATTCCAAAATAATGTAAAATCTTATAACACCAACCCTATGGCCTTGGAAAAAAATCAAACTACTCTCACTAATCCAATAAACTTAAGAAAAATAAGGATCACTCTTCTTATGGTACATGTAATCTACCTAAATTATGATTCTGTGAATCAAGTAATCTCAAGATAGCTAGAAAAGATTTATTAGTTTGTAATCTCATGTTGGTGGGAATTCATGATATCTTCTTTAGAATAATTTTTCATGATTTAAATATTCAGATCTAGTAATTTAGGTTTACTTGATAATGTGTAGAGTATGGGTATCATTGGTGATTCAAGTGACATTGGATTAGTAAAAATTCGTGTTCATCATGAATGAAAGAAAATAAAAAACAAAATAGAATTTTTGAAAACCCATTCATTGATAGTGAGTAATATGAGAAATATCCACATACCAAATTCACTAACAGGAACATGTAATCCATGTAAAACATTCAAAATTAAAACTTCATAACAACATTTGTTATAAGAATATTTGAACTCTATAATCCATAACTCCAATGAGGGAAATATTTGGCGAAACTAGAAAATAGACTCAGTTTCCTCTTCTACAACCCACGATAAATCCTCTACCCTAAAAATAGCTTCAAGACTCCTTTTCCCCACCACATAAAGAATTCCCTATTTCTCCAACAAATTATTATTTAATATCCAGTGTTCATATTAAAACTAGGATAACTCTTCTTCAAGAGGGATTATCTTAAAAGGATGATAAATTATCATATACTGGATACTATCAATTTCAAACTTCCTAACATTAAACATGTCCTGATGAGCTGTTATCTCCACCACATGCTGGGAAGCTTCAATTATAGCCTCATCTTAGTTCTTCTTCATTGAATATGAGGCCTCAGTAGCTACCACACTCAATTTAAGGGACCTATTATATTTCCTCATATATATCACCTCATTCACCTAGGAATAAAAGGTGTTACACTCAAATCCCTCATAAACAAGGTTCAAAAACATAAACTGAAGGTGGCCCAAGAGATCCTTTAGCTCTTCTTGTGGAATCTTTGAGACCATGGACCTAATCTCCCTCTATATCTGACATCACATTGACTAGTAAAATTCCATAGACCCCAAGCCTTTGATCTAAAGCCTTCCTAGGGATAAGAAATTATTACAAGACCAGGTCACCAAGAGAGGGAGACAATCTCATAGTCTTCGATGAAGAAGGAAGGGAACCAGACTCTATATTGGTCAACCTAGTCAGAGGGATGCCCAAGGGAACAAGGGATAGAGACTTTTAACCTCTTGGTGAATAAACTATAGAAAAGTATTGCATGGATTTATCATCCAATAGATAAAACATATAGTGTCACGAGGTAATAAATGGATACGAAGAATGTTAAAAACAAACCTCTCACAGTCACAACACTAGAAATATCCACTATTATAACTCCATATTACGTTAATGAGGTGACACCCTTGTATGATGGTCAATGTTGTGTAACCTCTAGTGCTTTTCCAAAAGATGTAATTTTCTCACCACCCTAGAGGGTAACAGGGAAAAAGTTAATGTTAGTAATCATGACATGAAGTAAACAAAGTGTTCAATTTTTGAATAAATATTCACCTATTCCAAAACATGCCTCCATCAAGGCCAATTCAATAACATAATACCTACCTATATTGGTATCCTCTAAAAGAGAACTCGCCCATGTCAAATCAAGTGGTATAACCATGGGGGCATCTGTAATGCCCCGACCCCAGTTACCCAGAGTCAGTGCATTAATTACATTACATTGGCATGATCACAAGAAAGATCAAATCTCGAAAGACCGATTGGTTTAGTAGCCTTGGAAACACTATATATATTCATAAGTTTTACATTACATCATCAAAATAAAAAAAACTACTACAACAACATATTGTCTCCATAGTCCATACTATTAACCCCTCATAATATCCCTGCAAGTCATTCATAATTTACTTCTTCACATCCTGGGAAAATAAAACATAGAAAAGGGGTGAGCTCAAATGCCCAGTAAGGATAACAATATAGCGGAAACTTTCATAAATAAGAATAAACATTTAAGGCAATGTATAACTAAAACAAAATCCTTTCAAACATGAAATTTCAACATGGTACAGCATAAATAAAATGAAATAATTCCATTTACTTATTCACATGGATATTCTACTAATCGAATAATCACATGAAAAAATCAATAACCACTTTCATAATGTTGGAATGCATAATGCCATACTATCATAACCACATAGTCAAGGCCTCGTGCCAAGACTACAAATAAGATTTTGTCAAGGCCTTGTGCCAAGACACTAGTTTGTCTCATGAGACCTACCGATGCATTGAGGAGCTATAGCAGGCTCCACCCGTCACATATTAAGTCCAATTCATTCCCATATGAAAAGGTTTAAACATAACATAAACATTCATATTAAAACTAGCATACGAAATATCAATAATTTCACCATAAACCATGAATGGTATATAAAAAATAGCACATCCACAATCAAACATATCACAAAACCTTCAATATAATATAAAAGTTTTGTATCATAATATATCATCCTCAAATAAGCGTAAAATCCATTAAAGGATGTTGACAAAGATGAAATCAAAATTCTTTTTAAAGAAATATCTCCTTTTATTTTGAAATCATTTAAGATCAATATAAAATAAAACATTTTCTTTGAAAATATTCTTATAAGATTGTAAGGGAAGCTTTGGAGATTTTATAACGGCGGTAAATATCCGCACCCTCCGTATAAGTTAAAAAAACATTCTTACCTTAATTCTGTCGAAAAGGTTAAAAAGGACCTTGTTTTGAAAACGACCGAAAGATTCCTTTATAAACCACTTATAAAAGTCAAAAAGGGTATAAATGACTTTAACTCATATTCTAGTAAATAGTAAAAATGTTTTGAAATACATTTTTAAGAAACATGGATGTGGATGATAAAGAGATCCCAGTAGATTATTACGTATAAACAACCTCGGATAATGAAGAGATTGTGAAATAACCCTTACCTTGTACTTTTCCTTGGTTGGGGTAGGTTAACCTCCTGTATAATTGTGAAATAATTGTTATTAAATTATAAAAGAATCATATACACTAATATAATATCATATATGATCTTTTAATATTGATTTGATAATAATATCTTAGTATTATCGTTGTTTCGGGTGTTAACTTACTTCTTTTATTTTATATGTTTTGTTACGTAAGCCATGTTTGTAATGGATAGATTTTATATTATTCATATCCAGAATGATATCAAGTCCTTAAACATCATTTTTAAATCATCAAATGATAATTATACTTGAATGGATACGATGGAGAATAAATCTTATCGCGTTTGTGGAGACGGTAGTCCGTACGTACGCACGAGTGACAATATCATTCTTATGATATTAAAATAATATATAAATGGATGGTATATCATATATACAGAATCATTAACATGTTATATTTATTATTTACCTGAGTTAAACATCATTATTATACCCATCCAAATAATATTATATTGAATAACAATTACACCACGACGTGGAGACGGTAAGCCGTACGTACCCACGTATGGTGACATTTTATTCAAAGGGTGGATAGAATACTGAATATGGTTGTACCATATTTATAATAACATCACTGTATATGTGAGATACTGGAGTAATTATTTTAAAATGGTAAGAACAAAGAAAGAAGAAGTGGAAGAAGAAAGGAACTTGAAAAGGGTTGGTGAAAACATTACCTCTTCTTCGGGTTCTTCCTTTTGATTTGATCAAAAGGGCTCCTTAGGTTGTCTTTCTGATCAAACTAAGGACTCTAGGTTGTAGTGAGGGAAGTTGGGAGAGTATTTGGGCAAAGTTTGGCCGAGACAAGTGGCTTGAGAGCTGTGAGGAATGAGTAGAAGTGGTCTCTTTTTATAAGGGAGAGGAGGGGCTCTTTAGGAAAGAGTGAAAGTATTACTTTATAATATAATTATATTCGGTTTATAATGGTCCAAAAATCATTGAGGTCGAAGATAAGATGACTCGTTTTCTAAATAACATCAACCAATAAGAATTGGACAGGTTTTAGATAATATTTTAATCATTATAATCTTATTTATTTAAATGATTTATTAATGAGGTAAACATTGCATCATTATTGTGTCATTAATAATTTAAATTATTTGATGTCTAAAAATTATAAATAAAATATAATTATGTAGGAAATATTTTTATATTTCTAATGAATATTTATAATCTAAAATCAAACATGTATAACTCTATGTAAAAATTGTGCTTCTAAAAGATGTAAGCTTATGCCATTTTTATTTTTATTTTAACTTTATTAATATAATGTGTCCCTACCACATACATGTGGCTCTAAGGGGTCCCCAAATCGACCCAAGGATGCCCATGGTCGGGTATGTGTCCACCAATAAGGTTAGAACATGTTTTAGGGTAATTTTGTATTATTATAATATTAGTTTTTAACCCTTATTTACCGGATTTACCCTTTAACCATGGTAAATAAAACATTTACCGCAGTAATTATTCAAAATGTGTAAAAAATAAAAGTTACCTATTTACATAATTTGTAAATCCTGATTCCAAATATTTAATCCATTTTTCCAAATTCAAAACACAGAAGTGGCAGAAATTAATTTAAAATTAATTCCCGTTGTTAAAATAAAAAGTGTGTTTTTAAGAGATAATAACTATCAAAAGATTGACACTTGTTTATGTCTGGTTTAATTGTGAAATTATGTCCAATGACAAACATTAAATTAAATGGTAAAAATATATTCTAAATATACTTTAAAACCACTCAAATTCATAATTTATCAATATTAATTATTTTGATTAAAAAAGTTGATTTTAATTAAAATTTAGTGATTTTCACTATTCATCAAAATATAAAAGTTATCCGAAAAGTACCAAAATTTCACCCTAGGCTAATTTCAATATTCCGAATCCAAAATTGAAGTCCATTTTGAAATATAAAATATATATGATTTCAAAAAGTAGGTATTACTATTCACAACGGCTAGTTTTATTAGTTGTGGTGTGTGTTAGAACTCGAGGTTGCGTACAACACACGCTATCGCATTATTCGAAGGGAAACGTACCGTGGAAGCTTGGGGTGTTACATTCTCCCCTCCTTCAAATAATTTCGTCCTCGAAATTTCTAGAATACTATCGCATGAAAAGACTTAGGTGGTTCTTCATCATAAGTTCCTCGGGTTCCCACGTTGCCTCTTCCATCTTATGATTTCTCCACAAAACTTTTACCAGACGCGTCGTCCGGTTTCTCAGTACTTGTTCTCTTGTATCAAGAATCCTGACAGGCTCTTCACAGTAAGACAGATCGGGTTCCAGTTCTAATTCCTCATAGGTGAGTACATGCGTTGGGTCAGGCATGTATTTTCTCAACAGAGATACGTGGAACACATCGTGAACTTTGGAGAGACTTGGCGGCATTGCCAATCGGTAAGCTACATCCCCAATTCGTTTTAGAATTTTGAAAGGTCTGATGTACCTGGGACTCAATTTACCTTTCATACCAAAATGTATGACTCCCTTCCATGGAGATACCTTCAGGAAAACATGATCACCGACCTGAAATTCCAAATCCTTCCTTCGATTATCGGCATAGCTCTTCTGCCTACTTTGAACTGCTTTGATGTGATTTTGGATTACTTTCACCTTTTCCACCATTTCCTCCACCAGTTCTGGGCCTACAAGTTTTCTTTCACCAACCTCATCCCAACAGGTTGGTGTACGACATCTCTTTCTGTATAACGCTTCATATGGTTCCATCTGAATACTCGAATGGAAGCTATTGTTATAGTAAAATTCAACCAGTGGTAAATATTGATCCCACATACCCTGAAAGTCAAGTGAGAAAGATCTCAACATGTCTTCTAGGGTTTGAATAGTCCGTTCTGATTTTCCATCTGTCTGAGGGTGGTAAGCAGTGCTCAAATGAATTTCAGTATCCAGGGATTTCTAAAGACTTTTCCAAAATCTTGAAGTAAAACGGGGATCACGATCAGAAACAATCGATAGGGGTACTCCATGAAGTCTCACAACTTCATTAATGTATAGTCTTGCTAGACGTTCCAGGGGTAGATCTTCTCTTATAGAAAGAAAATGTGATGACTTGGTAAGACGATCAACAATAACCCATATTGCATCGTTCCTTCTAGGAGTCTTTGGTAGCCCCATGACAAAGTCCATCGTAATATTGTCCCATTTCCACTCCGGTATGGGAAGAGGTTGCATGACTCCTCCAGGTTGTTGCCTTCTAGCTTTCACTTGTTGACAAACCATACATCTTGACACAAAATTAGTAATCTCCCTCTTCATTTTCTCCCACCAAAAATGTTCCTTCAAATCTCTATACATTTTGGTGCTCCCAGGGTGTATAGAGAAATTGGAATTATGAGCATCATCCAGCAATTCCCTTTTCAGATCAGGTAAATCGGGAACACAAATTCTCTTCCCGAATTTCAAAATTCCATCTTCATACACAAAGTATCTCAATCTCCCATCATTCACAGCTTTAATCTTCTTCTGAAATTCTTCATCATCGGTCTGAGAACTCTTAATCCTTTCTAGTAAAGATGGTTTGGCAACCATTTGAAAAAGCATTGATGTTTCACCTTCCCTGGTTATTCCCATGTCTATATTCACTAGATCCATGAAAATTGGATCCCTTTCAATTATCATCATGTTCAAAACTCCATGGTCTTTTCTGCTCAAAGCATCTGCCACCTTGTTTGCTTTCCCCGGGTGGTAGTGTATCGTGCAATCATAATCCTTGAGTAATTCAAGCCATCTCCTTTGCCTCATGTTGAGTTCTTTTTGTGAGAAAATATACTTCAAACTCTTGTGATCAGTATAAATCTCACATTGATCACCATAGAGGTAGTGTCTCCATATATTCAAAGCAAAGATCACAGCTGCTAACTCAAGATCATGAGTAGGATAGTTTTGTTCATGAATTTTCAACTATCGTGATGCATAGGCAATAACTCTATCATTCTGCATAAGGACACAACCAAGTCCTTTCTTTGATGCATCACTATAAATAACGAACCCATCATTCCCCGATGGTAGAGTCAATATAGGAGCATTGACTAATCTTCTCTTTAGTTCTTCGAAACATTCTTCACACTCTTTTGTCCAAACAAATATAACCCCTTTACGTGTGAGCTTCGTTAATGGGTTAGCCAATCGGGCAAAATTCTGGATGAAACGTCGATAATAACCTGCCAAACCAATAAAACTACGTACCTCAGTTATACTCGTAGGTGCTGGCCATTCTTGGATTGCCTTGGTCTTAGAAGGATTAATAGAGATTCCATCTTTAGAGACAATATGGCCAAGAAAAGAAATATCCTGAAGCCAGAATTCACACTTTCTAAACTTCCCATATAATTCATGCCTCCTCAGAGTCTTCAAGATAATGCGCAAGTAATTTTCATGATCTTCGTAGGTTTTCGAGTATACCAAGATATCATCAATAAATACCACCAAAAATTCATCAAGATACTCCTTGAAAACTCTATTCATCAGATCCATGAATACAGAGGGTGGATTAGTCAATCCAAACGGCATTACAGTAAACTCGTAATTCCCATACCTGGTTCGAAATGCTTTCTTTGGAATGTCTTCCTTCTTCACACACAACTGATGGTATCCAGATCGAAGGTAAATCTTTGAAAAGTATTGAGCTCCATGAAGTTGGTCAAATAAATCATCAATACGAGGTAGGGGATACTTGTTCTTTATCGTTATAGCATTGATCTCCCTGTAGTCGATACATAACCTCATAGATCCATCTTTCTTTTTAACAAAAAGAACAGGGGCTCCCCATGGAGAAACACTAGGGCGAAGAAATACCTTATTACTCAATTCCTCTAGTTGTTTCTTTAGTTCGACTAATTCTACAGTGGTCATTCTATAAGGGGTCTTCGATATAGGCCTTGATCCAGGAATCAAATCAATGGAAAACTCAACTTCTCGTTCTAGAGGATGTCCAGGTAAATCTTCCGGAAATACATCTAAAAATTCTTTCACAACAGGTACATCTTCTATTTGAACATTCCTTTCCTCACCGACAGTTATTTCATTCTCTTTCTCCCCAATAATTGAATTAAGTTGAGCTACTGGGGGTGGATCTAAATAAGAATTAGGTGGTGACGATTCTGATCTAAAAATAAGGTGTTCCTTATCATTATCATCAAGAATCGTAACCTCTTTCTTCTTACAATAAATCTTCGCATCATAGTCCGAAAGCCAGTCCATACTGAGGATTATATCAAACTCAACCATAGGTATGACGATGAGATTAGCAGATAAAGAAAATTTATGTGCACTAATGGGGACTGATTCACAAAACTTTGTTGCAATGATACTTCCCTTAGGAGTTTTAACCGACAACTCCCTAATTAAATCAAATTGGAAATATCTAATTTTCTTAGAAAACTTGGAATATATGAAACAATGCGACGAACCAGAGTCAAATAATGCATTTGCTAAACCTGAGGAAACCATTAAATTACCTTCCACCACGTCTTTCGGAGCTTCTACCTCAGCAGTAGTGATAGCATAAGCCTGGCCTTGATCCCTTGGCCTTTTCTGAGGTAAGTTCTCCTGACGCTTAGGACATTCATTTGCATAATTCCCCATCTCCCTAAAATTATAGCACTGAACGTTGGTAGCTTCCTTCTTCCCCTTGCAATCACGAGCTTGGTGGCCTTTTTCACCACACTTGTAACAGACTCCCATTCCCTTCAAGCAAGTATCAGGGTGTTTCTTCCCGCATTTACCACAGGATAGATATTCAACCTTTCCCTTCTTCCCCTTATTTCCATTCCCAGATTGATCAGCAGTTCTCTTCTTCTCTTTCTTTGCTTTAAAGTCATAAGACTTAGAGAATTCCTTTTCGGTCTTGATAGAACATGAGACAATGTCTTCGTATGATGAAAAGGATTGTGAGACTATTGCTCGACGGAGAAATGGTTTTAACCCATAAAAGAAACGATCAATATTACTTCCTTGGTTACGTATATAATCACCAGCGTACCTTGTTAACCTTGTAAAGTTAGCCTCATACTTTGCGACATTCTCATCCTCCTTCTGTCTCAGACTTAGAAATTTCCTTTCCATATCTGCTCGATGGTTGTGAGGGAAGTATTTTTCTAAAAACAGATCTTTGAACTCCCTCCATTCCATATTTGAAACTTCATCATCTTCCTTCATGTTTTGAATCAATGACCACCATTGATCAGCATCTCCAGTGAGGCGGTAAACTGCCATGATAAATTTTTCCCTTTCACTGCTCCCCAAAGCCTGAAATATTTTCTCTAGGGAATTTATCCATTGCTCAGCTACTAAGGGATTTGTATTCCCATTGAACGTTGGTGGTCGTTGCCTCATGAATCGATCTAACATTGATCCTCCACGCTGCGGATCAGGGTGCTCCATACGGGTAAGGTTATTATTCATAACCTGAGTAAGTTGTCCCAGTATGGTGATTAGTTGATCGGCACCAGTTGCATCACCAGCCCCACTATAATTATATTGAGCAGGAGGGCAATCCCTACATGGAGTGCGTGCATTGATACAGTTTTCATTTCTTCCACTAGGCTCCATTTCTAAACAATGGCATAAACTAGATCAGTTTATGAATCAATATACATAATCCCATACTTATAAAACACTTAACATAAATTGAACTATTTATGGATATAATCCATAATCATAAAAATGTCTCCTTTGAGGATGTATATACTCATAAACCCTTCATAATGGTTTGTAAAGAAAATGATAATTATCCTAAGCATATCCCCCGGGAGTGTCGTAACCAAGAGTGCAGCAAGGCCCGTTGTCGTGCACCAGTTCCCGTTCGAGTCTAGCTCAAAGCGGTGTTTTCGGGTTTTACCCCTAGGTACATCTGTGTCAGAGCCGCCTCTACCTGCTCGTATCCAGACAGGGATGTATTGCTCGGAAAACTCACAAAATCTCTACAATACCAAAATTCTAGGAAGTTCTTCTATACTAATCATCAAAGTTCATCTTAGGTCTACGTGCTCTAATCAGAGTTTATCTAAATCTAGCTTCCAAGGTTTGTACTAAACTTCCTCTGATACCAACTATAACGCCCCGACCCCAGTTACCCAGAGTCGGTGCATTAATTACATAACATTGGCATGATCACAAGAAAGATCAAATCTCGAAAGACCGATTGGTTTAGTAGCCTTGGAAACACTAGATATATTCATAAGTTTTACATTACATCATCAAAATAAAAAAAAACTACTACAACAACATATTGTCTCCATAGTCCATACTATTAACCCCTCATAATATCCCTGCAAGTCATTCATAATTTACTTCTTCACATCCTGGGAAAATAAAACATAGAAAAGGGGTGAGATCAAATGCCCAATAAGGATAACAATATAGCGGAAAACGTTCATAAATGAGAATAAACATTTAAGGCAATGTATAACTAAAACAAAAGCCTTTCAAACATGAAATTTCAACATGGTACGGCATAAATAAAATGAAATAATGACATTTACTTATTCACATGGATATTCTACTAATCGAATAATCACATGCAAAAATCAATAACCACTTTCATAATGTTGGAATGCATAATGACTGACTATCATAACCACGTAGTCAAGGCCTCGTGCCAAGACTACAAATAAGATTTTGTCAAGTCCTTGTGCCAAGACACTAGTTTGTCTCATGAGACCTACCGATGCATCGAGGAGCTATAGCGGGCTCCACCCATCACATATTAAGTCCAATGCATTCCCATATGAAAAGGTTTAAACATAACATAAACATTCGTATTAAAACTAGCATACGAAATGTCAATACTTTCACCATAAACCATGAATGGAATATAAAAAATAGCACATCCATAGTCAAACATATCACAAAACCTTCAATACAATATAAAAGTTTTGTATCATAATATATCATCCTCAAATAAGCGTAAAATCCATTAAAGGATGTTGACATAGATGAAATCAAAATTCTTTTTAAAGAAATATCTCCTTTTATTTTGAAATAATTTAAGATCCATATAAAATAAAACATTTTCTTTGAAAATATTCTTATAAGCTTGTAAGGGAAGCTTTGGATATTTTATAACGGCGGTAAATAGCCGCACCCGCCGTATAAGTTAAAAAAACAGTCTTACCTTAATTTTGTCGAAAAGGTTAAAAAGGACCTTGTTTTGAAAACAACCGAAATATTCCTTTATAAACCACTTATAAAAGTCAAAAAGGGTATAAATGACTTTAACTCATATTCTAGTAAATAGTAAAAATGTTTTGAAATACATTTTTAAGAAACATGGATGTGGATGATAAAGAGATCCCAGTAGATTATTACGTATAAACAACCTCGGATAATGAAGAGATTGTGAAATAAACCTTACCTTGTACTTTTCCTTGGTTGGGGTAGGTTAACCTCCTGTATAATTGTGAAATAATTGTTATTAAATTATAAAATAATCATATACATTAATATGATATCATATATGATCTTTTAATATTGATTTGATAATAATATCTTAGTATTATCGTTGTTTCGGGTGTTAACTTACTTGTTTTATTTTATATGTTTTGTTACGTAAGCCATGTTTGTAATGGGTAGGTTGTATATTATTTATATCCATAATGATATCAAGTCCTTAAACATCATTTTTAAATCATCAAATGATAATTATACTTGAATGGATACGATGGAGAATGAATCTTATAGCGTTTGTGGAGACGGTAGTCCGTACGTACGCACGAGCGACAATATCATTCTTTTGATAATAAAATAATATATAAATGGATGGTATATCATATATACAGAATCATTAACATGTTATATTTATTATTTACCTGAGTTAAACATCATTATTATACCCATCCAAATAATATTATATTGAATAACAATTACACCACGACGTGGAGACGGTAAGCCGTACGTACGCACGTATGGTGACATGTTATTCAAAGGGTGGATAGAATACTGAATATGGTTGTACCATATTTATAATAACATCACAGTATATGTGAGATACTGGAGTTATTATTTTAAAATGGTAAGAACAAAGAAAGAAGAAGTGGAAGAAGAAAGGAAATTGAAAAGGGGTGGTGAAAACATTACCTCTTCTTCGGGTTCTTCCTTTTGATTTGATCAAAAGGGCTCCTTAGGTTGGCTTTCTGATCAAAATAAGGACTCTAGGTTGTAGTGAGGGAAGTTGGAAGAGTATTTGGGCAAAGTTTGGCCGAGCCAAGTGGCTTGAGAGGTGTGAGGAATGAGTAGAAGTGGTCTCCTTTTATAAGGGAGAGGAGGGGCTCTTTAGGAAAGAGTGAAAGTATTACTTTATAATATAATTATATTCGGTTTATAATGGTCCAAAAATCATTTAGGTCTAAGATAAGATGACTCCTTTTTTAAATAACATCAACCAATAATAATTGGACAGGTTTTAGATAATATTTTAATCATTATAATCTTATTTATTTAAATGATTTATTAATGAGGTAAACATTGCATCATTATTGTGTAATTAATAATTTAACTTATTTGATGTCTAAAAATTATAAATAAAATATCATTATATAGGAAATCTTTTTAGATTTCTAATGAATATTTATAATCGAAAATCCAACATGTATAACCCTATGTAAAAATTGTTCTTCTAAAAGATGTTAGCTTATGCCATTTTTATTTTTATTTTCACTTTATTAATATAATGTGTCCCTACAACATACAAGTGGCTCTAAGGGGTCCCCAAATCGACCCAAGGATGTCCATGGTCGGGTATGTGTCCACCAATATGGTTAGGACACGTTATAGGGTAATTTTGTATTATTATAATATTATTTTTTAACCTTTATTTACCGGATTTACCCTTTAACCATGGTAAATAAAACATTTACCGCAGTAATTATTCAAAATGTGTAAAAAAAAAAGTTACCTATTTACATAATTTGGAAATCCTGATTCCAAATATGTAATCCATTTTTCCAAATTCAAAACACAGAAGTTTCAGAAATTAATTTAAAATTAATTCCCGTTGTTAAAATAAAAAGCGTGTTTTTAAGAGATAATAACTATCAAAAGATTGACACTTGTTTATGTCTGGTTTAATTGTGAAATTATGTCCAATGAAAAACATTAAATTAAATGGTAAAAATATATTCTAAATATACTTTAAAACCACTCAAATTCATAATTTATCAATATTAATTATTTTGATTAAAAAAGTTGATTTTAATTAAAATTTAGTAATTTTCACTATTCATCAAAATATAAAAGTTATCCGAAAAGTACCAAAATTTCACCCTAGGCTAATTTCAATATTCCGAATCCAAAAATGAAGTCCATTTTGAAAGATAAAATATATATGATTTCAACAAGTAGGTATTACTATTCACAACGGCTAGTTTGATTAGTTGTGGTGTGTGTTAGAACTCAAGGTTGCGTACAACACACGCTATCGCATTATTCGAAGGGAAACGTACCGTGGAAGATTGGGGTGTTACAGCATCTGTAGTAGGAAACAAGCATGATTTATTCAACACCTCATCAACCTCCACTTTTTTACGGGTCATTCCAGATAGAAAATGAACTACTAAAGTAACTACATTCTTGTCTGCACCCTAAGGAGCATATACATGCTCCTCTATGTGGGATCGGTGGAGACTTGCACATTTTTTACAATTTAGGATGTGGTACTAGAATAATTCCAAATAAAATAAGGATAAAGTGCCACACTTAATTGGAAGTTCTAGAGAATAAGGTTATGAATTTTTAGAGTGCCTCCTTTTTCACTTCCCTTTTGGGATAGGATCTCCAAATAGTTATGAAGCTGAATTCATTTCTATAGAAACATATATTACCACCCTCATCTAGGTCAGTAGACTTAGGGATCCTTCATCATTGGTCTCATAATCCCTACCAAACTCTCATCTCACAGGTGTACCATTGGAAGAATATACATGAGATGGAAGGATTGGAAAGTCCTGTGAATCCTCCTACTAATTCAAAAAACAAGTGGCATCACTAATGTTCCAAAATAACCAATACCCTTTAAGCATTGAAATGATTTCATCATTACTAATTCCTCCACACTGGGATAATCATGTTCATCTATAAAAATTTGCATCATACCCCAGAAAACCATTTTTTGGACCAATGGAGAATAAAATATCTCACCCCATATGATTTTCAAATCTACATCAAGGTCTTATAATAAGGCCTTAAACTCTTACAGTTTATCTTTGATATTGGTACATAGAGGGGCAGTGAAATGGAAAAAAATCCATTTTAAAGTTACTCTGAATGGTACAATATACCCCAAATCTCATCCTCTAAGTTCTGCATCTTCTAATATATACACTATCAAGATTTGATAGGAAATAATAACTATAGTGTGACCTCACCCTATGTCCCTACACTTATTGTATCAATATCAGTTGGAACACATGCCGGAAATGGAAAATTCCTTATTTCATTGCAAGGTTCTTCTGGGGTTGTTGTCCTTCCAGAATCTAGGTTTTTTCCGGGCATGGGATTGTGCATGGCATCTGATGGTAGATGAGAATATTTTCTTACCAATTAAGATAATTGTTCAGTGGGGTATAAGAAAATTAAAACCCCAGTTTAATGCCAAGATAAACCAATTTATGTGTCACAAGGAGGAAGGTTTATCTCAAAATGAGACTTCTCTCAGGTAAACATATGCCAAAATTTGGGAGCTACCATTGGATGCTCCACTGGTTGAACATAAACAAAATGAGGAAATCTTGAATGGGGACATAAGAAATGACTGCTAAATTGGAAGGATGCATAACATTCACAGTGAATTTCCCAAAATATGTATTAATAAATTACTCCCTCATGAAGAGGCATCGTATAAGCTTGTTCCTCGAGGTTTAAACCACCATCATCAACCATATCTGTTATTAGAACTAACCCTTAAGGTTTGAAGGAAAAATGGTCATAATTGATCAAATAATCCCTGAAATCCCTAACCATCATTATAACATGAATTTCTTTACTAATACACTACAAGTATGGTTTGAAGGGAACATTGAGGATGTCCTAGATTTTCAAATATTAATAGCCTCCTAAATGAGCCCCTATCCAGCCCCATAATAGTTGAAATGGGTCCATGATATTGGTATTTTCCCTTATAAACATGATGTAGAACATGATAGATCTTGGCTAGCATAGGCATGGATATCCTGACATGCTCTCCCTACCTTGGAGGTTTCAATCATAAAAGTTGAGACTCAAACTCCACCTTTTTCCTTCATGGAAAGTTAGTACCCACTTAGGTACATGGTGAGGAAACCATATTGTTTGATAGTGTGGTCAACACCAGGGAAAACATCCCATCCCCATTATTTAAATTTTCCTTATTCAACCATGGCATAATATGTTCCCACCGCACTACGGTATCCCTTCATAAGATAGGTCTTCACCTTCTTATCTTCTACCTCATAGAGATCTTTCCTAATAAACTATCACATCCCCACCTTGATCAGGATATCTAATCTTGGAAGTGTCTCCTTATAAATGGTCATTTAGACCAGCCTGATATATTCATGGGTGAAAGGATGAGTCATTGTAACATCATCACAGGTGGATTGTATGGGCATTACTCTTCATACTTACGACCCAATATGAGTGTATTGCATATCTGTTCAACATCCCATAGAATGATGCCCACCTCTCCATACATGAGGTAGAAATTGTTCATGTTCGTACTCAAATGACTAAGTAGGTTTATCGTAAGACCCTTATAATAATAGGAAAAAAATTTGATATCAAGAGAGCCTTGTAAATCCCAATTTTTTTCATCTCTTTAAGGAATTAATAAGCAAATTATTGTACCTAGAAGGGAAATCCCAATTCTATTCCATAGCTGCCCTATGATCGAACATACCAACTGAGAACCCACCCAAACATCTGGTTTGAGGAAGACTTCCACACTATTGAGCAGTAAAAATGAACATTTGAATGGAGTTTATTATTTTTAATATTAAATTATAAGAGAATGAACAACATTATATTCCAATATTTGTGGTATACATTAGATACAAAGTGTACCACCTATGAGATGTTCCCCTCGAAAGTGTTATGGGTTTTCCAAAACCAATAAGAGGGTATGAATGATGACTACATTGAAAAAAAGGGAGTTTCATTGATAAGAAAAAACCCTTAAAGGGGAAGAAAATATGAAACGGGATATCCCCCAAGTTTATGACCCATAAATTCTATCATACTTAGATAAAATGTCCAAACATCACAGTGGAAAGTAGGATCTACACTTGACATAATAGCATTGTGATGGCCCATCACTGCCTTTTCCTCCTTTGAAGTCTTGTAGGATCTGTGTTGAGATCCAAAAGCCAATGAACAAAAGTATGTCGCATATGTGAATAAAATAAAGATAAAATCTTGTCAAATTAGATACATGAAAATTAAATATTCTTCATGTTCATCACATGAATTAAAGGTAATTTTCTAATCATATAAAGAATTCACAAATTATACAGCTTATAAAGAACTTGCAGATCGCAAAATACCACAAGGAATTGTGAACACATATGAACCATCAGAAGAATCATGGTCATGTGACCTTTACCTATTCATATGAGATGCATGATAGCTAAATACTTATGTGATCCAGCCAACAGGTCCCACAAAACCCTCAAAACGATCATGCATCCCCACATCCACAGTTCAAACAATAATAGAAGATAATTCTATGGATTGATTAAAGTGGGAACCTAGTAAAACGAAGTATTTTTAATAATTTATCACACAATAGAATCATGGATAAGTCTCACTATGGGTTATTATAAGAGGGTCTTATGATAAGGTCACACGACAGAACTAGGGTGTAAGATCTCTGTAGAGTCATGTACATGATGAATGAATCCCTCTATGCTCACTAATTTATATGGTATTCAAAGGTATACACAACATATCCTATAATAAAAAATGTAACCCAATTCACTAGTTAGAAATATCAATAAAGACTCATGTAGGTATTTACATTCCTTATAACTGATACCTTGTCCTCATGGACAATTCCCTTGAGAGGAGGAATTTATTGACGCCCACCAAATGAGTATTCAAAAAATTAAAAAGGATGAATTACATGAATATGGGTATTATTTTTTACACAAAAAAAATTAATAATAAGGTTTTCATGATCATGTGGATCGCTCGAACTGCCAGAGGACACGTGATCACATGACCTTCGGAAGGTCATACGGACGGTCAAGAGTAGTGAAAAGCTTACAGAAGATTTCGTGAAGACCATTTGAAAAGTCATTATACTCTTGTAAAGGAACCCCAGATATTAAATTCTCACATGACTTCATCCTGATAATATCATCCATGAAATGTAAATTTTAATCCAATGGACACCTTACAAACCCTCCATAAGTCCTTTAAAAATGTGAGGAAAATATCATAAAGAATCGGAGCCTCTTACGACTGTAAATGTAATTCAATGCATCACAGATAGG
Organism: Viscum album; assembly: GCA_963277665.1. Lineage (NCBI taxonomy): Eukaryota > Viridiplantae > Streptophyta > Magnoliopsida > Santalales > Viscaceae > Viscum > Viscum album. The sequence continues at coordinate 294,859,491 of OY728158.1, forward strand.
TATATTCATTGTATTTAAAAACACTCTTAAAACCTCACAATATACCCAAACTTTTTAAAATAATCCATGTAAATAAAAAGGGTGACAGGTGGGAGCCTCTTGTGGCCGGAACACTCATGTGATGCACCCATGCAGCCCACAAGTCACCATGTAAGCCTTGGTTAAATGTATTCCTAGACATGAAAGAGTCTACTAGAATGTATCATCCATCATAATAAATGCTTCAGGAATACCAAGGATGTATTTTTCTTTCCCTTGGTCTCTAAAAATAATCAGATCGGTTTATCCATGAATTTTTTTGCATCTCAATAAGACCATTTGTTCATCACGCAGTACATCACCGATGGGGAAAGTGATTCTCTTCAAAAACACTCGCTCAATATCTAGAGGTCCCTAATCCTTTTAAAATAAAATAAGTAAATAAAATATAAAATTAGAAATCCCTTTATGGTTATAAAAAGCCTTTTGATATATTGGAGTAGTCTTACAAGACCCCTTTACAATCAGGTTTGATCTCACAAAGACCCCCTAGCAAGCCATCCTTATCTCACAAAATATCCTGCATAAGGCATCAAGGATCACACAAAATTATTTCAGTAAGCAACCAATAAATGAGGCTTTTATAGGATGGTCTCGTGGTCTCTAGAAATCATGGGACTCCCTCAGAATGACCTTTGAAAAATCCCATAGAAAAATGTGATTCCAAATCCCTCCACTGACTCCATCCCAGATTCACGTGATATGTACCGGGAAAAGTGGGGAATAACTAGGGTGGAGAGGCCTATAAATCCCCCACCCCAGTATCAAAAAATCCTTACACTAGTGGAAGAATCCTTGGAACCTCACACCAATAAATCCAATAATTAGAGTGGGTTTCTTAGAGCGGGTGATCTCATGATCTAAAAGACATATCATTAGTAAAAATCCATAGAACAACTAGAGATATAATGCAGTATGCATAGACACTTCATGTGATCACTCATAGATCACACAAAGGACTTATGGAAGGTCACTAGAAGAACATATCGCATATATATTATATCTCATAGGACTTAAAACAAGATAACACTGATGAAATATAAGGAATTTCTAATAAAGGGTATAATAATAACTAAAAATAAGGGAGACTTAGGGGAAGAACATATATGATGATCCTTAAGTACTTCAGGTGAACCACACAAGTCATGCAATAACACCATAAAATGTCACCCAGATCTCATGATGCAACTCTTTTATGCTATTTTGGATCAGGTGAAGCCCTCTTTACATATTAATGAAATTCACATCGGGCCCCAGTGAATGACACCCATATCTCAAAAAACCCTCCAGTATCTCCATCCAAACCTTATGGTGTCCTTCAGACATGTCCCCTGACTCATATAGTGGAACCAGCATGTGTCGGTTGAGTCTCGTGATAGCATGATGGTATCTCAACTGGATCTTACATCATCCACTGGACACATCCTCTAGAACTTGAGATCTCCTTTAGTTATGTCAGATGGATTTCACAATTCCCTCCATACATGTCATCCTAGATCATGAATCACCCTCTAGACATATCGTATTAATTCTCACGATGCACTCCAATCACGTCATCTAGATTTTGTGATTACACCATAGAATGTCATTTGGATCATGTGACACCCTCTAAGCATGTAAGTGAGGATCATGTGATGTCTCCCATGACAAGTCGGTTGGATATTTTGGTGTTCCTTGGATAATTTAACTCGATCATGTGATTGTATTTGGACATTTCAGGAATACATCCTCAGAAATTTGAAGAATAAAATCAAGGCATGTTGAGAATAAAATCACCACATGCTAGGTAACCAATAAATCCTAGTCATTCATGAATCCCATGACTTGATAACTTTTTCCATCCTCTGTGTGTAAGCCACAATCAAAAGGTAAACATCAGTATGTATCCATGATCGAGATAACTATGATGAATCTGAATCATTCCATACCCATGATATGTAGGCCACCTCTCCAAGGATCGAGCTCTATATTAACCTCCAAATGGTTATCCCAGTGCATAAGTTATGAACCTATAAGAAATGAGAGTTATTAGTTGTTTTCCTTTGTTTCTCACACTAATTATATCTCACATGGTATTTGGAAGATACAATGAACATATCATTCACATCATAATATTCTATGGATAAAAGGGAAACCACAACATGTAATCTCTAGTCAACAACAAAATATGATATGTCCTTCATATAAGGGAAACATCGATGTGTAAGACCTAATCCAATGAACTATGATGACTCTGATTCCTATTATAACTAGGATACATAGGATGCCTCTCTAAGGCCCGATATCCACATTAAAACATCATAATGGTTATTCCATTACATAATCCCTGTATCCATATGTAGTGAAACCGATTACATGTTATCCTAATTTTTACACTGAGAAAATATCACATGGACTTAGGAAGTTTCAATGGACAGATCATTTGCATCATGAATCCCCACCAACCAGGGAAATATCAGTATGTGAACCCCAATGACCGGCATGATAATAATATCCCCCATATAAGGGAATCTACCTTGGGTCCTATCCTGAGGGTGTAATAGAACTATGATAACTTGGATTTATATAATTACCAGTATATATAGGATGTAACCTCAACATTCAAGCTCAAATATTTGGTTCTTAAGTTCCCACACATATGTTCTTTCCACATGATATTAAAATGCACAGTTTTAAAAAACAATGTGTATTTTTATTCCTACAATAATTAGGATATAGAGGATGCCTCATGATGGAAGAATACCCTCCTCAAAATACTAATTACCTCCCTATATGGATGAAAATTCTAAACATCCTAGTTATGCAGATTTAACATATAATCAGTTATTCATTACATTGAAATGGATGATGAACCTAGGATACATGCAGATTGACTCACTAATGAGATCCCCTGGTCATGTGCATAAAAGGGTTAAACGATGATAATTTTGTTATCATAACTAGTCATGTATTTTTATTAGGAAGAGATTCACAAAAAATTCATCAATTAATAAGACAGTCTAGAAATACGCAATAATTCCCCCAATAAAAGGGTCTAAAGAGCCCAACCTCCCATCCTCTCGACCAATGTGATTTCCTAAGTTTCATTGGTTCTGAAACTCCAGTTAACCGCCAGCCTTTATAAAGAATATCTGCACCCATTTATGGATGTGGGAACTCTGGTAAATTTCCATTAAGAGTGATAATGGTGACCTGACATCAATGATTGTCTAAGAAATCAAACCCCCCATAATCAACCTTTGAGACAAACCAGATTCACCTCGACCATCTCCTTTTCTATTGAAACGTAAATGGTGAACTCGGCCTGAACTTATTCAATCATGATAACTCCTTCACCACATAAAAATAATAGACTTCCTAGTTCTTGTCAAACTATTTTGTTCAGTGAGGGATACATTTCTTCATCTTTTACATTGAAACATAAAACAAATTAAACAGTTATCACATTTAATTATTATTTAATTAACCACATAAAATCCTAGTATCACAATGAAACTTGAACCATCAAAACCTACTTCATCCCATGTAGGGTTCTCAAATATATTAAATCAGTAAACAAAAATCATTATAACATGGGATTTTTTATCCACATGATTTCACTTCATAGAGTTACCACTTAGGACCATAGTCTAATTCCAATCTCATGGGTATAGAATGTTGTGTTTAGAACCCTTTGGGTATTTAGAGAATCAATACTTATCCCACACGTCATTGGTATTTGGAGAATCAGTCCCTATCCCATACAATAATGATAACATTCATACATTTGGACCTATAATTCCATGTATAGAACCTTGTGGGAATTTGGAGCCTCAGTCCTTTTCACACACCCTAATTCTAAATAAATCCCATATTTAGCACATGTCACATTTAATATGGTTAATCATCACTTACCTTCTTATCAAAACATCACATCATGATATAAAATTTTATATTTTTAAACACTATCATAATTTTTTAGTTTAATTGCATGGAATAATATGAAAAATTCACCATGAAACCATCTATCAACATTTACTCACATAACCCATTAACAATTCAAGTTTAATCCTAAATTCCCCTTATTCCAATTATCAATCAATTCCATATCTCAAAAATTAACCAATTACACAAGTGCATTTAATTGACCAGTTTTATAACCCCAATATCCCTCCAATTTCATAATCAAATCATTATACTAATTAACTAATCAATTAATTAATCCAATTAAATATGACACTTCCAAAAATGGAAATTTATATCTCACAATTCCATACACATAATTATAATAAGGACTATATGATTTTTATTTTGGACCACCAACCTCAAGATCTATAGTGAACATTCACAAAACTGAATTCTCCAATTTTGAAGTAGAATGATCAAGAACACAACAAATAAGGAGATCTAAAACAAAAACATATATAAAAGATATAATGGAGTTAGATAAATGAAAACCTAGAGCTAAACCCACTCCAATAGGGAATAAAACATTTCTATACCCCATCCTCACCCTATGTTTCACCAATATAACCCCCACACAACGATTATTTTAATATTTTTACATAATATTTATCATATAGGGAATGATGAAACTATTCTCCCTTCACAGAGTATCTATACGGGGAGGAGAAAAGTAAACATCTCATTTTGGACTCAATAAAACATTTCCAAATTCCAAAAAAAATCATTAATAAGGTTAAAATGGATATTTTGTCATTCATTTTTCCTCAAGGATGAAAATATGTTTTCAAGGTGATTTTGATACTTGGTTATATCCAAGTACCTTATACTATATTTAGACAGATGGATAGACTAAGATAATGATTAATACCATACAATATATGATACTATCATTTATTTTAGAGTATGGTGTCTCATATTTGTAATAGCAACCTTTGGTGGAGTTTTTAAAAAATAAATGAAACCATCCATTGAATGTAAATATCCTAAACTGGAGTCAAAGGAATATTCAAAAGTTTCATTCATATATTTTAACTTGTTTAAAATGAACATTTAGTCTCTAAGGTTATATCAAGAATATGGGTATGTTAACAATATGATTCTAATGTGTAGTTAATTATTAGTACCATATTCCACCTACAAAAAGATAGATATATTTAGAGGGTGATTTAGATTTTAGAAGATAATTTATAACCATGTATTTTGGACTTTGATGTATTATGGGTGGAATATCTAACTTAATTATAATTTTCTTTCAATAAAAGTTAGCATCTATCTATTGGAATGGAACCATATAAGGAATAATTTGGGAAACCATATTATTATTAGTCTTTTGGGATTTATATTGGATGGGAAAAAAAATTTCACCTAATATTGTGCTATTTAAAAGAGATTAGGTATAATTGTTTAGGGTATATATGATAATTTTTTAAGGAAAATGATATTTTAGAAGAATCCTTACATAGATAAATGTCAAAAAATTAAGGTAGGGTCTTCATGGGAGTGGGTATTTATAATTTATCATTTAACACTTATGTTATGTAAAACACACATGAATGAATGATAAAGAGAAAATATCTATATAAAATATGGTACATTTCTATATTCTAAAACATTTTGGTATATAATAAAAAATATTATAAAAAATTCATATCACATATTAACATGTTGTTACGTTGAATGTACCTAAATATTTCTACATTTATTGGTTTTTTAAATTTTGAAGAATTAACATGTAACACATGATATATCTCCATGTAGATACCAAATAAATTATTACATCAACCCTCCCAATAATCATATTAATGAGATTATGTGGTGAGATTAGTATTTTAAATCCTTATAAATATAAAACCATTATGTTTTGGGTTTGATCTACAAATAAAAATTAATTCCTTAATAGTATCCAATTCTATAGTTTAATTTTCATTTTTTTTCAGAAACAATAACCAATTATAATTTTTCTATTCTTATTACTTCACTTTTGACATTTAAATGATTATCCAAGTAATAGTATTCAAAAAACAAAAACATTAATTGGGAAAATTTATTTTTATATATAACATCAATGATACCCTTACAAAAAGATCATTATTCCAAAAATGAACAAGAATATATCTTATGTTCGTTTTATGTACTTTGGAATATTTCTGATAAAAATCCACTAAATTTCACTAGATTTTGGTTGGTATTCTAATCAAAACATATGACATCAATTAATTTAGAGGATTAAACACATGAGGCTTAATAAGAGTCATACTATTACCTTCTCTCAATTTATATCTATATATTTTATTTCCTTTTCTAAAGTACCATTAATCATATATCTATTTTTATGAGAAGTGTCATATATATTTCCAAAAAATCTCAAATTAACCCAATTATTTACATAACCTAATATGAATCAATTTTAATCTTTACAACACTTTTTGATATTGATATGTCCTCTATCATGAGAATTTTTCCTATTTATTGGTTATGAACATCATGTCATTTAGATTTTACTCCATATAGATTATTTAACTATCAATTAATTATTATGGAATATACTAGGTTGAACCATAAAAAAAATGTATCTCAAAGGATTATTTTGATAATAATCAATAAATACCTAGAGATAACTAGAAAATATGAAAATTTCAAATTTATATATAAATAAAAACAACATATGTTTAATACTAAATTAAAAACCTTTATAATGCTAAATTTTGTAATTCCTAATACATATATTATATTGTTTCTTTTATAATGATTTTGATAAAATGTGGTTCAATATAAATGTAAAATATCCCAAAAAAGAGTATATAACTAACCAATACATTGAATCATTTGATATATCTATTTGATCATTTTATTTTTTCCCATGTATTCCTCACCTCAGTTTGGTTGGCATTTCTCAGTAATATTATGAAATTTTATGCAATAATAATTTTCTTGTTTTTTAAAATTTTAAAAGTTCCAAAAACTATAAACTAAAAATTTCGATTATTCTCAATAAACCACGAATTTCAATATATAATATTTTCAATATTCCAAAATTCATTTTTTCATTGAAATGAAATACATTAATTAATTTTTGTTTAATAAAAATTAATTTTAAATATCAAATGATCTCAACAATAAATCTTAGGGACTATTTATAATTTATTTTATATATGACGAAATCCATATTTAATCATGTAAAATGTTAATTATTATAGATATAGATAGACATGAGAGTCTAATTTTGATATCAGGGTTTATCATTTGTACTGTGTTACTTGATGTTGGATCAACCTGTTATCACACATAGTTGATTTTAAAACCAATTAAATATGGATTTGGTCATATATAAAAAAGTGATCTCTATCTCAAGTTCAATCATGTAAAATGTTAATTATTATAGATATAGATAAACATGAGAGTCTAATTTTGATATCAGGGTTTATCAGTTGTACTGTGTTACTTGATGTTGGATGAACCTTTTATCACACATAGTTGATTTTAAAACCAATTAAATATGGATTTAGTCATATATAAAATAAATGATAAATATTCCCTAAGATTGATTGTTGAGATCATTTGATATTTAAAATTAATTTTTATTAAACAAAAATTTATTAATGTATTTTCATTTCAATGAAAAAATTAATTTTGGATTATTGAAAATATTATATATTGAAAGTCGTGGTTCATTGAGAATAATCGAAAGTTTTAGTTTATAGTTTTTGGAACTTTTAAAATTTCAAAAAACAAGAGAATTATTATTGCATAAAATTTCATAATATTACTGAGAAATGCCAACCAAACTGAGGTGAGGAATACATGGGAAAAAATAAAATGATCAAATAGATATATCAAATGATTCAATGTATTGGTTAGTTATATATTCCTTTTTGGGATATTTTACATTTATAATGAACCACATTTTATCAAAATCATTATAAAAGAAACAATATAATATATGTATTAGAAATTCCAAAATTTATCATTATAAATGTTTTCTATTTAGTATTAAACATATGTTGTTTTTATTTATATATAAATTTGAAATTTTCATATTTTCTCGTTATCTCAAGGTATTTATTGATTATTATCAGAATAATCCTTTGAGATACAATTTTTTATGGTTCAACCTAGTATATTCCATAATAATTAATTGATAGTTAAATAATCTAGATGGAGTAAAATCTAAATGACATGATGTTCGTAACAAATAAATAGGAAAAATTCTCATGATAGAGGACATATCAATATCACAAAGTGTTGTAAAGATTAAAATTGATTCATATTATGTTATGTAAATAATTGGGTTAATTTGTGATTTTTTTGGAAATATATATGACACTTCTCATAAAAATAGATATATGATGAATGGTAATTTAGAAAAGGAAATAAAATATATAGATATTAATCGAGAAAAGGTAATAGTATGACTCTTATTAAGCCTCATGTGTTTAATCCTCTGAATTAATTGATGACATATGTTTTGATTAGAATGCCAACCAAAATCTCGTCGTGAGGTCCACCTCCGGGTACTATCCAGTCCTCGTACACTCAGTCTCGGTCAGCGTTGTCCATCGTCTGCATCCAACACAATGAGGTGTGCGCATTTACCGTACAGGGGTGAGTATAACGATACTCAGTAGGGACCACGAGACCCTCAAGGTCTCACAAAATCCAACAAGTATAAACCAAAAACTATGATTTAAATGGATAACCATTACTTAGGTATATGCCCATACATATACCAAAGTTATCAAGTAACCCATCTCAATCACGAGAAAAACACAAAGGTCATTGACTCAGCTAAAACCAAAATTTTATCCATGATGTCGAAACCACGGATGGTGGATAACTCCTCCTCTATCGAGCATAGTAGTCCTATCGCAACTCTGAGGTGCTACTCACTAACCTTAGACTGTTGAGGTACTCCTCATATTGAGTATCGCGGGTCTGCCGCCTCACGTAGTAGCGCTCCTTACTATGGGTCTACCGCCTCACATAGTAGCACTCCCCCTAATAGCCTATAGAGGTAATCCTCCTATCGAGTACCAAGGGTATTTCGCCTCACATAGTAGCACTCATCCACCATGGGTCTGCCACCACACACAGTAGTGCTCCCCACTGGGCTATTCAAGTCACTCTGAAACGAATCGGACAAGCATTCATCAGGTCTCAGTCAGCTACTAGGTCTCTGTACTCCGTATGCTTGTCTCTTAGAAGATCTGCTCCATGATCTACGGGTCGATACTCCAAGTGTCACGAATTTCTAGGAAGAGGTATCTCAATGGTCCCCCATGTCATAGGGGTCTCAATGCAACAGACGGTGCATCAATCGGACTCCCGGTCGGTGATTTATTAGCCTTTTTGTCCAGGGGGCGGTTGGTTTCATGTACGAACCAACCCTACCATATCTCAAGTGTACCCTGAACTTTCATGGGGTATATTGAAAGGGAACGTTTCTCAGCGAGATTACCAATGCTGCCGATGGTTCGTCAAACGGACATTCGGTCTGAGAGTTATTCGATTTTCTGTTCCAGGGGCCCGGTTGGTTTCGGTTTCAAACCAACCTGGCTGGTTTTGCAGATTTTTCCAAAACTCGCTAAGATTATTGCAAAAGGACCTCCTCGTAGAGGGAATTATAGTGCAGCAGACGGTGCAACGATCAGATACATAGTGGTGAAGTTATTCTCATTTAAGCAAAACGAGACCAGCCAGTCAAGCCGGATGGGCTGGCGGGTGGGTACGTTCTAGCTCGGCGGGTCCACCTGGCTAGATAATGCACGAACCAGCCCGGTGGGGCACAGTCTGGCCCGTGGCAGGCAGCCCGGCCCGGCTGGTGCAGTCCGGCCCGGCCAGCTATTGGCCACGGCTCAGCCACCTCACCGGGCAACACGGAGCGGGGGGCGCGGCCCCCGACTTCCCAAACTAGCTGCATCGAGGGGCACCGCCCTCCTGCCCAGCCGGCTGAAGCCGGCCGGCTTCCCCAGCGCGAGCGGCCCGCTTGGGTGGGACACTGTCCTCACGCGGCGCCAAGCGGCACCGCAACCTCCTCCAACCCGGCTGGCTGATGAGCCCGCCAGTTTACTCGCCGAAGCATCCCGCGAAGTGTGGGCCGCAGACCTCCACAGCGCGGTGCCATTGGGTATCGTGTTTCTGTAACAACCCAAAATTTCATTAATGGAAAATCCCTCTTGATCCAGTTAAATGTTTCTTTATGAAAAATGTTTTTATAAGATGTCAACTTCTTTAAGTTTTACATTAAGATTTGTGACCGTTACTTTTATAGCCGTTGAACAGTGATCATCTGGGTAGTTTAAATATAAGGCTTTAACGAACCAATTTTCTACTCAGACAAAGGAAGCGATGGCCTCATCCAGTAGAATTGCCCCTTACGAAGCCCATTTGTCGGAGCTCGGAAAGGAGGTGGCGTCTTTGGGCTTTGCCCTTGACCAAGCCCAAGCTGAGCTTCATCAAGTCAAGCTCGAACGTGATCGTCTACGGGAAAAATGGAAGTTTATAGAGATCACCACTCGAGCGATGTTATCCGAACAACCCCAAGAGTCTGTCACCATCGCACACCTTACCCTTAGGTCTTATGCGGCTATTTTAAGGGGTTATGTAACAAATAAGTAGCACCATGTTCATGTACATTATTTTTGTATATAATAATGAATATAATTTCTAGTCATTTTTGATGCATTGTAATTAGTTTTTAAAGTACAAATGATGTTTTTAGTTATTATTTAATTAAGAATTATATTTTATTAAATTAAAGGATTTTTGAATTAAATAATATTTTAATAAAATATTATTATTAATATTAAATTAATTTTTATTAAATATAAATGATCTTATAATTTTATGAATGCAATTAAAATTTTTATTAAGGTTTGAAAGCCATTTCTCTCGAAACCCGTGAATTTTTTATAAATGTCGGTTTTTATTTTAAAAGTGAAAATTCACATATTTAGAAAATTATTTAGTTAAAATAAATATTATTTTTGGAATCAGGACGTCGAAATTATCCAACGGTGAATTTTTCATAATTTTCTGAGACAGTCAAATTTTTGGGTAAAAATTTAATACCATTTAAATATATAATGTGTTTTATGACATTATAATGACCCAATGGTGATGTAATAAAATACCATAATCCTTATGTTCGGCCAATATGTGTTTTATCATTAAAATAATGAGGTTTTGGGTTTGTTTGACTCACTTTTCAAAGCATTAATGGAGCCCTCAAGACTTATTCAAACACTTTTCCTTTTTAAATTAATTTCCATGGGAGTGTGACTCACCTCCACATAAGCAACTCTAATTTTTTAATAAGTTCGGACCTTGGCCTTATAAAATATTATTTTCCTCTCTCCTTTTCCAGAAACCATGGGCAAATACCATGGGATGGTTTGTGGTTTGGATTATTTTAATATAAGGGGTCCCAAACCTAAATAATAAAGAATTCTCTCACCTTTCCTATATAAACCCACCCAAGCTCCCACTTCCTCCTCACTCAAAGCCCTTGAAGTTCGTCCAACCTCTGCCCTACTCTCTCTAGAATCCTCTCAAGGTGCCCCAAGCTCCCAAGAAGCCTCTCACAAGCCTCTCTCTAGCCTTTGGAAGCACACTTCCAAGTAAGGGTTTTTCTTCCTTTCTCATTTTTGTCAATTTTCTTTAAGTTGTATTGCCCTTTTAATTTCATTTATCAATGTTGGGGTATGGTTTTGCACCTCTCCCATACTGCCCTATTATTGTTTGAATGATGGTAGACCCCTTTCTCTCTCATTAAATGCCTCCCATGTACACCCGTTACTATGCCGAAATTCCGAAAGGAACCTTTTTCTCCTCTTCTATATTCAAGCAATACTTTTGTATCATGAATATAAATTCCTTTTCAATTGTTGGGACATGTATCTATATGACCTTCTTACTGTCCATTACATGTAAATATGATGAGGAACCCCTTTCTCTCTCATCAGCCTTTTTTATGAATTCTTATGTCACGCCGTTACGCTGCCGAAATCACACCGATTTTCTAAGCCAATATCATTGTGTAGTGAATACCATGCCCATTTCTCCATCAAGGGTATTCACCTTTATGAACATTTACGTATTGATTGTAAAGTTTCATGTATGAATTCCACATTCCATTATCGTGGAATAAATGATTATGTTTTATGAATCCATGTTTTATGATCCATGTGGCACACTTATGCATGAAATGAAATGTTTAAGAAGGGTGCGCCCTGATAGCGCTCCAATGCATTGGGTAAAGTATAGTATCATGATACGTCATGTGCAATGAGTGTTGACTCATGATAATTCAAGTGCAACGAGGGTTTACTCGTGCTTCAAGTGCAATGAGAGTTTACTCATGCTCCATGTGCAATGAGCCTTGGCTCATGCTAATTCAATGTTAAGTGTTGCTGCCACATTTCCATGTTATGATTATCATGCTTTATCATGCCTTTATGTTCATGTCTCTCTTATGCTCTATTGATATTCCTATTGCCTAACATGTATTGTACTCCTCATGTTATTCATTATGTACTCCCTTACTGGGCTTTATAGCTCACCCTTTTCTTATGCATGTCCTCAGGTTATCCCTTGCAATGCTAAGTACGAAGGAATGTAGTGGTCATGTAAAGGAAGTTTTCAATAAAGATGTTGTATTTCAAGTTTAAATTTTTTATGTAATGATCCTAATCCCCAAAGACACTAAACCTCTCGATCTTCTTTGTTGGATCAAGTGAAGTTTTATGTAATAAAGCATGTTTAAGTTGTAATAAAAAGCAGGGTTGTCCTAGTTGGTATCAAAGGGAGGTTTAGTTATTTTTGGGATTAGGAAACCCTAGTAAAGCCTTAGATACAAGACTAAGCATAATAAAAACATCCCTAAGTTTTGGTAAATACTAAGTAAGTGGTTTATCAAACAAATACATCCCTGTCTGGATATGAGCAGGTAGAGGCGGCTCTGGCACAGATGTATCCTAGGGGTAAACCCCGAAAACACCGCTTTGAGCTAGACTCGAACGGGAACTGGTGCACGACAACGGGCCTTGCTGCACTCTTGGTTACGACACTCCCGGGGGATATGTTTTGATAAATTCACAATCTTAGTATGAACCCTTATTAAGGGAAAAATGCCCCTAAGAATATATGTTAGAAGGAAGATCATGAAAATCCTGGATTGAATCCTATAGACTCATGAGTTAAAGAGATTAAAGTTTATTTATAAGTCATCAACTTTTGTCTTTGGATTACCCTTTATGTGTTACCCCTAACTTTCCTTTTATTCCAGCCAATGGCCGGTAATAGGAGAACTCGGGCTAACAACCGTTGTGAAGATCAGTGTGATGATTGTACTAATGAGATGCCCAATCCAATGGGAGCGGGAATCGCGAACTTTGTCACGCTTCTCTCTCAGCTAACTCAAGTTTTGAATAGAAACACTGGTCAAGAGGAACGTTCAACCCCCCCCCCCCCCTAAGAAAGAACAAGTCGCTATTGAAAGCTTCATGAGACAAAGGCCTCCTACTTTTAGTGGATCATCTGATCCCACGATCGCTGAACAATGGATCAACTCCATTGAGAAGATATTCTCCATCCTCCAATGCTCTGAAAAAGAGAAGGTTCTCCTGGCGGCTTATCGTATGGAGGGTGAAGCTGATCAATGGTGGACATTGATCAAAAATACGAAGCCTGAGGAGGAGATCGAGGCTTTGGAATGTAAGGTATTCCGGAAGATGTTTTTCGATAAATATTTTCCACGCACCCTCCGTCTTAAGATGGAAAGGGACTTCCTTTCCCTCAAGCAGAAAGATGAAGAATCTGTGGGAGCGTACGAGGCAAACTTCACAAGGCTTGCACGATACGCTTCCGGCTTTGTCGCTACCCCCGAATGCAAAGTTGACCGCTTCTTTGGTGGGCTGAAGCCTAGCTTGCGGAAAGCATTAGCGATCCGTGACTTTGACAGCTATGAGGAGATTGTCCGATGTGCCCTTAAGGTTGAAATGGAGATCGGAGAATCACAGGGGTATCATGGGGACAAGAAGCGGAAGGTGGACTTCAATGCTGGTGGTCCGATGGATAAATCCAACGGCGCTAAGAAATTCCAGCACCCCACTTGCCAAAAGTGTGGAAAGAAGCACCCTGGGAATTGCCTTAGGGGGACAAGAAAATGCTTCAAGTGTGGAAGAGAAGGGCACCTAGCTATTAACTGTCAGCAAGAAGGACCCGCGGCTGCGACGGAGGGGAGGAACGCTCCGTTCGAACCTCAACGCGTTGTTCAATGCTTCAAATGCAAAGAACCGGGTCATTTTGCGAATCAGTGCCCTAATCCAAGGGTTATCGGAGGCAATCAACAACCTCCAAGACAGCAAGGAAGAGCTTTTGCCATCACTTCTGCCGAAGTGAACCCTGACAACGAAGTGGTGACAGGTACGCTAGTTATTCATTCAAGAATAGCGAACGTACTTTTTGATTCAGGTTCTACGCATTCTTTTATATCTCAAAGGTTTAGTAGAATAATCCCTGCACCACCACAAATCATGGAAGTAAAGATGTCGGTGAGTACGGCAAATGGGGCAATCATTGCATCCCATGAGTATAAGTCCTCCCCTGTTATAATCTGTGGATTTAATTTCCCGGCGAACCTCGTCATACTCCCTTTGGTGGAATTTGATGCAATTCTTGGCATGGATTGGCTTTCCTTATATAGAGCCAACATAAATTGTCGGGAGAGGGAAATCACACTCCATATGGAGAATCGACCCCCGATTCCTTACAAGTGTCAGGAGGAAGATGAATCTCCTTTAGCTTCATCATCTCAAGCATGGATATTACTGCCTTATGAGCACGCATATCTGGCTCAGATGATTGAGTCCAAGGAAGAAACCATCCTTGAAGAAATGCCTATTGTGAGGGAATTCGCTGAAGTATTTCCCGAGGAACTTCCTGGTCTTCCTCCAAGAAGAGATGTTGAGTTCTCAATTGAACTTATACCTGGGGCACTACCAATATCCAAGACTCCATATAGAATGGTTGTGGTTGAGCTTGAAGAACTGAAGAAACAACTACAGGAGAATCTGGATAAAGGGTTTATACGCCCAAGTGCATCACCATGGGGTGCACCAGTCATCTTCGTCAAGAAGAAGGATGGGTCAATGCGGATTTGCATCGATTATCGTGAACTTAACAAAATCACGATAAAGAACAAGTATCCTCTCCCAAGAATCGATGACTTGTTTGATCAGCTGCGTGGAGCACAATACTTCTCCAAGGTCGACTTGCGGTCGGGATATTATCAAGTAAGGGTGAAGAAGGAAGATATCCCCAAGACTGCTTTTCGTACAAGGTACGGGCACTATGAATTCATAGTAATGCCTTTTGGACTCACCAATGCTCCAGCAATATTCATGTACTTGATGAATAGAGTCTTTAGAGATTACCTAGATAAATTTGTGGTAGTCTTTATAGATGATATTCTAATATACTCCGAAACCAAGGAGGACCATCAGGAGCATTTAAGAACTGTACTGGAGACTTTGCGCAAGGAGAAGCTCTATGCCAAGTACAGCAAGTGTGAGTTCTGGTTGAAGGAGGTCTCATTCTTGGGCCATATCATCACAAGCAATGGGATATCTGTGGACCCCTCCAAAACAGATGCAATTGAGGGATGGCCGAGGCCAACATCGGTAACTGATATCCGTAGCTTCTTGGGGTTAGCTGGATATTATCGACGATTTGTGAGAAACTTCTCACGATTGTCCAACCCTCTTACCAAGCTAACTCGAAAGGGAGTAAAATTTGCTTGGAGTGATGAATGCGAAGAAAGCTTCAAGGAGTTGAAAAGGAGGCTTATCACTGCACCTGTGCTCACTTTACCCACAAGTGGAGAGCTTTTTGTGGTATTCAGTGATGCTTTGAAGAAGGGCTTAGGATGTGTGCTGATGCAGAATGAAAAAGTGATATCCTATGCCTCAAGACAGTTGAAAATCCATGAGCGAAACTATCCAACGCATGATCTGGAGTTGGCGGCGGTGATCTTTGCCTTGAAAATCTGGCGGCATTATCTCTATGGAGAGAAATGTGAGATATATACTGACCACAAGAGTCTTAAATATATATTCAAACAGAATGAGCTTAATATGCGCCAGAGAAGATGGATAGAGCTCATAAAGGATTATGAATGTTCAATACATTACCACCCTGGGAAGGCGAACAAGGTGGCGGATGCCCTAAGTAGAAAGGATCCAGCAATTCTATCAATGATGAGAATTGAGAAGGATCCAATCTTCTTAGACTTGATGAAGATGGACGTGGGAATCATAAAGAAGGGAACATCATCAATCCTTTCACAAATGATTGCTCAACCATCTCTTTTGGAAAGGTTAAAGGATGCTCAAAAGGATGATGCGAGAATCCAAGAAAAAGTGGAAGCTATCAAAAAGGGAAAATCCTCAGAGTTTAATGTTAATGAAGAAGGAATTGTGCGGTTTGGGAAAAGACTATGTGTCCCATCAAGTTCGGAGCTGAAGAAGGAACTTTTGGATGATGCACATAGTTCAAATTTCTCTATTCACCCAGGGAGCACAAAGATGTATCGAGATCTCTGAGAAAACTTTTGGTGGGATAATATGAAGAAGGAGATCGCTGAATATACATCAAAGTGCCTGGTGTGTCAGCAAGTGAAGGCAGAAAGGCAGAAGTCTAAGGGGATGATGCAACCATTGCCCATACCAGAATGGAAATGGGAGAACATCACCATGGACTTCATCACTGGACTTCCAAGGACATCCAAAAGCAACAATGCAATCTGGGTTATTGTGGATCGTCTTACAAAGACTGCACACTTCATTGCTATTCGAGAGGACTTCTCTTTGGATCAACTGGCACGGATATATATCAGGGAAGTGGTACGGTTGCATGGAGTACCACTATCTATTGTGTCTGACCGAGATCCAAGATTTACCTCTAAGTTTTGGAAGAGTCTTCAACATGCTCTGAATACTGAACTGAACTTCAGTACGGCCTATCATCCTCAAACTGATGGCCAATCCGAGCGGACTCTCCAAACACTTGAGGATATGTTGAGAGTGTGCTCAATGAACATTAAAGGAGGATGGGATCAACATCTTCCTCTAGTTGAGTTCTCTTATAATAATAGTTTCCACTCGAGCATCCAAATGGCACCATATGAAGCCCTGTATGGGAAAAGGTGTAGAACACCGGCATGTTGGGATGAGGTCGGTGAACGTAAGCTGCTTGGACCAGAGATGGTCGAAGAAATGGTGGAGAAGGTGAAAACCATTCAACAGCATATCAAGGCAGCCCAAAGTCGACAGAAGAGTTATGCAGATAATCGTCGACGAGACCTTGAGTTTAAAGTCGGAGACATGGTGTTTTTACGCATATCTCCGTGGAAGAAGGTCATGAGGTTTGTAAAGAAAGGGAAGTTAAGTCCAAGGTACATAGGCCCATTCGAGATTCTTGATCGTGTTGGGGCTGTGGCCTATCGACTAGCACTTCCACCTACTATGTCCAAGGTGCATGATGTCTTTCATGTATCCCTCTTAAGGAAGTACATACCGGACCCTTCACATGTACTCTCTTCCGAGGTGGTACAATTGGAAGATGATCTTTCTTATGAGGAGAAACCAGTGAAGATCTTAGATCGTAGAGAACAATTTCTACGAAATAAGACAATGCCCCTCGTCAAGGTGTTGTGGAGAAACCACAAGTTTGAAGAAGCAACTTGGGAGTCGGAGGATATGATGAAGCTAAGTTACCCACATTTGTTTTAGTGTGGGAAAAGGAAAATTTCGAGGGCGAAATTTCTTAAGGGGGGAATGTTGTAACAACCCGAAATTTCATTAATGGAAAATCCCTCTTGATCCAGTTAAATGTTTCTTTATGAAAAATGTTTTTATAAGATGTCAACTTCTTTAAGTTTTACGTTAAGATTTGTGACCGTTACTTTTATAGCCGTTGAACAGTGATCATCTGGGTAGTTTAAATATAAGACTTTAACGAACCAATTTTCTACTCAGACAAAGGAAGCGATGGCCTCATCCAGTAGAATTGCCCCTTACGAAGCCCATTTGTCGGAGCTCGGAAAGGAGGTGGCGTCTTTGGGCTTTGCCCTTGACCAAGCCCAAGCTGAGCTTCATCAAGTCAAGCTCGAACGTGATCGTCTACGGGAAAAATGGAAGTTTATAGAGATCACCACTCGAGCGATGTTATCCGAACAACCCCAAGAGTCTGTCACCATCGCACACCTTACCCTTAGGTCTTATGCGGCTATTTTAAGGGGTTATGTAACAAATAAGTAGCACCATGTTCATGTACATTATTTTTGTATATAATAATGAATATAATTTCTAGTCATTTTTGATGCATTGTAATTAGTTTTTAAAGTACAAATGATGTTTTTAGTTATTATTTAATTAAGAATTATATTTTATTAAATTAAAGGATTTTTGAATTAAATAATATTTTAATAAAATATTATTATTAATATTAAATTAACTTTTATTAAATATAAATGATCTTATAATTTTATGAATGCAATTAAAATTTTTATTAAGGTTTGAAAGCCATTTCTCTCAAAACCCGTGAATTTTTTATAAATGTCGGTTTTTATTTTAAAAGTGAAAATTCACATATTTAGAAAATTATTTAGTTAAAATAAATATTATTTTTGGAATCAGGACGTCGAAATTATCCAACGGTGAATTTTTCATAATTTTCTGAGACAGTCAAATTTTTGGGTAAAAATTTAATACCATTTAAATATATAATGTGTTTTATGACATTATAATGACCCAATGGTGATGTAATAAAATACCATAATCCTTATGTTCGGCCAATATTTGTTTTATCATTAAAATAATGAGGTTTTGGGTTTGTTTGACTCACTTTTCAAAGCATTAATGGAGCCCTCAAGACTTATTCAAACACTTTTCCTTTTTAAATTAATTTCCATGGGAGTGTGACTCACCTCCACATAAGCAACTCTAATTTTTTAATAAGTTCGGACCTTGGAATTATAAAATATTATTTTCCTCTCTCCTTTTCCAGAAACCATGGGCAAATACCATGGGATGGTTTGTGGTTAGGATTATTTTAATATAAGGGGTCCCAAACCTAAATAATAAAGAATTCTCTCACCTTTCCTATATAAACCCACCCAATCTCCCACTTCCTCCTCACTCAAAGCCCTTGAAGTTCGTCCAACCTCTTCCCTACTCTCTCTATAATCCTCTCAAGGTGCCCCAAGCTCCCAAGAATCCTCTCACAAGCCTCTCTCTAGCCATTGGAAGCACACTTCCAAGTAAGGGTTTTTCTTCCTTTCTCATTTTTGTCAATTTTCTTTAAGTTGTATTGCCCTTTTAATTTCATTTATGAATGTTGGGGTATGGTTTCGCACCTCTCCCATACTGCCCTATTATTGTTTGAATGATGGGAGACCCCTTTCTCTCTCATTAAATGCCTCCCATGTACACCCGTTACTATGCCGAAATTCCGAAAGGAACCTTTTTCTCCTCTTCTATATTCAAGCAATACTTTTGTATCATGAATATAAATTCCTTTTCAATTGTTGGGACATGTATATATATGACCTTCTTACTGTCCATTACATGTAAATATGATGAGGAACCCCTTTCTCTCTCATCAGCCTTTTTTATGAATTCTTATGTCACGCCGTTACGCTGCCGAAATCACACCGATTTTCTAAGCCAATATCATTGTGTAGTGAATACCATGCCCATTTCTCCATCAAGGGTATTCACCTTTATGCACATTTACGTATTGATTGTAAAGTTTCATGTATGAATTCCACATTCATTTATCGTGGAATAAATGATTATGTTTTATGAATCCATGTTTTATGATCCATGTGGCACACTTATGCATGAAATGAAATGTTTAAGAAGGGTGCGCCCTGATAGCGCTCCAATGCATTGGGTAAAGTATAGTATCATGATACGTCATGTGCAATGAGTGTTGACTCATGCTAATTCAAGTGCAACGAGGGTTTACTCGTGCTTCAAGTGCAATGAGGGTTTACTCATGCTCCATGTGCAATGAGCCTTGGCTCATGCTAATTCAATGTTAAGTGTTGCTGCCACATTTCCATGTTATGATTATCATGCTTTATCATGCCTTTATGTTCATGTCTCTCTTATGCTCTATTGATATTCCTATTGCCTAACATGTATTGTACTCCTCATGTTTTTCATTATGTACTCCCTTACTGGGCTTTATAGCTCACCCTTTTCTTATGCATGTCCTCAGGTTATCCCTTGCAATGCTAAGTACGAAGGAATGTAGTGGTCATGTTAAGGAAGTTTTCAATAAAGATGTTGTATTTCAAGTTTAAAGTTTTTATGTAATGATCCTAAGACCCAAAGATACTAAACCTCTCGATCTTCTTTGTTGGATCAAGTGAAGTTTTATGTAATAAAGCATGTTTAAGTTGTAATAAAAAGCAGGGTTGTCATAGTTTCCACCAGCCCAGCCGGCTACGACCAGCCGGTTTTTCTTCAGTAGAGCGGCCAGTGGTTTCGGGCCGCGGTTCTTCCACATGCATTCGGCACACGGATTCCACCTTCGCTCGCCGTTGCCTCTTCCAACACACCTCCATTGTGAATAAAATTCAGGAAACATTGGAGTGTTGTCAGGCCGTGTTCATTCGGCCTGCACCCTCCGCGTTAGGCGGTAGTAGTTGGTCAAAGACATTCCAACAGATTCAACATGAATGAGATAAATAATTCATGTAGAATTATACAAAACCCCTACCTCGTAATTGACGTTGCATGTCGACGAGCCACGGAAGACGAGCGTCGTGGTAGTCAGGCATCGTGGAAGATGGCGTCGCGGAGAACGGTTTCATCCCATCAACGTTGGAGGAAGATTCATTAACGTAGGCAATGCTTCTCGTGAGCGGTGTCTTCTCCCTTGACACGAAGGAAGAAGAAGGTAGAAGAAGTCGAGGAGTATTCTTTGCCGAGAGAGGATGATGTTCTTTGTGGAAGAATGAAGCACCTCTAATTCTCCAATGGTTCCCCACCAAAATATTTGCTAAGGAAAATATTATAATAGACTTCTCAAATTTTAAAGAATTTCCATAAAAATCAAATTAATTCAAATGAGAGGTGCCAATTAATTAATAAGGTTATTAATAAAATGGGTTGGCATCATCAATTTTTGGGTGGTGGAGAGGCTCCACTATAAGGAGGGGAGGAGTTAATTAATTAAGGGAGGTTTAAGGGAGTTAAGGGGAGATGAAAGGATTAGAGCTCGTATGGGCCCCACCACACTAAATCCTCTCATGGCAGGTCATGTGGGTGTGGGCCCCACCTCTAACTCCTCTTGGGAGGAAATAACCGCCACTAAATAATAAAATTTTGTACCAACAATTTTATTAATTTAGTATTAATTCCTCAAAATATAACTTTCAACTCGCATAAAACACAACTGTGGTAAAGGTCCCCTTAAGAAAATACCGGAACTACGAGTTCATCAGTGTCCTCAATTTTCAATTTTGAGCACCAGTTCAGAAGATAGAAAAACCCGCAAGTACGTTTACTGAATGTACCTGAACAAAACTTCAGAAATTGATTCTGGGCACACCGGGCCTCGGAATCAAGTGTCATCTAAAACAACAGACTTGTAAAATTTCAATGTATTTATGAAAAACTTTTCCTTGAAATTTCCGATTCTTTACATTACTCCCACCTCAGGGATTTACATCCTCGTAATGGTACAACACACACTAGGGAAACAGAAGAGGTGTTGAGCATGAATCTGAGCCTCCTGCTACCATGAGCTCTCCTGGAGGTTCCCGTGCTGCCAGTGAATGCGCACTAAAGGAATAGACTATCCACATAGGACCCACTCCTGTCGATCCTCGATCTCCATCGGGACCTTCATAAATGTCGCCCTATCATCGATGTCCAGCTCCCTATGGTTGATGATGTGGGATGGGTCATGCACGTATCTCCTTAGTTGTGATATGTGGAAGACGTCATGCACCCAGTGCAACTAAGGTGGAAGGGCTATGTGGGAAGCCACCTCTCCTACTCTGTTGAGGACCTTGAAAGGTCCGATGAATCGTGGAGATAACTTTCCACCCCTACCAAATCTACGTAGACCTCATCAAGGTGAGACAGGTAGGAAAACGTGGTCGCCATCCTCAAACTCCAATGGTCTCCGTCTCCTATCAGCATAGGACTTCTGTCTACTTTGTGTAGTCTTTATCTACTCCTGGATGATATGCACCTTCTCCATCGCCTCTCCTAGCCACTGAATGCCTGATATCCTACTGAGAGCATCTGCTACAACGTTCCCCTTCTTCGTCAATACTGAAAGCGGTGTAGCAACTCTGGAGAAGTCTAGAACAAATCTAAGGTTGGTCGACTCATTAGTGATCAACTGCACCCACTTATGCATGATTCCATCCTTTGTTGCCTGGGGTTTCCTTTTCACCGAACAAGGAAAACCCATCCCAATGTTGTAGGTAAACCACAACCTTTATGCCTAATACAGTCAATCTGTGTATGAACTGTGGTTTCCCAGTCCATCCCCAAACTAAAATCATAATGCCTCAACGCTACCACCAAGAGGTTGCAACCGAAACTCTTGCCTCAAGGGTCTGATCACACCATCGGCGTAAGTATGATTATCAAGTCTCCTCCCCAAGGTATCTCCAGATGTGAGGGTCAAGTCAACAGTTTAGCTGGAAACTCTTGGTTTGGGATAAGATTCATGGTAGGAAGGAATGATTTGTACCTATGTCTATTGATACGGTAGATAGTAATTGACACAGACCGTACCTCGAACCATTTCTAGAGCCCTTGGGTCACACTTCTTGACCACTTGCAGCTACTTTCCTCCCCTTCCCTCCTGCTCCCTGAGCCTGGTGGGGACTACAAAGACGGGTGGTTGTAACATGTCCAATTGTACATCACCACATGCTTCCCTCCTAGCTCTTCTTCCATGTCTGCTGCTCTGCAGATTCATATGTCCTTAACACTTCCTCTTCTTAAAACATTTTACACGTCCAAGACTCTAAGACTGGCGGTAGTTCCCTGCTTTCCCACTGCTTACATTCACTAGCTCTATTCGTTCAGCCAAAGAACATTCAACCAATAAGGTTCTCTCAAGCACCCTAGCATAAGTAGGAATGCATAGAGGAAAAGTGTTGGCTCAGATATCCTTTAAACAAACCTAGTTCGGTAGTCCGAGCCCCAAAGCACTGATCATATCATATTCATTGGGTATCCAAAATGATCGGTATGCCTCGATGAATACTCAGCTACTGACATGTTGTCCTGAAGAATCTGTATAAGTTCTAGAGAACTCTCAGCCACCTCCTCAAGCCAGTCCTCAGCCGCCTATGAGTTAGGCTCACCTCGAAACCTGAGGGGTATTTGATTCTGAAACACATATAAGGAACTAATCCTACAAGTTTCCTCTATAGGTACTACCGGTCACAACTACTGATCCACGGGTAGTGATATAGCTATCACACTACTAAAAGGTACTATCTCAGGCATCGTTCCACGTACCGAAGCCTCATCACTAAGCGGACCAACCTTCTGGTCACGCATAGAAAAATTCTAGTAGCTAAGATCAACATCTGCTTTACTGGTGTCTTAACTATAAGGAAAACTCTAGAAATTGACATCATCCAGTCCTCTACTGCCTGGTAATCTATCTTTCCTCGAAACCCCAGATGACTCTACCACTGGGACTCATGCAATACACACATTCAGCGTGCACTGTCCGCAGGTGCGGCTGGTGATATCTGATGCGCAACAGGTGATAGTGCTGCTGGTACACCACCCAAAGGTGCCAACATTGGAAGAGGTCCCTGCACCAGAGCCTCATCTCTCGGTGGGCCATCATCGAGTACTCTCTCGGAACTCCAACTGACTATCTACGTGGAGTCATCCTGCACAGATGTGACACGGTCAAAAGACTATACCTAGTGAGCTGACATGGTTGAGCTGATATAAAGAAAACTTTTGAAGACACACGTCCAATCATTGTTTTTGTGCACTGAGTCGGAAATCAGAAGTATGGGTCATGGTTTATGGATACGTCGGCCACCGCACCAATACTGGACTCCCTAAACCGAAAACCAGACTCATTACCCTTAAAATTATTGCTTCACAGAAAGGAAATATCAGAGTCCTATGTTCTTCGGTGGAACCGACTCCTCTGATACCAATTTTTCATGGCCCGTCCCCCAGGTCCCGTTTCGTGACTACCCCATTCCCACCTTCCGTTGTCCAGGGGCTCGTGACTAGAACCAAAGGCGTAATTTCCCAAATATGGGAAGGTGTTTCCTTTATAAAATGTAACACACACAACCAAAGTACAAGAGGAATAAAACACTAAGTAAAGTAGTATAACAAGTGTGCTGAAAATACAAAGGGGCTAGAAATACAATCCCAACAAAAAGGTACAACTACAACTAAAGAAAGTACAACTGAAAAATACAAACAGTTCAATGTCGAAAGTAGCTCTTGGATCGTCTTCCGAGTTCCTACCTGAATGGAAGGAACAGATGGTCTCCTCAGCACTCCACATCCATCAGACACCATCGGGTACCGTCTCGTCATGAGGTCCACCTCCGGGTACTGTCCAGTCCGCGTACACTCAGCCTCGGTCAGCATTGTCTGTCGTCTGTATCAAACACAATGAGGTGCAGGCATTGCCTGTGCAGGGGTGAGTATAAATATACTCAGTAGGGACCCCGAGACCCTCAAGGTCTCACAAAATCCAACAAGGATAAACCAAAAAGTATGATTTCAACAGATAACCATTACTTAGGTATATGCCCATACATATTCCAAAGTTATCAAATAACTCATCTCAATCATGAGAAAAACACAAAAGTCATTGACGCAGCTCTAACCAAGATTTTATTCATGATGTCAAAACCACAGATGCTGGAGAACTCCACCTCTGTTGATCACAGTAGTCCTATCGTGACTCTGAGGTGCTACTCAATAACCTTAGACTGATGAGGTACTCCTCCTGTCGAGTACTGCAGGTCTGCCGCCTCACACAGTAGAGCTCCCCACTATGGGTATGTCGCCTCACACAGTAGCACTCCCCCTAATATCCTATAGAGGTAATCCCCCTATAGAGTACCATTGGTCTGCCATCTCACATAGTAGCACTCATCTACCATGGGTCTGCCACCACACACTGTAGTTCTCCCCACTGAGCTATTCAAGTCACCCTGAAATGAATCGGACAAGCAGTCATTAGGTCTCAGTCAGCTACTAGGTCCCCGTACTCCGTATGCTCATCTCTGAGAGGATCCGCTCCACAGGCTACTGTTTTATACTCCAAGGGTCACGAAGTCCCATGACAAATTATCTCAAAGTTCCTCCGTGTAATAGGGGTATCAACGCAACAGACAGTGCGTCAACTGGACTCCTGGTCTGTGATTTATTTGCCTTTTTTTCCAGGGGGTCCGGTTGGTTTTGTGTACGAACCAACCCAACCGTATCTCAACTGTACCCCGAAATTTCATGGGGTATACTCAAAGGGACCATTTCTCAACAAGATTACCAATGCTTCAGACGGTTCATCAAACGGACGTCTGGTCTGAGAGTTATTGGCTTTTTCGTTCCAGGGGCCCGGTTGGTTTCGGTTTCGAACCAACCCGGCCGTTTTTTAAATGATTTCCAAAACTCACTTAGATTATCGCAAAATTACTGCCTCTTTGAAGGAATTCTAGTTTTGTAGATGGCGCGGTGATCAGACGCACGGTCGTGAAGTTATTCACATTTATGCGAAACGAGACCGGCCCGTCAAGCCCGGTGGGCTGGCAGGTCGGCCAGTTCTGGCTCGGCGGGTCCGACCTAGATTAGGGGTTGGCCCGGCCCAATAATGCTCAACCTGGACCGTTGGGGCATGGTCCGTCCCGTGGCAGGCGGCCCGGCCCGGCTGGTGCGGCCCAACCAGCTGTTGGTCGCGACTCATCCATCTGGCTGAGCAATGCGGAGTGGGGGGGGGGGGCGACCCCCGACTTCCAGAACTGATGGCACTGAGCGGCACCACCCTCCTGCCCGGTCGGCCGAAGATGGACGGCTTCTCTAGTGTGAGCGGCACGCTTGGGCGGGCCACTATCCTCACGCGGCGCTAGGCTGCGCCGCGGCCTCCTCCAACCAGGCTAGCCGACGAGCCGACCGATTCTCCCGTTGAAACGGCCCGCGGAGTGCGTGCCGCGGACCTCGGTAGCACGGTACCATGGGGTGCCACGGTTCCACCAGCCCGACCAGCTACGGCCAGCCGGTTCTTCTTTGGTCGGGCGTCCCGTGGTTGCGGGCCATGGTTCTTCCACATGCGGTCACCGCCTTCGCTCATCACTACCTATTCCAAAATGCATCCATTGCGAATAAAATTCAGGAAACATTGGAGGGTTGTCGGTCCGTTTTCGTTCGGCCCGCACACTCTGCATTAGGCGGTAGAATTTGGTCGAAGACATTCCAACGGATTCAACATGAATGAGATAAATAATTCATGTAGAATTATACAAAACCCCTACCTCGTAATTGACGTTGCACATCGATGAGCCCGGAAGACGAGAGCCATGGTAGTCGGGCGTCGTGGATGATGGCATCGAGGAGAACGGTGTCGTCCCGTCAATGTTGGAGGAAGATTCGTTGACGTAGGTGACACTTCTTGCGAGCTGTGTCTTCTCCCTTGACGCGAACTAAGAAGAAGGTAGGAGAAGTCGTGGAGCGTTCTTCACTGAGAGAGGATGATGTTCTTCAGGTAAGAATGAAGCTCCTTTAATTCTCCAAAGGATCCCCAACAAAATATTTTCTATGGAAAATATTATAATAGACTTCTCAAATTTTAAAGAATTTCCATGAAAATCAAATTAATTCAAATTAGAGGTGCCAATTAATTAATAAGGTTATTATTTAAATGGGTTGGCATCATCAATGTTTGGGAGGTGGAGAGGGTACAACATAATGAGGGGAGGAGTAAATTAATTAAGGGGGGTTTAAGGGAGTTAAGGAGAGATGAAAGGATTAGGGCTCGTGTGGGCCCCACCACACTAAATCCTCTCATGGGAGGTTATGTGGTTGTGGGCCCCACCTCTAACTCCTCTTGGGAGGAAATAACCGCCACTAAATAATAAAATTGTGTTCCAACAATTTTATTAATTTAGTATGAATTCCTCAAAATATAACTTTCAACCAGCATAAAAAAGAAACTGCGGTAATGGTCCCCTTAAGTGAATATCGGCGCTGCGAGTTCATCAGTGTCCTTAGTTTTCAATTCTGAGCACTGGTTCAAAAGATAGAAAAACCCGCACGTACGTTTACTGAACGTACCCGAACAAAACTTCAGAAATTGATTCTAGGTACACCGGGCCTCAGAATCAAGTGCCGTCAAAAACCATAGACTCTTTAAATTCCAAATTATTTAAGAAAAACATTTCCTTGAAATTTTCGGGTCTTTACATAAAGTTGTTCACACTATAAATATTAATATGTATAATATTTTAAAATGAGTTTTTTATAGATTTTTTTTTGACCAAGAATAGAAATTTGAAATCTAATAAAAGAATCATAATTTTTTAAAAAATTTAGTAAGTAAATAATTACTATAATGGATTTCACAATAATGATGTAATCAATATTCAATTAATGAATAAATAAAATTTATGATATTAAAATTGATAAAATAAATATAATTTGATATTTTTACGCAAATTCATGAATTCCATAGGTGAATATGATATTTGTATAATATAATAAAATAATTATTAGAATTTTAAAATTTTAATGAAGTGTTTAATGTCTTAGTTATGAATGTTATTTATTTTGACATAAATTAATTTTCATGAAAAGAATATTTGATTAAATTATTTATAAATCAAAAAGTTATTGAATAAGGGAAAATGGGATAATACATTATTGACAATGTAATCCGATTTTGTTTTTTGATCATTTTGGAAGTCTTAAACACTATAGTAGATTTATTATATTTGAATTATTTGACTAATTCCTAACTTACCCTTCAGATCAATTATAAAAGAAGTCTCATCCCTTCACAAAATATCATCACCATAAGCCTTCATGCTCAACCATACACTGGAAACGTATCTTATACACTTATATTTCCATATTCTAGAGGTATTATTTTAGAAAGAATACCATCTTTTGTGGTCTTATGGTGTTAAGGAATAAGATTTTCTTAGGAAGAGGAATGTAAAGAAATGTATGTGATGAGTCGAACTCATTGTAAGGGGATTATTTTGAAAGAGTAATTTTTGTAGTATAATTCTATATTTTCAAGTAAAATATTTCATTTTCATTCATGGTTGTACATATATCCATCATATATATTTGATAGTGACGTATCGTGAACTTTTATGAAATCCTCTATTTTAATGTTTATATATTCTCAAATGTAGATAATTTATCTTAAAAGGTATATGTCTCCCAAATCTCTTAAGTTTTAATAAAATTGAGTTTTATTCATGATGAGAAGATTGAAAATTATTTTCTTCTATGAAAATAATTTATGTTAAATTATGAAATGTTTTTATGGGTTATTAATGAGAAAGGAAGGTCTTCTAAAATGTTTTCTTAAAATTCAGTATTAGGTTATCATATGAGATGATAAGGAAAGGGAAGTGAAACCATGAACTTAATGGTATGATTTCAGAAAATTGATACTCCTAGTGGACACATTGTTTTCATAAGATCTATAATGTATCATTTTAATCCACAAAAATAATTATTAACTTCAAATGATTTTTAAGGCTAAATCTAGGTGTTTTTCAAAGATGATTTTAAAATGGGTTTTCAAAATGAAAAGTATTTTTATATGTTTGTAAAAGTGTTTTATAATGAATTTTTTTGAAAAATAAGGTTATAAATAATATCAAATGTTTTTTATATAATTTAAATTTTTTTTAAATTATTTTTTAGTGTATTTAAAAAGTATTTAATCATTCTTTTTTAAACACATTTCTAAGAAAATTAATTACCGACCTTATGTTTAAAAATTTATTTTCCATAGGTTTAATATTGATTATCTGAAGGCATTTAATTCTCTTTAATATTTAGAGCACCTTAAGAGTTTTAGTTGTTTTATTATATTTTTGTAAAATTTTGATAATTTGTAATGTAATTTTCTATTCTCCAAAAAGTAGTCCAGAAAATTTCTTGGGTTGTATTAAATGTTGTGTATTTGTTCAGTTTATTTTAGATATAAAAAAATACACAACATTTTTTTTTCTGAACTCAGAAGTGTGTGTTTAAGGTATTTACAATTGGTATTAGAGGAATGGTCTAGAAAACATTACATATTAGGTGTTTCTATTTTCTTAAAAAATTAATGGATAAAATTTTCTTTTAAACTTCTAGGTAATTTATTCCCCTTAGAAAATCTAGATTTTATTTTTTCTAACTACACAAATCTGAGTATTATGTATGTTAAACAAATTTTGAGGGCGAAATTCATCTAAGGGGGAGAATGTAACTAAAAACTATTTATAGAATTATTTTATTAGTATTCTTGAATCAAATAGTAATACTCATTATGTTGAGTAATTCTTAAAATAAATAATTTATTGTATGGTTTTTTTTATAAAATTATTTTTTTCAATTATAGAATTTCAATTTGAAATAAATAATGTTATTTTTGAATTCATAATTATGAAATTATATTAGTATGAATTTGTGAGAATTTTCTGAAAAAGATTAATTTTTAGTGAATAGTAAACAATATAGTTTTTATAAAATATCAAATTTTTTGTGACAACATCAAGTCATAATTTAAATATAAAATTTATTAAACTTATTGAATAAGTACATAATTATTTTGTAATATGAATATTGTAAAATAATAATTTTTAACATGAAAATTATATTCTTTTATGATAAGTATAAAAATCAATGTCACTGCCGACATAGTGCTTACGCAGCGCTGACAAAGTCAACACTTGTAAATTATACATACTAATTGTATGATAAAAAAAAATTAGGTATTTTTTATTAATTATTATGTATTATTAATGTTTTTGAGTTTAAATTACTAGTTTTAGAGTTATATATCATTATTATTATCCAAATTCATGTGCAATGATTGTGCAGGGCAAGAAAACACAAAAATAAGAAATTTAAGAAGTTGTATTGATATGTATATGAGTAAATAAACATAATGAATTAATATATATTTTTATTTTGAAATTATTTTTTTTATAGTATTTTTTTTATTTTCATATATGAAAAAATTAACATTGATTTCTGTGGAATGCTGATGTAGTGCTTGTGTAGGCATCTGAAATATAAATAAAATGTTTTTAATTGAAATTATAAAAATAATTAAATTCAATATTTTTTTGGATAACTAATTTTCTATAAGTTAAACCATTATCTCGTTTTTTCTAATTTCGGAAAATTTGGACCCACAAGAATCACTTTAAGGCCTTTAGATTATTTTATTTAAAAATAATTCAAGTTGATCACGCTAAAAATTTTAATTTGTACAATAATTTAATACTAGGTTTTCAAGAAGTTTTTTTGAACAATAATTTTATTTTGAAATCTAATAAAAATATATTTTTTATAAAATCTTGATTTTAATTTTTAGGTAATAAATAATACCTTAATGCCTTTAAAAATAATGATATAATAAATATTTAATTAATGAATAAATAAAATTAATGATATTATAAATATTAAAATAAATATAATTTGATATTTTTTAAGATAATTCATGAGTTAACTAGATGAATAAGATATTTTTTTTCTATAATAGAAAATATTATTTGAATTTGAATTCTTTAAGGTTTTTAGAGTCATAGTTGTGAATAGTTTTTATTTTGACATAAATTAATTTTCATGAATAAAATGTTTTATTAAATTATTTATAAATCACAATATTATTGAATAACACCAAATGGTAAAATATTGTGTAGAAACTTTATTTACATTTAGTTTTTATACATTTTGGTAAGTCTTAAACCCTATAAAATATTTATTATATATTAATAATTTCAGTAATTCCTAAGTTAACCGTCACCTCAATTATAAAAGGATACTCATCCCTTTACAAAATGTCATTACCATGAGCCTTCATGATTTACCATACACTAAAAAATTATGTTATCCACTTCTCTATCCATATTCTATAGGTATTATTTTGGGAAGTACACCATTTTTTGTGGTCTTAATGTGTTATGCAAAGTTATTTTCGGAAAAAGATGAAAATAAATAAAAAATTGATGAGTTGAACTCAAGGTAGGGAGATTATTTTTAAAGAATAATTTTTATAATATAATTCTTTATTTTCAAGGAAAATATTTTTTTCAATCATGATTATATATATGGACATCATCTATCATTTTTAGTGATGTACTGCGAACTTTTATGCAATCATTTGTTTTAATTTATATGTCTTTTTAGATGTAAGTATTTCATCTAGAATGGTGGATTTACCCTAAATCTCTTGAGTTTTAAGAAAATTTATTTTTATTAATGGTGATAAGTATTAAAATTATTTTCTTCTGTGAAATGAATTTATATAAAGTTATGAATTGTTTTTAGTGGGTTATGAATGAGAACGGAAGGAGTTCTAAAATATTTTCATAAAATTCAGCCTTAGGGTATCATATGAAATGATAAGGTGTGGGGAGTGAACCCATGAACATAAGAGGATGATGTACTATAAGTGATACTCCTAGTGGTCACATGGTTTTGATAAGATCTGTCATGTATCATTTTAATCCACAATGGGTTAATATTTTTAAATGATTTTTAAGTAGAAACCAAAGGTGTTTTTCAAAGAAGATTTTAAAATGGGGTTTTAAAATAATATGTATTTTAATGGTTTTGGAATGTTTTTTCTTATGAATATTTTTGAAAACCCAAGTACATAAATTATATAAAATTCTTTTTATAGAATAGAAAATGTTATTCAAAATTATTTTTAAAATTATTTAAAAAGGATTTTATCATTTTTTTAAACCACTTACAGAGAAAATTAATTACTCAAAAAAGGTTTCAAAATTTATATTCAATAGGTTTAATAAAAATTATCTAAAGGCATTTCTTTGCATACAGAGCAAGCATATCAAAATATTTTTAATAGTTTTATTATATAGTTATATAGTTTTAATAAATATTTTTGTAATTTTCTATATTCTAGAACCAATACTGAAAAATCATATGCTATGTTTTAAATTTTTTTATTTGTTTAGTTTATTTTTTAAAAAAATACACAGCATTTATATGTGTTCAACCTGAAATCGTGGGTTTGGGGTCCATAAATTTGGTATTAAATTAATGGTCTAGAATCTAGGGGAGATTACACATTCTATATTTCTAAAAAAATATGAGATAAAATTTTCTTTTCAACATAAATGTAATTAAGTTCCTATAGGAAATCTAGATTTTATTATTTATAAATACAGATATTCTGAATTTTATATATGTTGAATGAATTGAGAGGGCACGATTAATTTACTAGACGGAGAATTTTACAACCAAGGTATTTATAGAATTATATTTATTAGTGTTCTTGAATTACATATTTATATTAATTATGTTAGGTAATTATTAAAATAAATAATTGATTATATGGTTATTTATTTAAAACCTTAATTTTTCAATTATAAAATTTTTATTTGAAAAAAATTACATCATTTTTGAATTCTGCATGATGAAATTATATTAGTCTGAGTTCTTTGAGAATTTTGTGAATAAGGTTAATTTTTGGTGAATAGTAAAGAAAACTATTTTAATAAAATACAATATTTTTTGTAACAACGTCAAGACATAATTAAGATACAAATTTATTGAAATTTTTTAAAAAATAAATAATAGTATTATAAGATGAATGTTGTACATAAAAAATTTATAACAATAAAATTATATTCCTTTTATAATAAGTATCAAAATCATTGAATTTGTAGATGTGGTGCCTGTGCATCGATGAAAAATTAAAAACTACTAACTTATAGATAAAAATTGTGCAATAAAAAATATTTTTTGGTCTTTTTTATTAATTATTATGTATTATTTATTTTTTTAGCTATTAATTGCGAATTTTGGAGTTATATAACATTAATATCTTCCAAATGCATGTTCCATGATTATGGAGGGAATGAAAAGACAAAATAAAAAATTTAAGAAGTTGTCTTGATATGTATATAAGTAAATATACATAATGAAAAAATATCAAATCTTATTTTGAAACTAAATAATTTATTTTTATGACATAATTTTAGTTTAAATTTTTATAAATGATATAATTGACATTAACATTTGTGCAACACTAATGTAGGGCCTGTACAATCATAAGAAAAATAAATAAAATATATTTAATTAAATTTATAAGAATTATTAAATGACCTATGTTTTGGATAAATATTTTTATATAAGTAATTTAAGACCATTATCACTTTTGGACTCAAATTTGTGACATTTTTTACACACAAGAATCACTTTATGGCACTTAAAATATTTTATTTAAACGTAAGTAATTTATTTCACACTATAAATTTTAATTTGTATAATATTTTAATATAAGGGTTTCCAGAATTATTTTTGGAACAAGAATAGTATTTTGAAATCTATAAAAATTATACTCTTCATGGAATTTTTTTTTAAAAAAATAGTGAATAAATTATTACCTTAATATATTTCACAATAAGGATGTAATCAATATTAAATTAATGAATAAATCAA
Organism: Viscum album; assembly: GCA_963277665.1. Taxonomy (NCBI): domain Eukaryota; kingdom Viridiplantae; phylum Streptophyta; class Magnoliopsida; order Santalales; family Viscaceae; genus Viscum; species Viscum album. Next base: position 294,893,198 of record OY728158.1, read on the forward strand.
ATTAATGATATTAAAAATAATAAAATAAATATAATTTATTATTTTTATGTTAATTCATGAATTTACTATATGATTATGATATTTCTGATATAATTAAAATTTTCATTCTAATTTGAAACTATTTTATGAGTTTAATTTCATAGTTGTGAATTGTTTAAATTATAACATAAAATATTTTCCATGAATAAAATATTTTATTAAATTAATTATATATCACAAAATTATTTAATAAGTTTAAATGGGAAAATATTGTGTCTAAAATGTAATCCCCTTTAGTTTTTATACCTTTTTGGAAGTCTTAAACCCTATAATTTATTTAATATATTTTAATGATTTGAACAATTCCTAAGTTATCCCTCACTTAAATTATAAAAGAGACTCATCCCTTCACAAAGTTTTATCACCGGGAGCCTTAACGCTCGACCATACATTGAAAAATTATATTCTCCACTTATCTCTCCATATTCTAGAGGTATTAGTTTATGGTTGAAAAAATATTTTGTGGTCTTATGGTGTTAACTTAGTGATTTTCTAAAGAAGAGGAAGATAAAAAAACAAAAGTATTGAGTCGAGCTGAAGGTAAGGGGATCATTTTGGAATTGTAATTTTTATAATATAATTATATATTTTCATGGAAAACATTTTATTTTCATTCATTATTATAGATAAGGCCATAATCTTTGATTGTTATTGTTGTATTTTCAACTTTTATTTAATTATCTCCATTAATGTTTATATCTCCTTAAATGTAAGTATTTCATCTTGAAAGGTGGATTTCTCCCAAATCTCTTCAGTTTTAAGAAAATTTAGATTTATTCATGATAATAAGTATTAAAATTATTTTCTTTTATGAAAATAATTAATGTAAGATTATAAATATTTTTTAGAGTCTTGTGAATGAGAAAGGAATGTCTTCTAAATTTTTTTATTAAAATTCAACATTAGGATATTGTATGAGATGATAATGTATGGGGAGTGAACCCATGGCCTTAAGGGGATTATTTCCTACAAGTGATACTTCTAGTGGCCACATGGATTTTTTAATATTTCTCGTGTATCATTTTAATCCAAAAAAACAGTTATAATTTTCAAAATATTTTGAAGGAGAAATCCAAGTTTTTTCCAAATATGATTTTAAATTGGGTTTTGGAAAATTATGATTATTTTAAATGGTTTTAAAAGGTATTTTATTATGAATTTTTATGAAACAAAAAGTTTATAAATTATATAATATGTTTTTTATATGATATAAAATGTTTTTATAAATTATTTTTCAAAGTATTTAAAGAGTCTTTTATTATTGTTTTTAAAACCCCTTGTTTGGAAAATGATTGCTCACCCTAATTTTCAAAAAAAATTCATGTGTTCAATAGAAATTATCCAAAGTTGTTCAATTTTCTTATATAGTTATCCCACCCTAAGTGTTTTAGTTATTTTATTCTATTTTTGTATAGTTTTGAGAACTTGTAATTTAATTGTCTATTCTTTAAAATGTACCCTATAAAATCTCTTGGTATGTATAAAATGTTGTGTATTTGTGTAGTATATTTTATATATAAAAAATACACAGCATTGATTTGTGCTGATCTCAGATTTATAGGTTCAAGGTCTTTAAATTATGAGTACAAGTTTATAAATTGAAAACCTAAAAACCATGAAATTATCATTTATTATGTAATATACTAGATAAGAAAGATCAAGAATATATATTATTTATCATATGTTATAATCATTTTTCATTCATATAAAAATAATTTCTTCATCATTGAAAAAAAATTCTTTTTATATAATAAATTGAAATACTATTCAAGGAATAGTAAAAAATTAAATCTAGAACCAATCTATCAAGTAAATGATGATTTAATTTTAAAAACATCTATAAAAGAATATTTGTCTTTATTGGAATCATGGAGATATATATTTTTGTTAAAAACTATTTTTATTAAAATTATCCTTCTTAATGATAGATATTTGTAACTGGCCTAATATTTTTATTTAATTCTAGATAAAAAATGATTTTTCAAGTGAATATAATACATTACAAGTATTCGATAATATTTAATGAATATAATCACACTAAAATTGTTTCACTATTTTAATTGTATCTATTAGTGTGTCAAGATCTATATTTCACTAAGTCATGAATATTTTTGGGTGTTAGGTTTTCACTTATCTATTTATATAGTGTATTATATCAATTAAATGAAATATAAATTTTTGATAGTTATATGGAAAAAATATTACAAAATAATCATCTAATAATTTTTAATAACTCCATTTTTATAAAACGTAATCTTATTAAGGTCAAATTGGGATTCTTGGTGAGATGTAAACACACTGATAGGGGTAGTGAATTGGTGTGTACTTGATATCACCCATTTTAGGAATTCCTTATATTAATTCTTTATGTATTTATTATATAAAGTTAAATTTATGTTTTTTTAACTTTATTCACATGTAAGATACCACATCCATATCTAAGAATAAGGATAGAGTTTTAAAATGTTTAATTCTTTATGTGTGTATCCAATCTAAGTTGTTTTTTGGTTGTTATCCCAGATCATAGAACTATACACTTTTTACTAACTACACACCACTTAGGAAATGGGGATAACCTTTATTCCTCGTATAATCTATCTTTTGATAATTTTTATGATCATAAACTAATATGATTATAAAAATCTTTCCAATTAAAGGATTCAAATTTAGATCATGAGATAGTTTCTCAATATGAAAAAGAATATATTCTAGAGACTATATATTTCTTATTCTTATTCTCTATAAATATAAGAACATAACAAACAATATTTTTCTTCCCTGTAAATTGTTTTCTAGAAACTCATAGAAGCATTCTTCTGATTTTTATACCATCTTAGATATAATTCTACTCTCTCTTATTTTAATAGTAATATACTATGATGTATCACTACCACATACACTAGCTTTAGATTCCTACTAATACACTTATATTTTATCCTTTATTATACATTATTTTAATAGTTATTTCACTATAAATTCATATATCTAACCACTTATTTAATGGGAGTAAACCAACCTTTCCTTGACCATAATAATCTCCAGAGATGAAGAATGACTATTTAATAATAAATAATTATTAAATTTGTAATTTAATCTATAATAAATAATAAATAATTGGATTAGATTTAGTGCCAAAAAAGTTGGAAATTCATCATTACGCAATTATTGGAAATCAAAATTAGCCATTAGATAAGTCTTACCAATCCCTTACGTAACCATAAACAAATTCACTTCACCATTGTGATATATCATACTATATCTATACAGTCTTTTTAATTATTTTTTCACTAATATATAAAAATAAGTTATTTCTATATAAGAATATATTAGTAGCTTTATTTTTACACAACTTTAAGAAATATTTATATAGCCATTTATTTTCTAGAGAAACTATTATGTAGACACAATAAAACCATAACAAAAACCACATCCATGCACTTTATACTTATCGCACCTTTTATTTCTCCATCATCTCTTACATAATATCTAAATCACTCTTATATAGGGATTTTATGCATTCCACCATTATGTAACCTTCATATTTTAATTTTCATACTTATATTGACTCACAAATTATTATATTTCCTATATCAATCATCCTTCAACATTATTTCGGGCCTTTAACATATTTAATTTAAATATTGAATATTATTTTATTTATTATTCACTCAAATATCTTTCAACACCTTATGAGTGTTTGTCTTTAGTCTAAATCACATGTCAGACTTCTCCATCATGTCCCTAATCTACATATCCACATATTACCATGATTCATATGATTTATATGATTCGTATCATTTAAAATAAAATCCAAAACACCATATTAAATCATTTTAAAACTTATAAACACATTCACTTTGAATATTAAACCCTCTCATAGATCATAAACTCTATATAGCTAATCAATATCCACCTTCATATATCTCATCAACCCACCTGAATCATCAAGTCACCTATATAGGTAAAACCCACAACTTATAGTTAGATATTTTATAATAAATTTGATCCTAATTTTATATTCCTTTGAGATCATAGCTAATTTTTCATATATGTCATTCACATTATAATATATGGATACTTCAATTTAACACAACCAACTCATTTTAGATGATCAATTTCATAATGAGTGATCACTTTAGAATGAATCAATCACCTAGTATTTTGAGGTTTCTTTAATATCTCTCCATAAAATTTTCATATTCACATCATAAACCTAGGAACACATTCATTTAAAATATTTATGTGTGGTGAAACTAACCTAGATACCCTCTGAAACTGGTACCCAGTCTAAATTTCCACATAGCTGAAGGGCGTTCTCAATCCCCATGGGCTAGATAATAGAACCTATATAGCAATAACAACCAGATGGAATGATTTAAATAAACTTTAATAAGAAAAAATGGAATATATATATTTATAATATAGGGAAATAGTATAAGAAAAAAACAAATTCCATAACTAAACGAAAACAACAGAAATGATACAACACAATAACAGTTATAACATCCCAAAGTACAAGTACAATCATCAACGGACAACTGAAATTTGGAACCAAACACTTAATGTGATAGTGTGGGAAACTCCCACCATCTCACCACCAACTATATAGAAATGGATAATAGATACTCACCACCGCATTTTGGAACCATTCCTTCCCAAACATCAAAATACATAAAAATATCTATGCACCACCAAAGGAGTATGCTAGGTCTGAGATAAAACGATCAGTAGGATCCTCCCTATATGTTTTATAACAATTCATTGTATAATAATATGAACATTATTAACTTTAAAGAAAAAAAATGTATGATAAAAAGTTTATATTTTTTTATATTAATACCATAGAGAAACATTTAATTTTCCCTTTTCCCACATTTCAAAAAAAATCTAGTTAAAAGATTTTCAAATAATTCCATTTAGATATATCAATGTTGGAATATTAAATAAATTCAATTTTCACATATCATATGAAATTAAATTCCAATTAAAGGTTAGGTAACATAATTCCAATGATCATTACATTTTAGGCTAGAAATCATACCACAATCAATGACTAGTGCACAATCAAGTCCTTAAAACACATTCACAAGGATTATAGAAACACCAAATGATTTAATCCCTTGAAAATTTAAATATCAATTCTATAAAATAATGTTCCTAAGGAATATAGGAACACAACATGAGTGAACCCACCAACCCCCTGATAATACATGGATTGTGGACCTAATCTAAACATTGCCCCAAAGTACCCCAGTCTTCCTATATACTGTATTTTCCAAAACCATTCATCAAAACCATTCATTGAAAACCATTTAAAAAATCCTTTTCACAATGATTTGAAAATAAAGTTTCCTTTATCTAACACTAGGGAAACCCCATCTTTAATCAATAACCCATTTTCCAGAAACAGAAATCAATCAATCAATCATTTCATTTCCTTTATAAAACAATTTATCAAAACCATAGAAATATAGTTCATACAAAATAGGATACAGACTGAACCAACTACTCAAACTCAAGTTTGTACATTCCCACAATAGAATCCACCAATAAGGAAGAACATAAATATGACAATAGAGGCCCTAGAATCAATCCAAATATCTCATAATTTATTCAATAAGAAAAATAACCAAAGAATTAAAAGACACCACCCACACCTAAAGAAACTCACACACCGAACCACAACTAACATAAGGGTTCACCTTTGATGGAATATCTCATGAAAGATCTATAAGTAAACAAGAAGAATAAACACCATAGATCAATTGATCCACAACCATAGTTTAACGAGGCTACCTAGATCAAGGGAAAATAAAAAACAGTAGGAAAACTCAGCCATAGAAACACACCACAATATCAATGATGATCAATCACTGAAAAAAAATGATATAGAACGATCATAGGTCTCCATAATTGCATGGGAGAGACCCTATGCCAAGATAATTGAAACATTTAGATGAATTAAATAAGAAAACACTCATATAGTGCCCTAAAAACCCAACTCATAAATATTTCATGGTGTGTAATCCCTTTTCGCATCAGGTAATCCATGAAACTAAAGTATGTTAAATAACCCTATAATTTTAATTAAATCCCCTATTTTTACTATTATAAGGTGTGTAATTCACATTCATGTCATTTAGGATTCATTCCTTGTACCAATTCATGGCTTCTTTCCAACTCCCATTACACGATATGCAAACCTTTTACATAGCATGTAAACTTCACACGATTTTTAAGAGGTTCATGCTCTGAACTAAACTCACGACATCTACATGGTGACCAACACATTGTGTGTAAACACATTATATGGTGTTTATTTCTCCTAGAGATAGAAAAAACTATAGTTTATATTGAAAAAACAAACCCATCTCAAGTATTATCTTAACTCGGGGAAAATATGGAAAATAAATTAACATGTATATACCCAAAATCCATTAATTGAAACCTATATAAATCAGCTAACATTATTCCATTTTCCCATAAAATTATATCCACCATTAGGAGTCTCAAAAAGATATGGAATAAAGAGTGAAATAGTAAGAGATAATAGAAATACTTGAAAGTAGCGATGGGATATTACAAACTTACCAACTATAAGAATTTTAATCCCTAGGAATTCATGTAGAAGAATGATGTCTTCAAAATAGGTGAGGACATTGATCCCTCTCCAATGACTCAAAATCCCAAGTGTCATGATAATACGATCTATTTCTCCATAACACACAGACCAATGGAATTGAATTTCGACACAATACTTTTACCTAGGATTCAACAGTATCCACTTGATGTTTCATAATAGAAATATTTGGCCCTAAATCAGCCTCATACCATCCAAAAATGTGAGAGAGATTGTGACGGTATTTCCTAAGATGTGATATGTGGTAAAAATTATGAATTGATGTCAATTGAACCAGAAATACTAATTGATAAGAAATCTTCCCATGTTTTTCAATGACCTCTAATGGTTTAATATATCTCTGAGCCAACTTTCTCTATTTTCCCAGATGATGGTGACCCAAATGAGGACAAAATTTCAAGAAAACTCAGTCACCTATAGAAAACTCTAAAGGAATATCATGTTAATACACATAAGATTTATTTCAAATCAAGTCTATAACTACACATTGATAAATATCTTGAATCATTTCTAGCTTCTCCAAAACAAGGCTCAATGCCACCAAATAGGCCTCACCCACCTCTTCCCCACAAAGAAGTGATCTACATGGGTGAACATACAATGTCTCAAATAGATACATTATGATCAATTATTGATAACTATTATTATACGAAAAATAAACAAGCCCTATATGGCTATCCAATGATCCCCAAAAATCCAAGACATAGGCATGGAGCATATCCTATAAGAACTGAATAACATCATTTTTCTGACTATATGTCTTTGGATGACAAGTTGTACTCAACCATACATGATTCTCCATAACCTCTTTGAGACTCATCCAAAAACATTATGTAAACCTAGGATCCCTATCTAAAATAATAGCAGAAGGGACCCCTGTAACTTCATGATCTCATGTACATACAAAATACCCAAATATTCACCTTTAGTGGTGTCCCTTATCGGAATGAATTGATCATACTTTTTCAAATGTTCAATCACAATGAAGATAGAATTACTCCTTTAGTGAGTCCATGGAAATCCAATAAAACATTTCATGGATACCTCATCCCTTTTCCAGATCATAAACATAAGATTATAAAGAAGAAAGAAGGGTTTAGATGCTCTACCTTTATCTGTTATCATGTGTAATAATAAGACACAAAATCAGCAATGTTAGGCTTCATACCTGAACAAAAAAATCATCCTCTTATATAAAAATACATCTTCATAGTTCAAGATGAACTTCCATAGAGAAAAATGATAATCAAAAACAATTATCACCTCATAGATGTTGGGATAGAAAAATGATCCCCAGAAATGAGAATATTATCTAAAGAAATAGACCAATATGAAATGGTCTCCCCAGTATAAGAGTTTTCATTAATTCCTTTAAAAAAACATCCCATTGCTAACTATGAAGAATAAAATCATATATAGATAATAATAACTAAAGAATGGCTGGAACCATACAAAAACAACCTTATGATTGTCCTAGTGCAACTAAATGAATAGTCCAATAAGGTTTCACTCTTCCTTTGAATCCAAAACCGCATGAGATAGTACTATCTTGCTGATAGCATCTATGATGAAATTCCTCATACCTAGGGTATATAATATGTTGAAGTCAAATTTATAGAGGTACTACACCCACCATCTTTATATGAGATTCAAGTATTTATGATAAAATGCATATATTTGAATCTTCTAGTCAGAAAAGTCTGTAAATCTATACCCAAAAAGATAGTTCTTCCAACACTTCATAGAATGCATAACTTTGGAAATATCTAAGTCATGAGTGTTGTCATTCATCACATTTTCTCAAAGAAAATGAGAACTGTAAACCCCTAAATGATCATCTTGTATAAACACCCAACCCAGACTTGTCCTAGAATAATCATATAAAACCACATATCCCTTATCGAACTCAAGTAAGATCAGAATAGGATTTGATGTCATAATTCATTTTAGATTAAAAAAATCAGACTATAACTTTTTAGCACTTATGAATTTAAACCCTTTCCTGCTCAAAGCAGTCAAAGAAAATTATAACATTGATAAATCCTTGATGAACCATCAATAATATATAGAAATACCGAGGAATCTATTAATATCAAACTCATCCTATTTTTCATCCCAAGAAAAAATTGTCCTCACCCTTATAGTATCAATTGATTTTCCATAATCAGAAATCACATTAAAAAATTAGCACTTCTTGGATCCAGAAATTTCATTTCAGAAGATTTTAGAACAACAGTGACTCCTCGGGATTTCCCAAACCAAACTCAATTGGTGTACATGCCCATGCTCTTATTTTAACTATAACATAATATCATCCATTAACACTTCCAAAAAAATTGTTGATATACTCATGTAATATTGGATTCATCAAATCCAAAAAAAAATATAGGATAATTAGTCCTTCCAAATGCATCACCAGATATTTATAATGTATATACCTACTCTTGAAATCTATCATGGGTGTATCAAACTCCCAAACATAGAAATCATGATATCCCAACTGAATATCAATCTTCAAAACCACTTTTCCCAATTTATATAATCAAAACAAATCATCCAAATGAGGCAAATGAGGCTTATTCTTAACCATTATTGAGTTTAACATTTGATAGTACATAACCAATCATATTGAACCATAATCCTTCTTGGAAAAGAGAATATTACATGCCTAAGGTGAAACACTAGGGTATACAAAACCTTTTATGATCAAGTTTTCCAAAACTAAATCTTGAGATCCTTCATCTTTGATGGTTCTATATGATAAAAGAGTATAAAAAATTGTTGTATACCTTACACAAGTTCAATCATAAACTCTAACTCCATATCTCAAGAAAGGCCATAGAAATCATTTGTTAAAACATCATCAATGTCATGAAAAATAGAAGTAAGATCTGCAATAAAAGAAATATCATTTTTTTCAAACTGTTATAGTAGACAAAAATCTCATGAGATCTATCCTAGAAGGTCCTACATGAACAAAGAATGGATCCCACTCTCTCTAAAACACCCCCAAGCTCCAATAAACTATAAGAAATGAGACATGACAATTATAACAATCAACCTCATCATAATGACAAAAAATCTAATCCATCATGATGATGATGTTAAATAGATCCAAATCAAGAATAATAAAATCACAGACTAAATCTTCATTATCTATCAATAGCAAACAATAAGTATACTAAAACCCCTAATATTTCCACTTTCCAAGATGTGTCACTAACTCTATATAAAAAAATGATATCCATTATAATTTTAAGCATATAAAAAAACTGGAAACATATAAATGAGTTGGAAGAACTAGTATCAAATAAAGAAATATCCCAACTAATGTTTCAATAAAGATGGTACCTTTCACTATCACAAGACCTACATTTACATCCATAGGTAACTCATCTATGGAATTCAGGTTATTAACTCTTATGTATTATGGTTAGATCTATGTATTTATAAAATAATATGACGAATCCATAATAGCCTCCGGAGATAGATATCTCTGACCATATCAAGTTTTATACATTGCATGAAATATATGTTGTATATGAAAATAATGTTCGTAGTTGTTACATATCTATAAATGTGAATGAAAAGAATGATGGGTGTCTCTAACCATTCCACACTGATATCAAGTCATGGTCACACTTCTAGTTGTAACTAAGGCTGTAGATGAGGGATGGTGCTGAGGACAACCCCCACCACTCCATCCCTAATCCTACCATTTCCCTTATTCTCTTGCACACCAGTAAAGATCCCACTAGGGGGAATATAAGGGGAATAATACCCAAATTTTCCTACCATATTCATCCCTTCCCTAACCACCATATCCACCATATCTGCATTGGATGAAAGCATCAGTATAAATACCAGTGATTTGATATCCAGTCACAAACCCAAATGGTACATCTTAGCCTTTATCTGGTCATTATTTACAACCTCAAGAGAAAAACAAACCAGCTCCATAAACTAATTGGTTACACTGACACCCAACACACTCCCTACTATAAAGATAAGGACTCCAAATACTTCTCCATCATTGGTGACTCTGGATAAAATTGATGGAAGGAGAGAGTCTTGAAACCCTTCCAGTACAAGACCGCATGTTTATATCCATGTACCATGGAATCCCACCATCACTTGTTCGGACCATTAAGTTTGAACATTGCATACTTCACCATGATACTCTAAGTTGTATCTAGGAATTTTAAGACCTGGTCAATATTATCTAGCCAGCATTGTACCTCTTAAGGATCATTTTTACATTTAAAGGATGCGGATTCTCACAAAAGAACTACCAAGATAGATCCATTTCTCCTAAAACTCTTATATGTACCTCAAAAAATTCTTTATGTACTTGTGGTACATTCTTGTCAACAAAAAAATACCTACATGATAACCTTGATAGTACTCTACTCTATAAGTGGATTCCCTTGAGAAGCATCCACTGCACCTTCCTGGGGATCCCTTGGAACACATCTCTGATGCATACTGTTACACACCAAAACAGAAGAATTGATCAGACAATTTAATAATCTCATTTCAAACCAGAAATATATAATAAAAATGATATTTATATCAAGAACTCATAACAAGAGATGCACATTCCAATATCCCATGGTAACTTGAACTTAATCAAGGAAGGATTTGGCCAACCAATCATCAAAACCTTCCTCTCAAGTCTTGATAGTCATATCATTAGTCTACCAGCATCCCAAGATAAATAATATTGAAGTTATACCACCTATAATACAAAAATATGGTGAAACTTGCCTGGATACTATCTCAAACTAGTACCTGACCAGAATTTTCACATACGTGGTGGGTGTTCCCAATCCTCAGGGGTTGGCGACTAGTACTTGGGAATCGTCAACAACTAGAGGGAATGGTTTCTACCAAACTAAATATTACAAAAGAATATATATATATATATAATTGAGAGAAATTTTGGTATAATTAAACATATAAAATAACTAAAAGAAGGTATAGGAAATGAAGTAACTCAAAAAGAGTAAAAATATCCCAAATTGAAAGTCCAATCATCAAAGGAAAACTGAAATAGGGTACCAAAAACTCCATGTGATAGCATGGGAAAACTCTCATAATCTCACCACCAACTACACAGATACATCTGATAGATTCCTCACCACCTCACTATAATGCCTTTCCAATCGACATCAAATGACATACCTCCAAATAAATATTTTTATTAAGGAGACACTTTTTTGGAGAATGTGTGAAACCAAACAGTTCAATACAGCCCTCAGACACTATAGCACATAACAAAATTATTAAACACCATCTTGAACCCATTTGACTTTACTTCCTTGAATAGTTTCTAGGAAAGATTTGTTACCTTTTTTTGGGGTCGTCTCTGATAATGTCTTCAAAATGAGAAGCCATCTTACGCCACGCTTGCAGGAACTCGTCTTCAAATATCTTATTGTTGTTGAAACCTCTAACAAGGATTAGGAGTTGTTTGTTGATCCACTCACTTTTCTCCTTATTCCAGTCAACTTGAATCAAGATTTCTTGAATCCTTTCTGCAACCATAGCAGAAGCTCATATGGATACCACATTCTCTTCCATCTGTTCCCCGGATTGTAACAGTAGCTCCCATGGATCTTCCCTGATCACCACTTCTCCTTCCGGCTCCCCAGGCGTCCCATCGCTCTCACCTTAGCAGTTGAGACCAGTTACCTCTCATTTACCTCTATTTCCTTTGCACCAACCATATTGGTTCCTGACCCACACCATGGACCTAGGGTAACTGCCAGTGTCACCTCCTCTGTATGAAGTTACATCTCTTATTGATATCCTTCCTTTGATGGTTCTGTCTCTTGCTTTTGAGATTCAAAGTCAAATTTTTATATGTCATTCCTCTCCCTCCACTGGATGAGTCTCAAGATCCTTGCAAATACCCCCAATTTTTGATGACTAGGTCTCCATCAGTATAGGAAGATAGGAATAGTCTTTGCGTCCCTTCGGATTCGTCTTCCCAGAAACAATGCAGCACCCCGGGTTCATGTTCTCTTTGTTCCCTTTCTTCCTTCTTTGGTTGTACATGGTTTTTCCATCTCCTCCCACACCATTATCATCAAAAGGATGCTCATCGGCCTCAGACTCCACCTCAGATTGACCCTTTGAATTTTCCTCAGACACTCCCTCGTTGCTCAAGCTTCCAAATCGGTTGCTGAGGTCAATGCAGGACAGGGTGCCCCTCAAGTTGTTGTCCTTCTTGGTATCCAGTGTCCTATGTACCCCATGGGAAGACTGCTCCCACTCATTGCTTGACTTCGAATTACTCTCACCAGTAGCCACCCTACCAATGTTCTTGCAACTGCCAGTGCGCACCGCCATCGCATAAGAGCATGGAGCCACCGCCCCATGGGATGGGCCAGCAGCACCAGCCACTCCAACATACTCCCCCAGAGTCTGAGTAGGTGATTTGAGGGTGTTTATATTTACTTCCTCCACTCCACTAGCCTTGGTTCCCCCTACCGTAATACTATTAGGAATTTCATCCAGATCATTCCGATGTATTTTGAAAACTTCCACTGCACTCTTCCCTAAAGGCATAACAGATTTGTGCATACTAGCTCTTCCCGAGCACCTGGTGTCCTCTGTCTCAACATTTCCTTGACCGGAACCAATAGATAGTGTACCAGTCTCAACAACAGGATAACCGGCCACACCTTCCACCTTCATAATGGCTCCATGTTGCCTCTCCCTTCTCCTGCATATCTCCAGATTGTTTCCCAACCGCTTGCACGAAGAATAGTAGTCACACCAGGATTCAAAGATGACATACTTCTTGTATCGGTATACTTCTCCCATAGAAATCCAGAAAGATTCAACAGTTGCCTTCGAGACATCCACTTCGACACACACCTTCATAGAAATTGGGTGGCACACCGTGCGGGTCTGACTATCAGTACATAGGAATCTCCCAACCAAATTCCCAAGCAACCGAAGGATAGAAAGATTTTGAAATGGATGTGGAAGTTCGGGAAAACTTACCCAAATCGCCAACTTAGAAGGGTCACATTTCATGTGAAAGTTGTATGACCATTTTAAGAGGATGTATCGAGTTCCATCATAGGATCGAGGCGCGCTCGACCACGCGTGAATTAGATCATCTTCGGAAGAAAAGCGGAGCATAATGTTTCTGGAATCAAGAAGACCAACTGTGATCTGCTCCTATAAGCCCCATGATTTGAAAATCCAGTGGTCGAAGGAGTCCACCGACGAACGACGTCACTTTAATCGCACAATCAAGGTCATTTCCAGCATGGAGGATGCCTGAGTAAATTCTGGGGTTGAAATTGGTAGAAGCGGGAGGCCCGCGAAGAATTCGGGAACATTTGGGCATACCAAAATCTGAGGGAATGGGGGAAGGTAGTCGGGATTTTAGAAGGGCACGAAAGACTGATTCCCATGGAGATGTAGAAGAGGACCCTCCCCCTCCGAGGGGGGAGGGGACAAAGCAAGGCTCATCGCCTCCTAGGCTATAGACCCGATAGTAGAATATCCAAGCCCTGGATCACTCTTGTAAATCTAACTCAAATTACATACAAATGTCTACTCGTCATCAAAATGGTGAAAAGGATGTGAGCTATCTGGTTTAGTAGGATCCCACCCATGTGTTTAATTACAAATAATATAAACTTTCTCAAGATTAAATAAACAATTCATGATAAAGAGATTACAATTTTATATTAAAATCATGGAAAATATTAAATTCCCCATTTTCTTACATATCCCAACAATTTTATGTCAAATAGTATAAAATCATTCCATATACATACATTATATTAGACTAATAAAATCCAAGATGGTGTCACGTTTCATATCAAATCCAATACCAATCAATGAATAGGTACCATCATGCCAAGGATCCCTGTAGGTCATGCTATAATACTATTTATACCACAATCAGTGACTTATTAACAATAAAGTCCTTATAAAACAATCTAATGGACAAGAGAAACACCCAATGAGTGAATCCCCTAACAATTTCAATATCAATTCCCAAGAACAATGAGGCATGGGAACATAGAAACACCTAATGTGTAAACACCTCGATAATACATAGATGTTGTCCCTAAGCTAATCATTCTACCTAAGTACTCAAGGTTTCCCATGTTCTCTATTTTCCAAACCATGTGATGAAATCTATTTAATAAATCTATTTCACAATTATTTTAAAATACAATATCCTTTTATAAAAATAAGGGAAACCCCATTCATTATCAAATACCTATTTTCTATACATATAAATCAATAAATCATATAATTTCATTTAAAAAATAATTTATCATTACCATAGTAATGAATTTCATCCACCATAGGCTAAATATGAAACCACTTACCTCAAACTCAAAGTCACACATGGCCACAATCAACTCCACCAACATGTAAGAACATAAATATGACAACAAAGGCCAAATAATAAATCCACATATCTCAAAATTGATTCAAAAAGAAGAAATTTGTGTGGGAAACAATAAATTACCAATACATAAAGAAACTCACATGTTTCACCACAACCAACACAAGGGTGAACCTATAGAGGAAGATCTCATAACAGATCTAGAAGGAAACAAGAAGAATCAACCCCATGGATCAATAGATCAAAAGTTATAGTTTATAAGGGATACCATGATGAACAAAAAAATAAGAAACAAGATGCAAAATCTCCTACATAAAGACAATCCAACTGCAAAAATAATCAATTTCTGAACAAAATGATCTGGAAGGATCAGAAATCTCCAAAATCACCTGGGGGTCTCCTCGTACCAGATAATAGAAGCCTATGGATGAATGAAATAATAAATCACTCAAATAATGTCTTAAAATTCCAAATCATGATGATTACATGGCTTTTAATCCCTCTAGATGTTGTGTAATACATGAATCTCAAGTATGCAAAATAAAATATTACCTTTTTAAACATGATTTTTACAATTACACTATGTGCAATGCACAGTCACGGTGTGTAATATTCAATCCTTGTACCAATTCATGGTTTCTTCCCAACACCCATTACATGACTTGTAAAAATTTTACATGGCATGTAAATTTCTATTGATTCGTAAGAGGTTCGTGTTAAGAACTGAACTCATAAAATATTTCTGGTGACCAATACATGGCATATAACCACATTACACAATGTGTATATCTCCTATATAGAGTAAATAGTCTATATTCTACTAAAAAACACCCAAATAACTTAGATGTTCTCTTAAATTTATGAGAATCCTACAATTCCTTTAACATGTTTATACTCAAACTCCATTAATTAAAAAAGCCACACATCCTTGAACTTTAGGTAATTTTACTCAGTAAATTCCCTCAATCCTTGAGAATCCCAAAACACACCTAAATAGAGAGGTAAAAGTCATGATGGAATATAAATAATTGAAATTGGTAATAGTATGTTACATTATGTGTACCTATAATACATTAATTTATGTATCTTACATGTTTAAACAAATTAACATGTTTTAATCATATAAATTTACATGTCTTATATGAATAATGATTTTTATGATGAATCCTTGGAAAAAATTATAATATTCTAGATAAACCCATATAGATAAAATAATAATGGTACATGAAACTATTTTATTATAAAGAATTAAAATCACAAGAAAATTAAATCCTACTCAAGATAACATATAGTGGGATAGGTAGTCAAGCCCCAATTTTCATGAAAAAACCTAAGACCCAAAACCAATGAGAAGTTTGACTCAATGTCACATAATCCATAGAACATTATTAAAGAGTGATATATAGATCTAATATGAAATAAATCCCAATATATAAGAATTATTAGTACAATTTCCAACTTTGGAATTATAATAAACAAACATTTATTTTTGCCTAAAATAAATTAAATTTAAGTAATATTGAGCGTGGAAATCCTCAAATATATGGTGTGAATTTAATTTAATCTATTTATACAATATAAATATATCATAAAATATTAATAATACAATAATTTCATATATATAATATTTAAATAAGTAATAAACAAATAATTAAAAAATCATAATTTTATATATAAAACTTATAATCACTTTATAATTTAAGTATATAATATATAAACATTTCATATAACATGAGTATAAATAAAAATATTTCAAAATAAAAATTATTATGGAAATTTGATATGTAACACATAGATAAGAACATTTAGCGTTTATTATATAAATATTACCATTTTATATTGAAAATTACATGGTAAATGTGATATCTTTAATGTTTTTTAAAATATATAATATATTTAGAAATATAAACTCTTCCTATTGAACTTCATATAAAACATTATAATATATAATAGAATATATTTATATTATTAAAATATTATATATTTTTATAATTATTTTACATAAAAATTCTCACTTTAGACAATGAGCATATCTACTAAAATATTTTTTAAGAAATATTATTTTTTATACTTATTTCATATGTAGAGATATCAACAAATTAGGGGGTTATATGTGTTGTGATGTCATATAGAATTACACCTATATCTCCAATAGTGATATCTCATATTGTTTCCTATGATATAGAGGGATAATATTATGATTTTTATAAAATATCATATCATTGTTTGAATTTTATATCTCTATATCCTTAATGTTGTATGTAGAAAATTGGGAATTGAACTGTATATTTCTTAATTGTATTATTATATCATCAACACCAATTTGATCCTCAATTTTTTAAATCCCATGAAAAAATGGATCACAAAAAATGATATTGGATATCATTGTATGTGATATCTCAATATTATGGCATGGAATGATCCATGTCGTATCAAAACCTGTTATTTACCCAAAATCGTTAAGAGTGATATATTCCCATTCATAAAATTTAAAGAAAAAAAATCAATTTTCATCCAAAAAAATTGGTTATAATTTGATACCACTAATGATTTTGGGTACATAATAAATGTATAAATGAAGTTAAAAAACTCAAAACATAAAAAATTAAAATCAAGATCATCTAGGAATGCATTAAAATAAGAAATTAAGAATATAAAACACATACGTATAACTTTTAATACATTTATCTTAGTAGAATATTTTATGCTCTTAACTAATATGTTTTATCTTAAATAAATGACACTCTAAACATGTCAATATAGTATCATATTTATAAGACCCCTTATCACCAATATATGTTAATAAATTAAAATTAGAAGTAGTTATGAAAATAAAAGATAACATTGACTATATAGTTAGACCACTATCATATAAAATTAATGTGGATCCTCAACCTAATTTTAAATCCCACCTTCAATAGATAAGTAGAGTTCAAATATCAAAATTTTTATCAAACTATTGATGAAATAATGGTATTACGTTAAATATTTTATATATTACAATTAAATGACATATAAATGTTAAAACACCATTTATATCTTATTAATATACATTAAACTCTATTAAAATACATTATCAACGGATTTAAAGTAAAAAATCAATGTTAATATACATAGACATATCACTTTTGTAGTACCCATGTGATATTTTATATCACATACACATATATCGCATCAATAAATATAAAACATATCATTAAACACATGAATTTCATATGATATATCCCAAACTGCATTATGTTATATGGTATTTAGTTTATAATTTTCTTCAAATACTTGGCACTCACATCATTCGCTTATAAATTCAAATAATGTTTTTATTCAATGTTTTCTATGCACTAAATGGTGTTTTAATTTGAACTTCATCTTCCTCTAACCATTTTTTGAAATTAAAATTAATTAATATAAAGATATTATATTTTAAATACACTTAAACAATATCTCATATATATATTTCATTTTAAATTTTAACTTTATATGACTGTACTTAGTTACACTTGAACCTGTTTTATATAAAATGTGGTTTTATATTAATATTTTTCATCATAACATTGAAAAATAAAAAAAAAATACTCTAAGAAAAACTATGATTTCAAAAACATACACTCATATATCTAATTATAAAATAATAAAATATTAATTTTATAACATAAAAATTCACAACATTCAAGTGATTCCCAAAATAAAAATTTTAATCTATTTGGAAACTAAAACCACTATAACTAAAAAATAAAAAATAATATATTTAGATCATATTATAGTTTTATCTGTGTCATGTTCATGATTCATAGACATCATGTCCTTTATATATTAATATTTTTTTGGTGGTTTTATATATGAATAAGATTTGATCTTAAATCACTTATTAAGAGTTTCATATAAGTTAAATAGTGTGACAATAAAAAAACATACTATAGCATAAGAAAGATCAAAATATAATTATAATCCCTAAAGATAATTATTAATCCTTGTATAAAGTTAATTTGTTATATTTGGACAACATAGACATGTTTTAAGTAGTCAAAACCAAGACATCATTTGAAAAATACTAGTATCCTTGCCACTGTATCATGGTAGGAAGAGTTACCCACTGATTCCTAATACATAGTATAAACTAATATGAATCATTTCTTAATGCATCAGGGGTATATAATTCTAGTCCCACTCATCTCTTAACATTCTTATACAACACTTGAAGATAAATTTATGCATGAATGTATAATATATAATTTTAAAAACATGTGATCAATTATCAAGGTTTCCCATGGGTAATGAAAGTGTATATTATATTTGAAAATATCTAATAAAGTAATAATATGATTAAGATATAAAATTTAAGATATATCAATTAGTAAATAACTTTTACATAATTAAGGGTATTTTATGTAAGGATATCCCATAAAAGGAAATCTTTTGAAAGAATCATATGAGGTGTTATCAAAGATGAAAACAAAGAAAATACCCCTTGAAAATATAGTGTGTCTCCTAAATTATATATATATATATATATATATATATTAATAAAGTATACACTCTCTTAAATATATATATATATATACCAATGCTTCACTTTTTAATATTAAGATTACTCTAAAATTTCTATGTAAGAGTTGTATAGATTTTCATCTTATATTTTTAGCATCTATGGTATCATATATATGATAACACATACATAGGTATTGTAAATAAAGTAATAGGTAGTTTGGAACTAAAAATAATAGGAAATTTCAGGAAGATAAAAATAACCTCTATATGGAATAAAAATGATAAGTAAGATAAAATAATTTTACCTTAACTTTATTTCCTAACTTTAAAATCAACCTTGATCACTTCAAAAATTATTCAAAATAGTGAAAATACCAAGAGAAAGAGATATAGAGGGAGAAAATTCATATATAAATATGAAATTAGAGAAAGGATAATGAAATTGATATATAAGAATTCATAGATAGATGGGGGAGATCATTATTATTTAAAAAATTTATTAAATTAATTTTTTATTCAAAACTCCAAATAGTAAATAATCATGTGCCTATTAATAGTTTTAGCCTTATGAGATAAACAATTTTTATGTTTATTGATTTTCATGTTAATATATTTATCTGATTATATCAAATACCATATTTTATCTTTTTTTATTATTCACTCTTATGTTTTAATATTCATAAAAACATAAATAAAATTAGTCATTGCCGCATTTCAATGCTCTTAAATAAAATTTAACATTCAATTTATGAAATAAAACACTAACTATTAGTATTGAAATTTTCAATTAAAAACTATAAATGTGTTAAAAATATTAAGGTAATAGATATTATGAAACTAATAAAAAAATTATTAATAATGAAGAGAGATTGTATATAACTTTTGTGATCTATATTATAAAATAAATTGAATCTTGAGTTTTTACTTTTAGTCTTTCATTGTTAGTTTATTTATCCAATTGGATATAATATTATAGTGATTCATTGGAAAACCTGGGTTAATATCATATGTGAGAATTAAAAAATCCACATGAATCTTTCCCTCTTCATTTTTACATAAACATTTATAAAATCTATTTTATTTTATGATAATGAAGAATGTGATGGGGTAAATGATCTCTAGGAGGCAACTTTGGCTGTTTTTCTATATCCTTAAACCAATATTTATGATAATGAGTATATTCATATAAATACAATGGGTAAAGGACAACATTATTTTGGTATATAAGATTAATCATGGAGTTTTTTATTTTCATATATATATAAATTCTATATTATTGAAATAATTAATTTATAAATATGTTCTTGTAATGATTTATATTTTACTTTGAATTCTTTATCTATTGGAGTGAACTACTCAATTGAAAAAACTAAATTGTTTTATATTTGGGTTAAATTTCCTTCATTTAGACTAAATATATGTTCAAATGGGGGAATAATTAAATTTATTATTGTTATAATAAATCCCTTATTTACATATATATTTATGACACATAGGAATCATTTTTCATACACTATGGAATGCATTGAAATTTATTGTTAGACCCACTAAGGAACGTCTCTTGATAGGGTGTGAATTATGGAATTTAAATTAAAAATTTCCCATAAAATAATGTTATTCCTATGAATTTTTAGAACTATTATCCATTAATTTTTATTTATAAGAGAAATATATAATAGAATACAATCAGTTTTAACATGATACATCTATAATAGGAAACTTCCAAATAACGTACTATAGAAACATACTGATTTACTAAATAACTAATATGGTTATTTTTTAAATTTTAGATAGGATTCATGGTGTCACTAAGTTTACAAACATCACTCTATAAATCTCACTTATCTCTTCACAAGTTATGACACACTTTTAATTACAAGTTAATAGTTTAGTCTCACTCATCAAATAAAAAAATAAAGACTAATCCTTTTATTTTGTTCTAGCATGAAACATCATCTTCATCATGTTAATCTACTCAATATTTATATTCCACATTTTGGTAAAGTATATCAATGAGATTCGATTCTATATCCTCTATTTATTAATATAACTTAAATTTACATTAATTATATTTATCTTCAATGAGGTTCTTTATTAAAATAGTTATCTAATATCTAATGAGACATATATTTAGTCTTCAATTTATGGTAGGTCAATACTATCAAAATAATCACTAAAAATTAAAGTGAAATTATATAATTTCATTTTTAATATTTCATATTTGAAATGAGATAAAAATATTTTAGTTTTAAAAAAAATCATCCAAACCATGGAGTGATCATAAACACCATGAAGTGACTTCATCAGTAAAATGTAGAATCAAAAAACCACAACAATTATATATTTATTCAACTATATATTTAAAATGATGAGTAACCACCCAATTTTTTCAAGGATTATAAAAAACATAGAATCCATTATATAATGGTATCTTCCTTCAAATAATATTTTATAAAAACTGTATTTAATACCTCATATGAAACATCAATCTATTACAGCATGATTTTATATAGTGTTCCTTATTTTTCTTCCAACATCATAATAGCTTCAATAAAATATCATACTTTTTTATCATCACTTTTTTAATGGATTTTTCAAATAATATATTTTCATAGAAGAGAAAAACATGATTTATTTTTTAATCATGGTAAGCAATATTTGTGGGAAAAACATCATTATGATATCGATAACATTATTCAAACATTCTATTAATTTTTTCGAAACCCTTGAGAAATCCATGATATGGATAATAATTTCAATATGAGACTTTTGGTTATATAACAAAACACCTCTAGATTTTTATAAACATCTTAAAACACCTTATATATATTTTTTATAATGAACTGACCTGATATGACTTGAAACATCACCCAAATTATCCCACTTGAAGGCCTGAAGCATGTTCCTAGTCGCTACGGATAGAAAAAAAGAAACTAGGTATTGAATTAAAATAGAATGGGAATGATTTAACCCTAAACCCATGTCTCATATACCAATGGAAATGTATATATATATATATTTATAAATTAAAATTAGAGAAAAATTGGATGATTTAAAAACAAACAAGAGATAGATCAACACAAAAGAAAAATGGATTGGAACACATAACAAACAATGAAAAATAATTTTATCTCTGTGTGACCATAAGTCACCACCATCTAAAAACATCTTAAGACAATGTAAACTAAGAGAAGACACCAAGATACAAGGAGTCCTTCCCTTTAATTGTGTCCTAAAAATCGAAGTCTATATATTCTTAAAAGAATATGTAAGGTGTGAGACAACACCAAGTAAGATACAACCATGAATATATAAAAATTATTTCACCATGAAAGTATTAGTAATATCTTCAAAAAAAATCATATTTTATAAATCGGTACATATGAAACACATTTTCATAAAACATCCCACTGATTTTCCTCTTTAATGAATCTATATCCCAAGACTTAATTACATGAAAGTAAAACATGTTGGATTCAAATAATGGGAAATATCTAATCATTAAATGAATTATAAAACCAATGGGAAATTAAATCATAAAAATTCATGTAATGTCAACTAAAAATGTAAAAAATGTGCCTCAAGATGAATTCTATGACACCAGGACATTCAAGGTCTCATGTTATCATAACCAAGGTACCAAAAAAAATACACGTATCCTAAGGTCTTATGAAAATGTAAAATTATACCATTATGTGAAATATAATCTAAGAACACATTTTGGAAACTTATTTGTGGCATTCCATCAACCTCTAAAAGTTTATAAAAACTATTTTAAAAGAAAATACATTTTAAAAAATTTATTGTTTCCATCAAAGTCAAATTAAAATAATTTATTTAAATTTAACCCATAATATTGTCATACTGGTCAATTTGATTTTCCAATATCAATGGATTTCATAAGAAAATTCAATTTTATATAGAAATAATCCATTGTAAAAAGGCACCAACCTTTCTATTAGAGGAAATACCCATGTATTTGATTTCAGTGATGGGAAAAAATAATTTATGGTCCTCATAATACTAGATATATAATTAAAATATTCAATTCTCCAACAAAAACCCAATATTTATAAATCATATGTGAAATAGGTTCCAACAGGTCAAGGGGGAAGCGATCGAGGATAGGTCAATGGAAAACAGGATAAATAAAGAGAGAATATGAACATAACTCAAAGATATACACCAAAATCAATCAATAATCTCCAAGGAATCAAATAGAGTCATTTAAAGTGTTATGGAGGGGCTAGTTTGAGCTAATAAAGGATTAATATGAGATTAAAGTTAAAAATGACTGATTAAATAATGGTAATTATTTTAAGATGTTTATATTAATTCACATGGTTTGGTATCATGGTAGTATATATTGTGCCCTAACCATGTAATAGATACTAAAAATTGAAAGTCTATGTGCACGGTTTCATAGGGATAGTCACATGATTAGAGAAACTATGTTCAAGTGGTATAATACCCACTATACCTATACCTAAAAACCTACATTGTTTTCTTGGTGACTCTCATGTTTAGAAAAAATATGAGAAAATCATGAAAATCACCACTGGAACTAATATATCCATATCACACAGTTAACACACATTCAGAAAAATCATGTTCCTAAACTGTGCACCTAGAAAAATTTCCCTTATTCTCGTAATTTTGATCCCCAACTACAAGAAACTCCTTAAACCAAACAAGGGATATTTAAAGTCTCTAGAAGAAAAAATTATTGTGAATCAGAGGGTGTAACAATTCTCCCCACCCTAAAATATGATATACTCAAAAGTTTCTCATGATTCTGTAATTAGGAAAATATCAGGCCAATTACAACTCATAAATTCTTCCTAATCACACATCTCATGGTTTTCTCCTATTTAGTACCACATGACATGGACTAAAGGAATATTTTTACTATGAATCGCCATATCTGGGTGATCCATATTCAAATGTGGTTATTTAACCACTGAGGTATTAGGTTTAATCTCAACATCCTCTCATTCAGTCATGTGGGATGGGTCCATTTATCACTTTTTCAGTGGGGAGACATTGAACATGTCATGAATCGATGTTAAGAGATATGGTAAGTTCAACCATTATTCCAAATTTTTTAGTCACTAAAAAATCATCAGATAATATATATAACATAGAGCTAATGTGACCTACATTCCCATGACATGATACCCTAGCCAAGGAGAAACTCAAAAAAAAACATTCCCCAACCTCAAAATCCAACTGGTGATGATGGTGATCGACATAATATTTCTATCGACTCTGATCTATCTCTAATATCTTTAAGAATAACTACACCTTATTCATGATCTATTTAATAGGATTGATTCCAACAAGTGACATATCACTAGGAACTTCCCAACACATAATAGATTTACATAGACTCCAATATAATTCTACATAAGGTGTCATTATAATCGAATCTAGATAAATGTTGTTATAGATGAATTACCTAAATTTAAATGTTTCTATTATGAACCACTGAAGTCAAGTATGTAGGCCTGAATCATGTATTTTAGAATCTGGATAAGTCACTCAGTTTGACTATCCATTTGATGATGATACATCTTTCTTAACATCAGATGGGTATCTATCACCTTCTGAAATCCTTTCCAAAACCAAGAATTAAAGTGTTATTATCTCTCAAATGTAATCATATAAGGCACCCCATAGAGCTTTAGGATCTCTCAAATATAAAATCACATGATCTCTTTGTCATACTTCAACTCTTTATATTAAAATTAGTGAGCTAACTTACTGATCTGGTCAATGATAACCCAAATAGAATTATATCCCCCAGGTGTCCAAGGTAGTCTATTCATGAAGTTTATGGATATCTTATCCCATTTATAAACTAAAATGTGCAAGGGTTACAAAAAACTGTAAGGTCTCTTTTTCTCTTCCTTACTCATATGCAAGGTAAGGTGTTGTGTCTTGAAGTCTACAACTGATAGTCTCTTCTCTAGATTCCAATATCAATGTTTCAAGTTGTGATGTATATTGGTAGATCATGGATGTGTTTACCCACTAAATTTATTTCCATTATCCATTAACTCTTCCCTTAATTCTATAAGAATAAATAATATACCTCAAAATAATGTTTCATTAGGAGATTGAGACCAATCACCTCTAGTATCCCCACCATGTAGGATTTCCCTAAAATTCTAAAAATTAATGTATATTTTTTTCCAAATTAGATTTCAATCATTAAATTATGTATCATATTCTATACAAGATATGAATACCCACTCATCAACCACTACAACTTTGAAGCTCATCTCAACAAACATACTCATCAAAGACCACTCTTTCATTGATTTCTTTAAGGCTAAATTTAGTAACATCATGATTAATGTGTCAATGGACACATTCCATTTTCTATATGTATGTGAATTATAAAAATTAAAAGCATATATATATTTAACCCAACATCTAAATCATAAGCTCATGTCTCTCTAGGGGAAAATATACTTTAGGATCTTATAATATGAATACATAGTGAACCTCTCACGAAAGAGATAGTGGATCCAATTATTAATAGAATGAATCATTGCATCCAACTCAAGATCATGGGCATATTGATTACTTTAATTAGAAAATAGTTTGTGGTAACCTTTATACAAAACAAAATTTCACCATATCAGAACACAACCATATCTTATACCTATTGAATCATATTAAACAATAAATCTCAAGCTAATCTCAAGAAGAATAAAAAATGGAGTGGAAGTAAATCTCACATTTAGTTCCTCAAATGATCTTTAAAACATGTCATTAAATTTGAACATAAAACCCTTATAGGTCAACTATATCAAATGATATGAAAGCTTCGATAATTTGTAAATAACAACAATATCCCACTAAACATAAGAAGCTTGGGATTTTAAAAACTTTTTTGGCTTATACCCATGATATAACAACCTGAATATTCCCAATATCCATTGATATACACTTATATGATATCACATTTACTAGAAACCACAATTATCAATTATAAAAGAAACATTTAAAAAGATTCTAATATAGGATATTTTCTTCCATGATTCTAATAATGATATCCAAATGATCATTTTCACTTATTATGACATGGAGTACACCAAAATATCATCCACAAAGAAAACTATGAATGGTTCAAGGAATCAATAAAAGATCAATTTTATCAAATCCATAAATACCACAGGAGTGGTATTAGGACTGAATGGAATTACTAGGAACTCTAAATTCCCATGCTAGCTCCAGAACATTTTATTGGGTATATCGTTTTCTTGAACTCTCAATAGATTGTACACTAATCGCATGTCGATCATAGAAAACCATGTGTACCTTATAAGTTTATCAAATAGATCATCAATTATAGTAAAGTGGTATTTTTTGTTAATGTTCACCTAACTAAGATTTCAAAAATCAACACAAAGCCAGAGGTTTCCTTCGTCTTTCTTTTCAAAGATAACTAGTGAAGCCAAAGGTGACACATAGGGAAGAATAAATCCCTTGACCTTGAGATCCTCATTCTAAACATAGATCCACTTCATCTTCATAGGTTCCATGTTATAAGTTGGTATAGATATTGGTCTCATCCCTAGATGTATTTAAATAGTAAACTCAACCTCTCTCTAGGGTGGTAATAAAAATAATCAATAGGAAATACATAAGGGCACTCACTCACAATCTTAATAAGTGGACTAATCAAATATAGGCCAACAGAATCAAGAAAAAACTTCTGTAAAAAGCATAATTCCATTCTATAATAAAGAAAAAAATGACTTTATCTCTCTAAAATAGGATCACACTCACCTTTAAAGACATGAGGGGGTCTTTAAAAGGTCATAAATTGAAATTAAAAGTTATAAAAGTTGATCTAGGAAGTAAAACTGTTCATCCAATCCATGCCAATAATAAGTTCAAATATATCAATATCATGAACCATTAAATACCAAATTACATTAAGGTCCATAATATTCACTTGGAACTTAGAAGAATTGAAACTATATACCATCCTCTTTCCCAATGGAATGGAAGGATCCATCGTAAATGGAACAATATTTAAACATAAACCTAATGTATCAATCAACATAGATAATATAAAGGACTGATATGAACCAATATTAAACAGTTCTAGAACCATAGAATATGAAATAAGCACCATACCACTTACAATATTTATCAATACTTTAGATTCATCTTTTGCATACTCTATTGTGTAAAGAAAACCAATATAAACTCCTCGTTGTGGTTTTCTGTATCTTGGGTATCCACCTTAGAAAAGTAGGGAGATCCATCTCCTTTCACTACATCAGATAGGAACTAGTACCCTTTAGTAATTGTGGATACAGTCCTACTTCCCTAAGGTACATTTAAATAAAATATCTAGAGATGTATAGATTGTCCACAAATATGGAATTCTCTAGGTGTTGTCCTTCAATTAGTCCTAGTGAGTCCATATCTCCCAGATTGGTTACATAACACACACCTCTATTCTGAATTTTTCTTCATACCATTACCACTACCCAGGTGTGGACTTCCTTTCTTTATTTTTAGGATAGAAGACACATCATAGCTTCCCTTGAGATTAATAAAGATAAACTAATACCAATCTTCCCATCTATGGCTGCCTTGGGTTAACCATATTTATCAACCACATTAGTGATGTTCTGAAAGAAAAAGTGAATCATCATTAATCTAACATCATCCCATAAAATCATCTTCACCCTTTGGGATTTAAGGTAGTCATTAGAAATAAGTTTGGGTGATTTCTTCACTAACTCTACAAAAAGTGTTGAATACTCCTAAAATAGATTTTCCCCTTTCCCAAAACTTACAAATTCATAAGTCTTTTCCTCTCAATGTTTTTACATAAAACTATATGTAGAAGACCTTTATGAAATTGTTCCATGAAAGATCCTCATGAAACATATATTCAATGATGAAATCCAATTGTTTACATCCCCATAATCTAAGTATATATGTGATAAAATCCACCTTTGAGTATTATATAGTCTTTAATAAGTGGAAAATACTTTCAAATCCATTAATTATAGTCCTTTATTTCTTTGGTTCCATTGTCACTATAAAATGTATATGGATTTTTCTTAGTAAACCATGAATAATGGTCCATTGTTAGTTCATACTTTCCAACACCCACATAACCCAGAGTATGGATTAACAGGATAACTTCTTACTCTAATAAAGGGTATACTAAAGAATTCACCTAAGTAACATTTTACACATCTTCATATCATATATTAAGAATAGCTCTTCTAGGAGGAATTATCAATTAAACAAAAAATATAACACATAATCAGTAAAGGAAAACAACTATAACTCAAAGATGTATCCCAAGAAACTACATTTAACCCTGTAGACAACAAAAAAGTATAAAACTAAATTTATTCATCAATTAGGAGATTGTAACATTAGAAACCAACAAAACGAAAGATAATGTTCATCTAAATAAACCCAAAAATAAAATTAATTTATATTCCCAAAAAAATAAGCTCAGGTTTGAAGACAAATCCCAGACCACCCATGGTAACCCATGTTTATATATGGACTTTAAATGGCCAAGCACTATTCCACACTTAATACTCAAGTTATAATGGTCCAACTCTATACTACCAACAACCACATAGATGACCTCCTTGATTCCAATTGGTAAAGAAACAACCCAGTTCAACCTAACACATCACCTGAATCAATGAACCATGAGGATAGAAACATGTTCCTAATTTCTATGAGATAGAAACAAGAATAAGGGTATGGATATAAAAAATAATGGGATGAATTAACCCTAAACACATGTCTCATGTTCTAAAGAATATATATATATATATATATATCTAAATCATAAAACAATAAGATGTATAAAAACAAACATGATATATAAAATGGAAAAATCCCAATGATCTAGATCACATAACAAACCAAAACCCAAAAGTCTATCTCTATGTGAAAATCGGTCACCACTATCCTAAATCACCCGAAGCATACATTAAAAAGAGGATTCTTTAAGGAACATAAAACTCTTCCCTTTGATTGAGTCCTGAAAAACCAATTCTATATAACCCTAAAGGAATATTTTGGGTGTGAAGTTTGACAAGGTAGGATACTTCTACTAATATATAAAAACTCGTTTACCATTCAACTATAATTTATAACTTTAAAATAAAACCAGATTTTATAAAGAAGAACATATGAAAACCCATATTTATAAAAGAAATATTTCATTTACCTTTTTAAAACAATCCATATCATAATACATAATAATATAGAAGTAAATAATGTATGATTAAAATAAAGGGAATAACTTGGAAAACCATAAATAAAAAATAGGCAAGTAAAGCACAAGAATCTATGTAATGTTTATTAATAATGTGAAAATGGGATACAAGACAGACTCTATGATACCAGGACATACAAGGTCTCAAACTAGCATATCTTATGACACTAAAATTACAGGTATCCCAAATTTAGTTGAAAGAGAATAAAATCCTACATTTTGAAATCTTATTTGTGTCATTTCATCGAACAATTAAAGTTTATAAATATGGATTTCAAAGAAGACCCCTTTTAAAACAATTCTCATTGAAATAAAATACCATGTAAAATCATGGATTTAAATTCATCACCTAACAATATCAAACATTTCATTTTCATTTTCCAAAATAAAATAATTTCAAAATAACATTAATTTTTCATGAGAATTAATCCAGTGGATAGAGATACCAACCTCTCCAATTGATGAAACATCAATTTCAATGATTTACGTGATGAGAAAAATGAGATTTGACCCACAAAAGTCTATATCTATAAATAATATCATAAATTCTCTACCAAAATACCTCAATATAAAAATAAAAACCCAAATCGATTCCAAAAAATCAAGGAGAAGATAGATTGAGAATAGACCTGGAGAATAGTGGGGAAATCAGGAGTAAATCTAAAAATACCTCAATGAGATAAATCCAAATCGATTGAGAGTCATTAAGGAATCAAAGGGTCCCCAAGAGTTTCATGTAGGGGATAACTCAAGATAATGAGAGATTAAGAGAAGATTATAGTTACAAATAACCAAGGTAATTGGGGTAATTTTCTTTTTGAAGAAGTTTTTATTAGATATCATGATTAGACCTCGCCACTAGATAAACTATGAGGTATCCACCTTCCCTTGAAATATAAATTGAATAGTTTCCTAGGAATAGTCATATGGTTAGAGAAACAAAGTGAAATACACTTAACAATCACCAAAACCAAACCCCAACATCTGCACAGTTTACATGGAAACTCAAATTATTGTAAAAACCACGCAAAATCCATATTAAACTACACTAAAACCATTAGATCCATATCATTATGTCGTAGTCATGGTAGAAAAATTATGCAATTAAACCATGTACTAACCCAGATTATGACTATTCTCTGAATTTTATCACTCGGATATAGAAAACTCCTCAAACTAAACAATGTATATGAAAATGTTTTCGAAGAAAAGATACATTTGACCAGATGGGAATCACAATTCTCAATATCAACATGATTTATTTAAAGGTTATTTTCCCCCTGATTTTAATAAACATAGTCCAAAAATACATTCCTACCATTTTTTGTATAGTCTCTCCCTTTTAATCTATTTCATAATTTTAATGTATTAATACCACTTTAATGGATTTGGAGGATAACACATAACATTATGAAAAAACACCATTATGGGGATTTCAATGAAACAATAAATATTCACTTTATTCCCACTAATTCATACCGATTATTAGAAATAAAAGTAAAATTAAAGTGTTTAAATAATATAAAAACATGAACCTAAACCGTAATTCAAATAAACTACCTTTAATTTGGAGGTACCCCTGGAATTTTCTATTTTTAAATCTTCTAAACTTCTGTAATCTCTTTAACATACCCCCCTGTCATCTTCCATTTGGATTCTCTTATTAAGATTTATATTCCCTTTCAAATATATTTTTCCTCAAATATATTTATTCCTTTAAGATTTATCTACCACTATAAAATAATTATTTGATATATTTATGCCACTTTGTTAATGAATCCAAAGATAACTTCTTCATGTTTATTAGGGAAATCAATTAACAAAAACATAACTTATTGAAATACAACATGTCAGAGGTACCACTTTTCATTTCACACATTTTCACAGATTGCACTTGATAGGTGACAATAATTATTGAAAATAAATTATATAATAACAATGAAACATTTTTTGTATTCAAAACATGTATAGAGTAAAATAGTTAAGGGAGAAATTTCCATCTCCCAGTCATCATGTTGAGTGAGATGGTTGAACTCAATTCAGTAATCAATGATTCTCAAAATACATTTTTATCATTCCTTCATAATGAAATTTGCAACTTCATATTATATAAACATATATTTAAATTTCACCACACCTTGATCCACTTTATCATTTATTAAATGACACTTCATTTTTATTTTTATTGTCATTAAATGATAAGGTATATATTTTTAAATTTATAGTATTTGAGATATCACATTTAAAAAAAATTCAAGATTTATCTTTTCACTATTGTTTTTATGTTATTTTTTCATCCATATAATTTTTTATAATATTTCATAATTTCAATGTTTTCAATTTCCACATGGATCAATTAGATATAATATGTATTTTTCCTTATATAATAAATATATAATCTTAAAAATACAACTTCAGAAGTTGGTTTCATATCATCTAATGATCCTTCCCAAAAATAATGTCTAAATCCCAAAAAATACTAGTCCCTTATTCCTTTATAAAAAAATATGAATCCCAACTTGAATTTCATATATATTTATATCTATTTTACCACTTGTTTGTAAATTTTTATCAAATAAATTTGGTGTATCAAAACATGAAATATGGAAAATATTATGTCGGGTCTTGTCACCATTAAGTATAATAGGTTTCCAATTATTTATATAAAATCAATAATGTAAAGTGATGCTCCACCTTTATCATTTGAAATAATTATATGGGTCATTAATGATGTCTTAAATTGTTTTATAGCCCCCAATATAGACCTTTTATATTCATCATTCATATACAATTGTTGATAAATAAATGTTGATTGAATTATTTAAGAAATGCATAAAATAAGGAAAAAAATGTTAACTGACAAATAATATCCATATCAAAATCTCTCCTTATAAATTCAATTAAATAATTTCATAGAAAATAACTGAATATTCAAAAGATTATTTAATTCATATATATATGCACCATTATTATTTTCTCATAATCTTTTTTATGTAAATATTGTGATCAGCTACTAAAGAAATTGATCTATCTATTAATAACATTCTCATATTTATATTTTAAATACGTAGAATATGGTATATAAAAAACTCAAATTTTTCTCATATTAATAAATGAGTTTCCCATTTGGTTATTTGATTTAAACTTCTTCTTCAATGGAACTATTAATAAAATTTTACTTTCTTTCAATTTAGAATTCCATAAACATACTTTTAACTTTTATTTGCATGAATAAAAGGGTTGTATACACCCATTATAAAAAAGAAAAAATATCATTGACAAAAATTTAGTTAATTTAGGAGTATCCGAAGTGAGAAAATCAAGAATTTTGTGAATTATATTACTTAATTCACTCAATTTGTTTTGATAATCCGTATGGTTATGATAATGTTTTTACCCTTTTTCCTCAGAAAAATTTCCCACGTGTATTTTTTCATGATTTTTTATGACTCGATATTAAAGACTCAAACCTGAATCTCATCCTTAGTAGATTAATTGATTATATTTGGATTAATAATATATAATATTATCTTGTGAGATAGAGTCTACATCTTTCATGGTTACATTATAGAATAATTCTCTGTAATTATATATTGTTCATAAATTTCATATTTACTA
Organism: Viscum album; assembly: GCA_963277665.1. NCBI lineage: Eukaryota > Viridiplantae > Streptophyta > Magnoliopsida > Santalales > Viscaceae > Viscum > Viscum album. The sequence continues at coordinate 294,926,648 of OY728158.1, forward strand.
ATTAAGTTTCATAGAGATAATGAGCCTTAATTTTCACTATCATCATTATATTCAACATATAAATCAATAAATGTATTTGGTGTGACCCTTGAATGGTTCAATAGTTCAACATATCTATCAATTGTTTCATCATTGTTTTATAATGAATATTTACATTCACTGTAACAATGACATATTGTCCTTCAAACAAATTCCCAAACATTTTTTCTATCATTTATTTGTTTTTATTTTATTTTATTATAAAAAAATATGTTATCATTCCCTAAAGATTAAAATTAATTGTGGAATGTATGCCTATTAAAAATATAAAAAAATTACTCACAATAATTTTGATTTGATTTAATGTAGGATTTTTACCACATCAAACACCATTTAGGATCTTATTTTCTCTTTGATATAACAATTATCTATTAGTGAGGTATACAATTGTTAATTACTCTTCCATCAAAAAAAACATTTTCATTATTTTTAAATTTACATCATCCATTTCATATTATTAATCATCTGATTTCCCTTCTCTATAAAGGAGTTCTCACCATCAAAATTTGGTTCCTTATCACATGAATCCCAATAATTTTTCTTCTATTTGGATAACAGTAAACTCTATACAAATTTCATAACTAAATTTTAGAATTTATTCCCCAAATATATTTAGAAAAAAACACTAATATAAATTTATGAAATTAAAAAGATTTATTTTTACTATTCATCATAATCCATTCAATCTTGTTGTAGTTATCAATGATGAGTATAAAGTAAATGTTTCCAAAAATATTTATTTTAGTGATTTGACAACAAATATATGCATTCAATAACTCATGGAATCTCATTAATCTCCTTCCCTTTCGAATATAGGTCTTACTATTGATTTATCCTTATTGAAAAACACCACACATATGAATATGGTCACATAAAATTAAAGTAACATCTTTTTCAACTTGATATTTCACCAATTCATAAGAATAAATTTTGTATATATACTCAATTAACATTCCCCTAAAAAAATATGACTTCCTTATAAACAATTAAAATTTATTATTCTCCACATATAACTAGATATATTTCTTCATTATACTGCCTTTTATAAATATTTCTCAATATTTCCCCTTAATACTACTTTTCTTCATAGAAAAATGGATTTAATTTCCTATCAGATGGAATTATATTATTCTATATACATTTAGTTTCACTACCACCAAGTCATCAATATTTATCAAGAATTTAAAAAAAAAAATTCCCTAATCATGTGAATCTTAATACTTCATCTTTTCCAAAATAATTAAGCTCTTTTCTCATCATACATAACATTATTTAATAGATTATTTTTTCTCATTGAGTGTGAAGTGTATCTGCTATCAAGAATAAAATATTTGGATTTAAAATGTTCTATTAGAGTACTTTTTTCTATTACATACATCTTAAACGACTTATTTTTTAACTATAACCATTTTTTAAATAAATTATTGGTTTATAATCATGGTATTCTTCTAAATATGATGTATATTCTTATATTTAAAATAAAAAAAAACTATTTTGAACTTCACATTTTTTTGATGACTTGTAGGGTTGATGATATAAACCAAAATTTCTCTCCTTATAAAAACTCATTTCCATCCAAAATGAGACATGCATAGGTTTATGTCCACTTATAACACACACAAAAAGTGTCCTTAAAAAAATATAATAATAATTTTCAATTATTCTCATATATCTTTTTTCATTATTTCTTTGAGTTTTCATTTCCATGTGGAATACATATTTTGATAGTGACTTGTATTTACACAATAATAAATCCTAATTTGATATATAGTTTTATGTATCAAATTTAGTGAAACTATAAATTTTTGGGTCTTTCCCAAATCAATTTTCCTTTTTGGATTGGATACTTTCTTACTTACTTCAACTTTAAAGGTCTTTTATTTAGAATAAATTTCAAACCTACCATTAATTTAAAATATTATCGTTATTATTTTAATCATTCATCATGATTACTTTCTCATTCTCTGAAATTATCATTCCCCTTTCCATTTCATAAATTAAACCATTTATCATATGTTATTTTAAAGTTCTATTAGTATTTTTTTATCATTAGTGTTTCACATTATGCTAATAACCACTTCTTTGATAACTCATATCCTCTTATACTTATCAATCATTGTTTTATTCAACGACTAATGATTTATTCTTATTCATTCAGTTTGAATTGTATCTCATTAATATTCTCTAATTTCATTAGTTTTCGAACATTTATTATGTCAATTTTATCCTTTAACATGTCCCTATATTCTTATATTTATTTTATATACAATGTAAAAAGATATACCATTGAGTTTTTATTCATTATTTTTCTCTCTAAATTCTAATTTATTAAAGTTAAACCAACAACTACAATATGAGGATTATAACTCCATCAACATTATATTTACCTTATTCATTTTTCTCTCATATTTGATATTTTTAATGAATACCAATAACAACACTCCATTAAATTCCTTCAAGTCAGTGATCTCTTTTATTTATATTTTATCTAAAACATAATCCTCCTATAATTGAAATTTATTCCCCTTGAAGAATTTATTCATTTTTTCCCATTTAATTAAGATTTCTTAATGGTTTATTATTCAATGGACCATCCTCATCTTCATGGAACTTTTTTTGAAATCTTTCCAATGATGTGTAAAACTTTTCTAAATAAAAATAATGTTACCCCATAAAATTTCCCTTTCATTATTTGATATTTAATGAAATAAATATCATAACTCCACTGACCTTCTTGTCATTGGAATCATCTTCCATGGTAATATCTTTTATAGAAATGAAATATATTTCCCTTGACATATCCATTATTATAGGATTATCCACATTCAACCTTCTCTCATGTACTAAAAAAATATTATTTTCAAATCATCTAAGGATAAAATCTTGGAAAATTTTATCTCAAACACTAAAATCGTTGTATTTAAAATAGAAGGAAATATATATTTTATACACTTCACAAAACACATGTCTTCAATCATCTCTCCAAGTCCACATATATCCTCCATAAGAAAATTATTTCAATTAAAGAATATATTAGAATTATAGATAATGTGAATCTTCAAGTATACATACTTTCCTTATAAAAAATAAATATTTCCATCCTTTACCTATGAATCGCCTTTATATATAATCACAAATTTTTCTCGTGTTTCCTTTGATAAATTATATGACATATCCTTTGTATAAAATATGTTGGATAGATATCCCCCTATATCATTGAGTACTTTAAGCATATAACTCCTTGTAATCCATTTATATGATAAAATCACTTTATATATTGATGATAATAAATTATATCATGGTAGTTTATATATCTCTTACAAGTTATTAGAAGTAGATTCTTATCAATTTCTTTAAAAGTTGATAATACTTATCATTCAAAATCTAGATTCATTTATAGTTAATAATCACTATTATACTCGCATAGGAGATAAAAACACTTTTTTGAAGAATAAATATTTGATATAATACCACTTATTTCACCAAATATGGATTATTACCTAAGATTTGGCTGAATTAGGGTTTTCAAATTAAAAAATTCCATTTTATTAATAATATTCCTATAGTTTTATGGGACTCTTATCTCTAATTATTCATTTATAAAATAATTAAATAATATGATACAAGTAATATTTACATCGTTAACACGCATTAGGCTAAGTTCAAGGAGAAAACAACAGAAACATACTGATGTACCCAATAATTAGGTGCACTCCTATCATGACCCGTCCCTTGGGGCCCGTGTCGTGGCTACCCTAAGCCCACATTCCATAGGCTAAAGGATGGAGACTAGCACTGAAGGTGTATTCCCTAAAACTGGGACGTCATTTTCTTAATAACTAGCAACACACACAACCAATCACACAATAAGATACGAACTCAAGTAAACAGAATAGTAAACATAGTGAGTACAGTAAGTAAATGGGGCCAGAATACAAGACCAAATAGAAATTACATGAAACTGAAAGTACAAGTAAATTGGAATAGATCCTGTGAACACCCACCAGTGATCCTACCTGAAGGGTAGGTACAGCTCTCGATCGATCATCTCTGTGGTACGCCTCATCTATGGTCCCCCTCCGAGCTACCTCCAGTCCTAGTACTCACGTCCTCAGTCAGCGTTGTCTATTGTCTGCACCAAACACAATGAAGTGAGGGAATAGCCCATGGAGGGGTGAGTATAACGATACTCAGTAGGTACCCCAAGACCCTCAAGGTCTCACAAAATCCACCAAGGATAAACCACATAGCAGGAAATCAACTGACATCCCTACTTAGGTATATGCCCATACATATACCAAAGTTATCATGTAAACCCATCACAATCATGAGGAAATATAGAGTCCAACACTAAAGCCCAAATATCAACTATTACATAAAGGAAGGAATACCACGAAGGTAAGTACCACACATGTACGCCACACTAAAGAATACCACCAAGGTATTACAATAAAGGAAAGTATCACTCAGGTACGAACACAACTCACACCAGGTATAACTTAGATACAGTAGTAGATATGATTAGATGTAACTACTAAATAATCTTACCCGGTTAAGAGGTAGACCCACGAAGGTTAACTAATAATCATCAGACCCACATAGGATCTCTAGGTGCTGACCCACAGAGGATCGCTTGGTGCTGACCCACACAGGATCGCTCGGTGCTGACCCACACAGGATTCTTCGGTGCTGACCCACACTGGATCGCAAGGTGTTGACCCATACAGGATCTATAGTTGCTAACCCACACAGGATCTCTTGGGTTGTCACGCATAGAACCCTATAGTTGTTCCATGTGGGACCTTCAATCAGAGACCCACAAAGGATCTCTTCCTCAAATCACAACAAGCTACTGGGTTCCCACGCTAAGCTTGCTTGTCTACGGAAGGGTCTGCTCCTCAATCCACCAATCGATAATCCAACTTCCATGAATACTCATGAAGAAGTATCTCTAAGTACAACCACGTCATAGGGGTCTCAACTCAATATTTGGTGCGTCAATCAAATTCATTTTCTGTAAGTTATTTGCCTTTTAATCCCGAGAGCCCGATTGTATTCATGCTCGATCCAACCCGACCATTTGCTAACATTGTCCAAAACTCAAGTTGGGTATACTAGAGATACAGACTCACTCCAATGTTTCGGTTTCCACTTATGGTTCGTCAAATGGAAGTCAGGTGCCAATGTTATGGCCAAAAGAGCGTAAATGGGTCGAACTGGGTCGGGGTTCGGTCCAACCTAGTCGGACCAACCTAGGCCGACCTGGATTGGGTCGACCCGGCCCAACCTGGTTTGGGTCAACACGGCCGGCACCATTGGGTCCGGACCATCCCACAGTTTGGCCCATCCCACTGAGGCAGGCCCGGCCAGCGCTGGGCGACCCGACATGGGTAGCAGCCCGTAGGGCGGCGGGGCGGCCACGGATGGCCACGGGAGTTGAGGGACGACGGATCCCACATTTGTCGCGAGGTGGCGGAGCCCACGAGTGTCGTGGGGTGATGCGAGGTCGTGGGTGCCACGGGGCGATGAGAGGCCGCGGGTTCCGTGAGGTGGTGGAGGCCACGGGTGCTGCAGGGCGGCGAGAGGCCACGGGTGTTGTGGGGCAGCACGACGAGGCCTTGAGGGGTAGAGGCCATGGGGTGGTGGTGGCTGTGGGTGGTGGGGGTTGCAAGGTGCGGGGGCCACAGGCAGTGGGTCCCCAAGGCGCAGAGGCCGCGAGCGGTGGAGGCTGGGGGGTGCGGAGGTCGCGGGCGGCGGAGCGACGTGGGGTGCGGAGGCCGCGAGCGGCGGAGGGCCACGGGGCGCGAAGGCTGTGAGCGGTGCAGCGCCACGGGGCGCAGAGGTCGTGGGGCGGTAGAGTGTCGTGCCTGCGCCGACGACCAGTTTGACCAGCTGCCCTTCATTCATCGCCTTCGTCGCGGTTCTTGAGTTCCATCAGTGCCAACCGCCCGCACCAATCATCGTCACTATTGTGAAGATCACACAAAGATCTAAAAGATTTGCAGAGGGGTCGGGCTATGTTTATTTGGCCCGTACCCTCCACATTTGGATGGTAGCATAGGACTCAAGGAATATGATTCAATGTGAGAGGTAAATTTAACACTGATCAAATTAAAACACACCCCTACCTCGTTATATTGTTGACGTCGATGAGAGAAGTTGAAGTTGTTGACATTCGTCGCGCCCACCACACGCCTCCGATCATAAGCTCTTTTGTCGAATAAACTCTCTTTGATGGAGGGGGTTCTTCGTTGTTGAATATATCCACCATTGTAGGATGTCTTGAGGAATAATTTGAAGTCATGTGCTGACATTCTTCGTTGGAGGATCACTTCTTTGGAGGATGTGTTCTTCCATGTTCTCCTCTTACCAACCCTTTCCTCTCAATTCAACAAAAATGAAATTTAACCCACATAATAGAACAAGTTATCTATTGTGTTTACTGTAATAATATCAAATTAGCTAAATTAATTAATTTATAATTTGGTACAATTAATTAAGGGGGTGGAACAAATAAATTGGGGGAGTTCAATAGCTTTTTCACCCATAAAAAGGGGAGTTCGTGGAAGTTTTAGCCTTGGGTGGTCCCCACCACCATAACACACATGGAATGTTAATTATTGTGGTACCCACCTCCATAACATCACATGGGAGGTGATTAGACACTAAAAGAGGCTAATATTCATTGTTAATATACATAATATTCATGTTCTGTATTATTCATAAACACCATTTTAGTGCATTTTACACTTTGAACATCATTTCACATTATGATTGTAATACCTTCTTAAAATGCGCTATTATGAGGTACATTTTTGAACATCATTTGAAGTACCCAATTATTCATCTGATTTTAAGGAATCTAATTATACATAATTTAATTTGATATTTTTGTAAATTTATATACACTTAAATATGAACATGTTTGATTCAGGGATCAGTGGAGAATTCATGGAGGATGATGGAGATATTTGGAAATGAAAGGAAGTAATTCTGGAGAAGGCAGATTGGATAGCAGCCCAATGATGAGACTGTGGGGCCCAACATACAGGCCCAATCAATCCCACAATTCGTGGGATGCTATAAGAAATGTATAGAAACAAATAACACTTCATGAGAAAATTCTAATTCGTCCTCCATGGTGGTCATTTAGGCGGCCCAAGTTAGAAATAAAATTCTGGGCCAGATTCTGCGGCCTAGAAAAACAGGCCACTAATTTGATCATATCTCGGAATCCAAAACTCCAAATGGACCCCAATTATACATTCGGTTAGAAGACATACGGACCTCCATTTTCTATTTCTATGGCCCACTTTGATGCAGCCATCTAGAAGGTCTTACAAACGTGTCTGTTTGGTGAAGGAAAGCTGGCTGCCACCTCGGGTCAAGGGTGGAAAAATCAAATCTCCCTTACTTTCCACCGACCTATGGCCTACCAAAATTAATTGAGGAGACTTGGACTGTTGGAGGCTCGACCCCAGGGCACAAAAATTCCTATTTAAGGTAGTTTTATTTGAGAATTGAAGGATCTTTGGTTCTTGGTTACATTGTAGTGTTATGCTGCCGCTTTGTGTTTGTAATCGTATTTCTTCCTCATGTAAGTTGTTTAATTCACCTTATTTTCTTAATAAAAGTTCTTCATTTACTCTTATTCTGTTCTTCTACTTATCACTTTTATACCGTTGGTTCAAGGTGTGAATTTATTCACACCATACTTTGTGATATTTATCACACAACGGAGGAGTGATCTTTTTTTGTTGTTGTTTTTACTTCTTCAATTCCACCCTTGTAAGTCTACTTCCCACTTTCGTTGAAGACATGTCATCAATGGAGGGCTAAATCTTTTATGGTTTGATCCAAGGGAGTAGCAAGGGTCTGGATTGGATGTTATTTATCACTCCATTAATTTCTAATCACTTATTTTAAATGAGATTTTTATTTGATGATTTTAAAACATCTTCATCCTTATTGAATTTAAGGTCACACATTTCAAGTGATAATACGAACCTCTACCTTGAAGTGCTCAAAAATTTGATCCTTCAAGTGTATATGTGACTAGTATTAGAGTGTGTAGGCATTAAAATAGTAAGTGATGATTTCGTTTGATTTTCTTAAATGAATCCATCTCAATTATAAGAAATTGAAATCATTAAAAAAGTAATTCATCCAATCCACCCCGAGCGATAACCTAGGATCAACTCATTATTTTTAATTGAATTCACTTAAATCTGTTATTTATACATTAAAAACATCTAAAATCAACCCAAGTTGGCCACTTCATAGCCAAAAACAGTCCTTATAATGTGTGTGTCTATAGGTTACTTCTTAGGTCTCTGTGGATTTGACAACCCAAGCTAGACTTCAAGGACCGTTCTACCTTCATATATTCAGTAAATTTGAGTGAGAATCAAATTTTGGTGTCGTTGCTGGGGACCCAATTAAGTCATATAAACACCCATTATATTCTCCCCCATTTCTTCTTTTCTCATCCAAATTCTCTTATCTTGTCCCTTTCTCGTTTTTTTTTTCTTTTGGCGCATGTCCACCTACACCCGCGATCAATCAAACCGTCTTGTTAGGGTGGATAGTCCTGGGGTTGGGAAGTCAAGTACACCAAGGGAACTCTTTTCATTAGATCCTAATCTTTCTATCACCCCCGAGTCAAAAATTGAGCCAATTTCAATGGAAGTTCTTCAAAGAAACCAACTCATAAACCCGGGTGGGAACCAAAATGGAAACCCAAATGAGGCAGCCCCAAACGTGGGGAATGCAATTGATCAAACCATGAATGACTACCTCACACCTTCTTGGACCAATTCCCCCTCATGCATTAGAAAAAATTCCCTAGGAGATGCCAACTACATCTTTAAACCCCATGTCCTAAACCACCTTCCCACATTCCATGGAATGGAGTCCGAGATTCCATACCTGCACATTAAGGAGTTCAATGACATTGTAGAAACCATGTGTCCCCCACATCAACTAGAATCTGCTAAGATGAGGCTATTTCCTTTTTCTTTAAAGGATCGAGCTAAAAATTGGCTAAAAATTTTGAAACCATCATCCATAAACTCTTGGGACCAACTACAAAGAGAATTCTACAAAAAATACTTTTCCCACCACAAAACAATTGCACTTAAAAAGAGTATCCAAAATTTTTTTGAAAAAGAGGGAGAGTCATTCTATGAAACATGGGATAGGTTCAAAGACACTCTAAACATGGTTCCACACCATGGTTTTTCTATTCCTGGACAAGTGAGAATTTTCTATGAAGGGTTGGGTCTGGGGAACAAACAATTCATTGACATGATGTGTAATGGAACCTTTAAAAACAAAGCCCCAAATGATTCTTACGAGTATCTAGAAAGCCCTTCGGAACAAAACCAAACATGGGGAACTTCACCTTATTCTGAAAAGACACAAAGAACTACTCGAATTCATACACTTAGAGAAGAGGAAAGCCTTAGGGCTAAACTCGCAGCACTCTCTAGGAAGGTTGAAGAGATAGACCTTAGGAAAGTCCATGAAATCCAAACTGTTGACCCTGTTTGCACAATTTGTGACAAACATGACCATAAGACAGACAACTGCCCAACCATTCCATCCATAAAGGATGTTCTTTTAGGAGGAACCCCAACGGAAGTAAATGCTTTGAACTTTCAAAAGCCTCAATACCCAAACAACTTCAACCCAAGGTATAACGACCACCCAGGATTCCGCTGGAAAGATAACCAACAACCTAGCCAACCACAGGGACAAAATCCTTACCCCCATCAGAACTACCAAACTCATAACCAGTTCCAAACCCAACCTATCCAATACCAACAGCCACCGGTCCATTTTCAACAAACCATACCACCTCCAAAATATTCCCCTGGGATAAACCAACCTAATCAAGCACCCACCCAAACTGTTCCACAAATCCTACTAGAACAACTATGCAAAAAAATGGAGAGGATGAACTCAGAAGTATCTTCCCTAAAACAAGAACTTCAAACCATCAAAAATGGAAAGGAACCCATTCCTACTCAGGAGGTTCCATCCTCAACTTCAAGGGGAGAGTCAAGTTGTGCTCAAACAAATCATTAACAACTAAAGGTTGTGACTGTTTTAAGAAGTGGGAAATAAATTGAGAAACCTGAACAACTAATTCAGAACCCACCTGAAGATTCAAACTTGGATGAAAATTCAAATGAACCACAAGATCACACTGAGGAAACTGATAACAATGTGAAAGAAACAACTCTTCAACAAACAACCCCACAACCTGCACAATTTCCTCAACGCATGAGGGGGAAAGGAAAGCCTGAACTGAGTGAAACGTTGAGGGAAATATTCTCACAAGTCAAGTTGAACATACCCCTTCTTGATGCCATCCAAACTATACCTGGATACTCAATGTACCTTAAGGACTTGTGCACTTTTAAAAGAAAATTTTCACATAAAAACCAAGTCCTTTTGGCTGCTAATGTGAGTACCACCATTCAAGGGACCATTCCTCCTAAGTTGAAAGACCCAAGTTGCCCTTACATCAATGTTGAACTAGGAGAGAGAAAAGTTGTCAAGGACTTGTGTGACCTAGGTGCTAGTGTCAATCTCATCCCATATGCCGTGTACTGCAAGTTAGGCCTAGAAGAGCTCCAACCCACATCTGTCACACTTCAGCTTGTTGGTCGTAGCATTAGGGTTCCAAAGGGGATTTTAAAGGATGTTCTGGTAAAGTTTGAAAACTTCATCTACCCTGCTGACTTCATTGTCCTTGACAACAATCCAAACTTAGGAAATAAGGAACAAACCCCAATCATCCTTGGTCGTCCTTTTCTTGCAATAATCAACTCTGTTATCCGAGTCCGAAATGGGAACATGACCATTAACTTTGGGAACATGAGTCTAGACTTGAACATCTATAATGCAAGATCACAAATAGGGGATGACGAGGACATTCATGAAGTAAAAATGATAGGAATCATTGATAATGAATCCATGGAACATCAAGGAATATTTGATGGATGTTTAAGTCAGGATGAGATTTATTTCATTTGTTCATATGAAGGAAGTTTATCTCCTTGGATTGAATCATTTTCAAATTTCTCTTATGATGAATTCATAGGTCCAACAATCAGTGAAACCTTTCAAGAAACCAATTTCATGGAGACCAATCAAACTTCCTTCCCTAAATCTGATCGATCCAATCTAGTAGCTGAAGCTTCTACATGTGTGGAATCAATCATATCTGAAACTCTAGAAAAATAAATTGATCTTGATCCAATGTCCCAATCTTCTACTAAAATTCTGAACCAACCTGATCTTGAATTGAAGGAACTTCCTACTACACTCAAGTATGTTTTCCTAGGGGACAATCAAACACATACTATTGTCATTTCTTCTTCTCTTGAATCCAATCATGAGAGGATTCTTCTAGGTGTCCTTAGGAAGCATAATAAATCCATTGGTTGGACCCTTTCTGATATTCCTCGGATTAGCCCACTTATCGTGACTCATAGGATTGTTCTGGAATCTGATTCAAAGCCATGTCGTCAACCTCGATGGTGACTCAATCATAATCTCATGGAGGTAGTGAGGAAAGAACTTCTGAAATTTTTGAAAGCTGGTATCATATATCCCATAGCTGAGAGTGAATGGGTGAGACCAATCCAAGTGGTTCCAAAAAAGGCTGGAATCACAGTGATAACAAATGAGGATGGAGATATTCTTCCAAAAAGGGTGAGTAGTGGATGGAGGGTCTTCATTGACTATAGGAAGTTAAACTCATTCACCAAGACGGACCATTTCCCCTTACCATTCACTGACCAAGTCCTTGAGAGAGTGGCAAGTCATTGTTCTACTGTTTCTTAGATGGGTACTCGGGGTATAATCAAATTGAGGTCTCCCTAGAGGATCAATGGAAGACTACATTCACATGTCCTTTCGGAACCTTTGCTTTCAAACACATGCCCTTCGGGTTATGCAATGCCCCTGGAACCTTCCAACGGTGTATGATGGGAATCTTCTCAGACATGGTAGGGTATTTTCTTGAGGTCTTCATGGATGACTTCTCTGTGTTTGGGGATACTTTTGAGGGATGTTTGCAGAATGTAGAGAGAGTCTTGTCAAGATGTGAAGAAAAGAATCTGGTCCTAAACTGGGAAAAATGCCATTTCATGGTTAAAGAGGGACCTTTTCTAGGCCATCTAGTCTCGAGTAGGGGGATTGAAGTTGATAAAGCAAAGGTTGACATCATTTGTCAACTTCCATAACCCAAAATTGTCAAGGAAGTGAGGTCTTTCTTAGGACATGCTGGTTTCTATAGAAGATTCATCAAGGAATTTAGTTCAATCTCCCATCCCCTTTGTGCTATGCTAGTAAAGTATGCTCCATTTGTTTGGACCGAAAGATGTGAGGGTTCATTCTCAACCCTCAAATCCTCTCTCACCTCTCCTCCCATTATGAAATCTCCAAATTGGAACCTTCCTTTCGAACTTATGTGTGATGCCAGTGACTTTTCTGTAGGATCTGTGTTAGGAAAATGTTGTGACAAAAATCCTTATGTCATTGTTTATGCAAGAAAATCCTTAAATGATGCCCAAATCAACTACACCACCACTGAAAAGGAGTTACTTTCTATAGTGTTTTCCTTAGAGAAGTTTAGGTCCTACCTCTTAGGATCCCTCATCACTGTGTTCACGGACCATTCTTCACTAAAATACCTCTTCCAAAAACAAGATGTTAAGGCTAGACTGATTAGGTGGGTCCTTCTCTTACATGAATTTGACCTCACAATCAAGGATAAAAAGGTATTTGAAAATGTTGTAGCTTATCACCTCTCTAGGATGGAATTCAAAGACAACTCAAATCACCTTTCTTTGTCTGATTTGTTTCCTGATGAACACTTATACTCTGTCAGTGACTGCCCTTGGTATGCCTACATAGCCAATTTCTTAGTTAGAGGAGTCATCCAAGAATTATTAGGGACTCAAGCTTGAAGGAAATTACTTTCTAATTTTAGACACTATGTGTTTGATGATCTATACCTCTATAAGTTCTGCCCTGACCAAGTCATTAGGAGGTGTGTTCCAGAATCTGAACAAGAGTCCATCCTTATATTCTATAATAGTGAGGAATGTGTAGGTCACTTTTCATCTAAGAAAACATTTTCTAAGATTCTTAAATGTGGTCTCTTCTGGCCCACCCTCTCAAGGGACTCTTACACATTTTGTCAAAGTTTTCCTAGGTGTCAACAAGTAGGGTCCATCACAAAAAGGAATCAAATTCCACTCACTCCCATCTTAGTGGTTGAAATCTTTGACTATTGGGGAATTGATTTCATGGGCCCCTTCCCAAACTCTTGGGGATTCCTCTACATACTCTTAGCTATTGATTATTTATCAAAATGGATTGAGGCCATTCCCACTAAATCCAATGATCATCAAGTTGTGATTCGATTTCTGAAAGAGAACATATTTTCCCGATTGGGAATTCCTAGGGCTATAATTAGTGATCGAGAAACCCATTTCTGCAACCTCCCATTCTCTTCACTCATGTCCAAGTAGGGTATTTCTCATAAAGTGTCCACTTCATACCATCCTCAAACCAATGGTCAAGCTGATTAAGAGAATAGGGAGATTAAGCAAATTCTTGAAAAAACTGTCAACCCCTCTAGGAAAGATTGGTCTAAGAAACTCTTAGATTCTCTTTGGGCCTATATAACCGCATATAAAACCATTTTAGGAATGTCCCCATATAGGTTGGTTTATGGTAAAGCATGCCATTTTCCAGTGGAGATTGAACATAAGGCCTTTTGGGCAATTAAGAAAATGGATTATGACCTCTCATTGGCTGGAACAAAAAGGAAATTAGATCTCAATGAACTGGAGAAATTAAGGAGGGAGGCTTATGAAAATTCAAGGATCAATAAAGATAGAGTTCAAGCCTACCAATCTAGGAATATCAAGGTCAAACATTTTGAACTGGGAAAACATGTGCTCTTGTATAGTTCAAAACATCATTTACATCCAGGAAAGTTAAGGTCTAGATGGTCAGGACCTTTCATAGTGCATCATGTATTCCCCCATGGGGCAGTAGAGATTCAAGATCCCACAAGTGGTTACATTTTCAAGTTCAATGGTCAAATGTTAAAACCATTCATTGAATCATTTAATAAACAGGAAATAGAGATTGAGTTAAATGAGCCAACCTATGAACAAGGAAAAAATTGATAGATTTAGGGTCCATGTCGGGCTAACGACGTTAAACAAAGCGTTGTATGGGAGGCAACCCATGGTTTTCAAGTTCCTATCATTTTGTTGTTTTAATAAACTTTATATTTTTAATAAGATTAATTAATCATTTTTATATTTAATAAAAAGACTATTGACTTGTTCTTCTATTACGAGTATGGATGGGTATGAAAGGGGTGCATCGTATTCATCCGTGTCACGTGGTGTGATCCTTGAGTAATAGCTTACCCAGAAAATTAAAAAAAGACAATGTATCATTAGTTTGATTTAAAAAAAATATAGAAAAACAGGAAAAACCATAAAAATGATGATACTTGGAATTAAATAAGTCGTTGTGTTGTTTGTTTTGTCTGCTTTGTTCTTCTTTTTGTTTAGGTACTATTTTGGGTGATACATGTTCAATCAAGGAGGTGCCTACATCCACCAAGAGATCAAAAGACTAATTTGGAGCAGCAAGAACTTCAACTATAACCACCAGGTTATTTCATTCCATGATCCTCAGTTTCAATTTCCTTTTTGAACTTCCATTATCTGCCTCTACTCCTTCTAAATTTTCATTTCTTCAAACACTGGGGACAGTGTTTTTTTAAGTTGGGGGGGGGATAAAATAAAAAAAAATTGCTTTTGTGTCAAAAAAATAAATTATTTGAAAAAAAAGAAGTGTAAATGGAAGGAAAAATTCCTTTAACTTTGAACATGGCAATACACATTACACACTTTGAAACTAAATATCAAATAATTTTGCATACCCTGATTCTGATTTTAATACTTGTATAATTTCATGAGCATAGATTTTGGAAAGTGTGGCTGTCCAATGTGATATTTCATCGTTTATATTTTCATCCAAATAAAAAAGATCACAATGCACGTCCTTTGGATAGTGGGGTATTAGTTTGAGTTCATGGGGTCCCCTAAATAAATAGCATAGGTTTGGTGATCATTTTAGTTTAATATGAGTATTCAAAAAAAAATTAAAAAAAAATCCGCATAGAGCAATGAAATGACCTAATGTGTGGCTTTCGGCACTTGGGGATCGTGACTCCATAGTTGTCTGGCCCAGAGTTAGTAATTTTATCTCTATTTTTGGTAATTTGAATTTTTTTTTGACTGAGTTAACTCGAGATGATGCCCGAGTATGTGGGCTTCACTTGGTACCCTAAGGTCTTTGAGCCTGGGAGTCATCGGAAAAGTCTCGCTATAGGGGTCGACTCTTTTGAGTTCAATTTCAATTACCATGGAAAAATTGAAAAAAACAAAAACAAAAAAAAACAAAAAAATTATTATACAAAAAAAATTAATACTCATATTAATATTGAAATTTGATTCCACCTAGAGCTTCCGTAATTTCCCCCTTGAATAAATATTAACCCCCATGTCTATTGTGATACACAAAACATCCTCATACTTAATTGATATTGGATGAAATATGGCAATGAATTTGAATAAAGGAATGGGCTTGGGATTGGGATCTGCTTATGAAACTATCTTGTATTAAAATATTTTGATGGGTTTCATGATTGTTTGGTATAATGTTTTTTTGTGATCATTGTGTATTAAAATATTTTTGGAAAAGGGAATTCAAATTTCATTTTTGATGAGATATATTTTGCTCGGGACTAGCAAAACTCAAGTTGGGGGTGTGATTAGCCACTAAAAGAGGATAATATTTATTGTTAATATAAATAATATTCATGTTCTTTATTATTCATAAACACCATTTTAGTGCATTTTACACTTTGAACATCATTTCACATTATGATTGTAATACCTTCTTAAAATGCGCTATTATGAGGTACATTTTTGAACATCATTTGAAGTATCCAATGATTCATCTAATTTTAAGGAATATAATTATATATTTTTTAATTTTATATTTTTTTAATTTGATCTAAACTTAAATATGAACATGTTTGATTCAGGGATCAGTGGATAATTCATGGAGGATGACGGAGATATTTGGAAATGAAAGGAAGCAATTCTGGAGAAGGCAGATTGGACACCATCCGACTAATGAGACTGTGGGTCCCACCATACAGGCCCACCTAATCCCAAATTTCATGGGATGCTAGAAGAAATGTATAGGAACAAATACCTCTTCAGGAAAAAATTCTAATTCGGCCTCTATGGTTGTCATTTAGGTGGCCCAAGTTAGAAATAAAATTTTGGGCCAGATTCTGCGGCCCAGAAAAACAGCCCACTAAATTGATCATATCTCGGAATACACAACTCCAAATGGACCCAAATGATACAGGTGGTTAGAAGACATCCGGAGATCTATTTCCTTATTCTATGTCCCACTCTGATTCTTCCATCTAGAAGGTCTTCCAGATGCCTCTTTTCGGTGAAGGAAAGTCGGCTGCCACCTCGGGTCAAGGGTGAAAAAATCAACTCTCCCTTACTTTCCACCCACCTATGGCCTACCACAATTAATTGAGGAGACTTGGACTATTGGAGGTTCGACCCAAGGGCTCAAAAATGAATATTTAAGGCAGTGTTATTTAAGGATTGAAGGATCATTGGTGCTTGGTTTCATTGTAGTGTTATGCTGCCGCTTTGTGTTTCTAATCGTATTTCTTCCTCATGTAAGTTGTTTAATTCACCTTAGATTCTTAGTAAAGGTTCTTCATTTACTCTTATTATATTCTTCTACTTATCACATTGATACCATTGGTTCAAGTTGTGAATTTATTCACACCATACTTTGTGATATTTATCA
Source organism: Viscum album (assembly GCA_963277665.1). NCBI lineage: Eukaryota > Viridiplantae > Streptophyta > Magnoliopsida > Santalales > Viscaceae > Viscum > Viscum album. Next base: position 294,943,640 of record OY728158.1, read on the forward strand.
CACAACGGAGGAGTGATCTTTTTTTGTTGTTGTTTTTACTTCTTCAATTCCCCCCTTGTAAGACTACTTCCCTCTTCCGTTGAAGACATGTCATCAATGGAGGGATAACTATTTTATGGGTTGATCCAAGGGAGTAGCAAGGGGCTGGATTGGAATTTATTTATCACTTCATTAATGGCTAATCGCTTCTTTTAAATGATATTTTTATTTGATGATTTTAAAACATCTTCATCCTTATTGAATTTAAGGTCACACATTTCAAGTCCTAATACGAACCTCTACCTTGGAGTGATCAAAAATTTGATCCTTCAAGTGTATAGGTGATTAGTATTAGAGTGTGTAGGCATTAAACTAGTAAGTTATGATTTCGTTTGATCTTCTTAAATGAATCCATCTCAATTATAAGAAATTGAAATCATTAAAAAAGTAATTCATCCAATCCACCCCAAGAGATAACCTAGGATCAACTCATTCTTTTAAGTTGAATTCACTTAAATTTGTTAGTTATACTTTAAACCCATCTAAAATCAACCCAAGTTGTCCACTTCATAGCCAAAAACAGTCCTTAGAATGTGCATGTCTATAGGTTACTTCTTAGGTTTCTATGGATTCGACAACCCAAGCTAGACTACAAGGACCGTTCTAACTTCATATCTTGGGTAAATTTGAGCGATAATCATGAGGTTTAGTTCTGGTGGTCCCCACCAGTCAACATCCACATGCGAGTTTCAAAGAAAATAAAATGTTACACAATTTTATTTTATTTTCTTCTTTCATGAAAATTCCTCATTCTTTATTTCACCCTCGACCGATTACGGTCAAGGTGAAGGTCCCCTTAAGTGAATACTGGTGCTATGAGTTCAACGGTGCCATAATATATCAATTCCATGCATCGGGTCAAAAGTTACAAAAACCCACTCATACGTTTACTGAAAGTACCCGAAAAAAAAGTTCTGAAATTCACTCTGGGCACTCCAGGCCTTGGAATCACACACCATCAATTTTCACAGTCTCGTAAAAATTCCATTTAATTAAAAAAATTACATAGAAATGTTGGGTCTTTACATTCTCCCCACCTTAGGGATTTACGTCCCTGTAATCCAAAACTCAAAACTAAGAAAACAAGTGGGGGTACTGAGCACGAATCTGAGCCTTCCGCTCTCATGTACTCTCCTGGAGGTTCCTGTGCTACCAACAAACACACACCAGAGGTATCAACCACCCACGAAGGGCCCACTCTTTTTGATCCTCAATCTCTACTAGAACCTTCGTAAAATTCACCCCATCATCGACGTCCAGCTCATCATGGTCGATGATGTGAGAAGGGTCGTTCACATATCTCATCAGCTGGGATACGTGGAAGACGTTGTGCACTCGGTAAAACTGAGGTGGAAGAGCTAAGCGGTAAGCCACCTTTCCAACTCTGCTGAGGACCTGAAAGGGTCCAAATAACCTCAGAGATAACTTTCCTCCTCGACCAAATCTCTACAAACCTCATCGAGGTGAGACCCGTAGAAAGACGTGGTCACCATCTTCAAACTCCAGAGGTCTCTGTCTCATATCGGCATATGACTTCTGCCTAATCTATGTAGTCCTCATCTGCTCCTGGATGATCTGCACCTTCTCTTTGGTAGCTCGTACCATCTCTGGTCCCACTAGTGCTGACTCCCCTAGGTATGTCCAGCACAAAGGTGATCTGCAAGGCTGCCCATACAACTCCTCAAAAGGTGGAATCCCGATGGTGGAGTGATATATGTTGTTGTATGAAAACTCTAAAAAAGGAAAGTGATCCTCCCATCTGCGAATGAAGTCAGGGGCGCAAGCACATAGCATTTCCTCGAGGTTTTGAATGGTTCGCTCAGTCTGACCATCCGTCTAAGGATGGAATGCAATGCTAAAACGAAGCTGCATCCTGAAATCCACCTGCTACCCCTTTCATAGCTGGGAAGTAAAATGTGTATCATGATCGGTGACAATCGTTGAGGGTACTCATAGTAGCTACACAATATCTTGCACATAGAGGCATCCCAAGCTCTCTACTGAACCCTTCTCTCTGATCAGTAGGAAGTGGGTTGACTTGGTGAGTCGGTCGACGATCACCCAGATAGATTCATGTCCCATGTATGTACGTGGAAGTCCTATCACGAAGTACATGGATATCTCGTCCCACTTCCACTCTAGAACTTCTAAAGGATGAACCAAGCCTGCCGGTACCTGATGCTCAGCCTTCACTTGCTGACAAGTGAGGCACTGATAGACAAACTCTGCTAGTACTTTCTTCATTCCCAGCCACCAATGCTGTCGTCGGAGATCCTAATACATATTCTCTACTCCTGGATGTACTTCTAGTGGGGATGTGTGGAACTCCCTCAACAATTCCTCCCAAAGTGACACTGGTATCATAGTACGTCCTCTAAAAAGGATGACATGGTCCCCACCTTTAGAATCTCCATCAGGTGCCTTTCCTGTGTATATCTGAGCATGTAGTGTCTCACAATTAGTGTCCCCACAATGCACCTTTCTGGCATAATGAAGAAGTGGGGGAGTGACTGTAAGATACTGAATAAAAGATTCCCTATCCCGATCCACAAAGGATATCTGCAAAGCGGTCAGTTTCTCTGTCTCCTCACATAGCAGTTGTATACTATATCTTCTGCTGAGTGCATCTGCTTCAATGTTCCCCTTCCCAGGAGTATACACTATCTCAAAGTCATATTCTTGGAGGTACTCAAGCCCAAATCATTGTCTCAGCTTCCGGTCCTTCTAAGAGAAGATATACCTGAGACTCTTGTGATCAGAGTACACTGTAAAATGTTCACCCAACAAGTAATGTCACCACATCTTCAAAGAAAATACCATGACTGCAAACTCTATGTCATAGGTAAGGTAGTTATACTCATGTTGTCTCATCTATCGAGAACTATAAGTGATCACTGCTCGCTCCTGTGTCAGGACACATCTATGTCTAGTCCCTGATGCGTTGAAGTAAACTACATACCCTACGACCTCCTCTAGAAGCCTCAAGATGGGGGCACTAGTCAGCCTCTGCCTCAGCTTCTGAAAACTCACCTGGCATCTCTCCGACCAGAGGAAGGGTTTCCCCTTCTTCGTCAACGCTGATAAAGGTGTCGCAACTCTAGAGAAATCTGGCACAAATCTCCTGTAGTATCCAGCCAAACCCATGAAACTCTGTAACTCCGTCACACTCCAAGGTGGATCCCAAGAAAGTACCACATCAATCTTCACTAGATCCACTACAAATCCATCCTCCACGATGACATGTCCCAAAAAGTGAACCTCTCAGATCCAAAACTAGCACTTCGAGAGCTTAACATAATGATGGTGCTATTGGAGTGTGTCCAGTACTACCAGCAAATGATAAGAATGATCCTCCTCAGTAGTTGAGTATACCAAAATGTCCTCAATGAATACCACCAAAACGTGATCAATGTATGGCTGGAAGATCTTGTTCATGAGTCCCATGAACACTGTTGGAGAATTGTTCATGCTGAATGGCATAAACAAGAACACATAATGGTCATACCGACATCTAAAAGCTGTCTTCTGAACATCATTGTCTCATACTCTAAGCTGGTGATATACTGATCTGAGGTCTATCTTCGAGAACCACTGTGCTCCCTTTAGCTGATCAAAGAGGTCTTCAATCCTCGGGAGTGGGTAATTGTTCTTCATGGTCACCAGGTTTGGGCGCTAATAGTCAACACAAAGCCTCAAGCTCCCATCTGCCTTCTTGGCGAACAGAATCGAGGCTTCTCAAGGAGAAACACTGGGCCAAATGAATCCCATCGCCTACAAGTCCTCTATATATACCCACATCTCACAAAGCTCTGCAGGAGCCATCTGATATGCTGGCCTAGATATCGATGTCATCACAGGGTACAAGTTAATGTAAAATTCCATATCTCTATGAGGAGGTAGACCCGGAATATCATTAGGGAAGACATCAGCAAACTGGTCCACCACTACAGGATAACTCATACTCTCTACATCAACTGCTCTGAGGGTAAGGATGGCCAAATGATGAGTGATCGACTAAACACTCCTACGGGTAAGTCCATCCTATATTGAACAGTCTCCCTTCTTGCCGATGAAGGTAAACTTGGTCCCATCCGAGCTAACACACTACACTTTGCTCCTAATACAGTCAATCTGAGCATGGACTGTAGATAACCAGACTATACCCAACATGACTTCATAAGGCCTCGATGCTGCTACTAGGAGATCCGAGCATCAGCTCTCGCCTCCTAGAGTAAGCTCACACTGTTGGTACCAGTGCATAATCATTGAATCTGATCCTGTAGAAGTCTCTAGACTTAAGGATTAAGCTAATGGCTCCCTCGGAATCTCCATGCTCTGAATGAGGGCAGTGGAAATAATAGAGTGACTGCCACCTATGTCTATAAGTACTGTAGCTAAGGTGGAATAGACAAAGATCATACCTCATATCATCTCTAAAGAAACGTGATCATAGGCCTCAGTTTCTTGGAGCTGAGCTCGCCCCTGTCCTCCTGCTCCCTGTGGTCAGGGTGGACCACCTGGTGGTTGTGGTGGTAAAATCTCAAATTGTCTCCCACCACCAGCTGCACGGATAGCTCCTCTTCCACATCTGCCTTCTCCCTATGTACTTCCTCTGTCGAACCTCTGTCTCTTCCTGGGCGGTCCCTCGACTGTCTACTGATCATCCATACGGTGGGTCGAACAATCATGAGCCATGTGACCCTACCCATCGCATGCGTAACACTTCCCGCTCCTGGAGTGACTGGCTCTACCTCGGGTGACTTGTTTAAGCGACCCTGAATCCTGTAGTCGTCCACCTGTAGATCTGGTTCTCCAAGACCTCTGTGTCATTTGTCTGCTACCACCTGCAGAAGACTTCACTACGTGATGACTGGTAGTGGGTCTCGTTGATGTTGACTTCTGAATAAGGAAACTCTCCACTAAAAGGGCTCTCTCTAACACCCCCTCCATTGTCAGGATGTTGAGTGAGATCATAGAAGACCTGATCTCCCGCCTAAGTCCCTGCTCGAAGGTCTGATCCCTAAATAATGGATCTAGTACCATATCTGTGGACAAGCATGAGAATTTAGTGAGCCTCTCTAAGTACTAAGGAACAGTCATGTTTTCCTGCTATAGATGAAGTATCTCCTGAATGCGCACTGCGTGAAGACTCTCTGGGACAAACTATGCCGAAACAGGCTCTTGATGTCTGCCTAGAGAAGCGTCACCTCATCGTGGTCCTGGAGCATCATGCTCTACCATCTGCCTACTGCTGCCTATAGAAGACTAGCGGTAAGGATCACCATGAGATCAAATGGTGTCCCTACTAGTCAGAAGACTCTCAATATGGCCTCCATCCAATCCTTAGTCGTCTTCGGGTCCGTCTCTCCCCTGAACCTGGGTGGCCTCTGGTGCTGGAACTCGTGAAATACGCTCAAGCAGCATGAACCCTCTGTTACTGGGGCTAGTGGCATCGGTGGCCCAACGGGAAATGGTACTATTGGTGCCTCTGTTAGTGCCTCTACTAGAAGAGGGCCCTGCACTGAGGCTTCATCGCTCGGTGGGATATTAGGGCATACTATATCCAATACCCTAGCCGGATGTCTGAGTGGAGGCATCCTGAAAAGATAAAGTTGTGCCATGGTCAACAAGTTATACCTGGTGAGTTGAATCAAAGAGATCACAATGAAAAATCTTTAAAACACACTCGCAATTAGTGTTTTCATGCACTAAATTAGAAATCAGAAGTCAGGGTCCTGGTTTATGGATACGTCGGTCGCCGCACCAACACTGGCTTCCATAAACTGATAATCACACTCACTACACTTACCACTATTTCTATTAAAAAGAAATATCAGAGTCCTATGTTCTACGGAAGAACTTACTCCTCTAATACGAATTTATCACGACCCATCCCCCGGGTCCCGTGCCATGACTACCCCAATCCCGCCTTCCGTAGTCCAGGGGCTGGCGACTAGAATCGAATGCGTATTCCCTAAAACTGGGAAGGCACTACCTTTATAACATGTAACACACACAACCAAGCACACATCAAGATATGAACTCAAGTAAAATAAATAGTAAACACAGTGTGTATAGTAAGTAAAATGGGCCAGAATACAATCCTAACTAGAAAGTACAAGAAACTAAAAGTACAAGTAAACTGGAACAGCTCTTATGAACACCCGACAAGGATCCTACCTGAAGGATTGGTATAACTCTTGATCGGTCTTCTCGGCAGTACGCCTCATATAAGGTCCACCTCTGAGCTACCTCCAATCCTGGTACTCACGTCTGCAGTCAGCGCTATCTATCGACTACATAAATCACAATAAGGTGTAGGCATAGCTCGTGTAGTGGTGAGTATAATGATACTCAGTAGGGACCCCATGACCCTCAAGGTCTTAGAAAATCCACCAAGGATAAACCACACAGTATGAAATCAACTGACATCCCTACTTAGGTATATGCCCATACATATAACTAAGTTATCAAGTAAACCCATCTCAATCATGAGGAAACATAGAGTTGAACTCTAAAGCCCAAAGATCAAATGTTCCAAAAAGGAAGGAATACCGCGAAGGTCAGTTCCACACAGGTGTGCCACACTGAAGAATACCACCAAGGTATTACCACAAAGGAAAGTACCGCCCAGGTACGAACTCAGCTCACACCACGTATAATTTAGGTACAGTAGTAGAGATGATTAGATGTAACTACTGAATCATATTACTCTATTGAGAGGCAGATCCAAGAAGGTTCTCTAATCTTCATCAGACCCACATAGGATCCCAAGGTGCTAACCCACACAAGATCGCTCGGTGCTGACCCACACAGGATTTCTCGGTGATGACCCACACCGGATCACTCGGTGCTGACCCACATAGGATCACTAGGTGTGACCCACATAGGATCTCTAGGTGCTAACCCAACCAAGATCACTCGGGTAGTCACGCATGGAATCCTAGAGTGGTTCCATGTGTGACCTTTAATCACCGAACCACGAAGGATCTCTTCCTCAAATCACAGCCAGCTACTGGGTTCCCGCGCAGAGCTTGCTCATCTCCGGGAGGGTCCTCTCCTCAAGCCACTGGTAGATACTCCAACTACCATTAATTCTCAAGAATAATTATCTCAATAGAAGGTCATTTCATAGGGGTCTCAACACAATAGACAGTGCATCAATCGGACACCTGGTCTGTAAGTTATTAGCCTTTTAGTTTTGAGGGCGCGGTTGGATTTGTGATCAATCCAACCTGGTCATTTCCCAAATTTATACAAAACACTAGTGGGTTATACTAATGCGACCATCTAACTCCATGGTTTCCATCACCACTGACAGTTTGTCAAACGGACATCTGGTGCCAAAGTTAAGGCCAAAAGAGCGTAAAAGAGTCGAAGTGGGTCCGGGCCCGAACGACCCGACCCGACCCGACCATGCCCAACCTGGTTTGGGTCGACCCGGACCCACCCGCTGGGTCCGGCCCGGCATGATGTGCGGTCCGGCCCACGCTGGGTGGCACGGCATGGGCAGCGGCCCACGGGGCAGCGAGGTGGCCGCAGAGGCCGCGGGGTGGCACAAGGTCGTGGGTGCCACAAGGCGGTGGAGCCTGCGGGTGTCGCGGGGCGGTGGAGTTTGTGGGTACCGCTGGGAGGCATGAGGTCGTTGGTGTTGTGGGGTGGCGGTGGTCATGGGTGTCGCAGGGCGGCGAGAAGTCGTAGGTGCTGCGGGGGGTGCGGCGAGGCCGCAAGGCACGGAGGCAGCGGCGGCCATTGGCGGCGAGGCCACTGGGCGGCGAGGCCACTGGCGGCAAAGGCTGTGAGCGGCAGAGCTCCGCGGGGCACGGAGGCTGCGGAGCAGTGGAGAATCATGCCAGCACCGGCAGCCAGCTTGACTGGTCTCCCTTCGTTCATCTTCTTCATCGTGGTTCTCGATTTCCACCAGTTCCAACCACTGGCATGGGTCGCCGTCACCATTGCGAAGATCACACAGAGATCCAAAAGATTTGTGGAGGGGTCGAGCCATGTTTTTTTGGCGTGTACCCTCCATGTTAGGATGGTAGCATAAGGCTCAAGGAATACGATTCAATGTGAGAGGTAAATTTATCATTTATCAAATTAAAACACAGCCCTACCTCACTAGATTGTTGACGTGGATGACAGAAGTCGAAGTTGTCGACGTTCATCGCGCCTTCCACACGCCTCAGATCTCGATCTCATTCTTTGGATAAACACTCTTTGGTGGAGGTGTTTATTCATTGTTGAAGATGTACACCATTGGAGGATGTATCAATGAAGAAGTTGAAGTCATGCGTCGGAGTTATTTGTTGGAGGAGCTCTTCGTTAGAGGATGTGTTCTTCCATGTTCTCCTCTTGCAAACCCTTTCCTCTCAATTCAACCAACATGAAAAGTATCCCACATAATAGAATAAGTTATCTATTATGTTTTTTGGAATAATTTAAAATTAGATTAATTAATTAATTAATGAGTGGGTATAATTAATTAAGGGGTTGGAACAAATAATGTGGGGGTGTTAAAGAGGTATTTCTCCCATAAAGAGGGGAGTTCAAGGGATTTTTAGCCTCATGTGGTCCCCACCACCATAACCCACATGGGAGTTTAATTCTAGTGGTCCTAACATCCATAACCTCGCATGAGAGGTTTAGTTCTGGTGGTCCCCACCTCTCAACATCAACATGGTGGTTTCCAAGAAAATAAAATGTTACACAATTTTATTTTATTTTATTCTTTCTAGAAAATTACAAATTCTATATTTCACCCTCGACCTACTACAGTCGAGATGGAGGTCCCCTTAAGCGAATATTGGCACTGCAATTTCAACGGAGCCCTTAGATTTCAATTCTGAGTACCAGTTCAAAAGTTACAAAAACCCGCTCATACGTTTACTGAACGTATCCGGAAAAAAGTTTAGAAATTCACTTCGGGCACTCCGAGCCTCAGAATCACACGCCGTCAATTTTCACGGGCTTGTAAAATTCCCATAAAATTAAAAACAATTACATGTAAATTTTTGTTCTTTACAACTCCTCTTAAATATTTAGGTGTACATTAATTATTCCTTTTAGGATAAAAATTATCACTCATAAAAACCCATTAATATATACATAAGTTATGTTAAACTGTTAGTTATAAGTTAATATTTTAACTTTATACATTAAAACCAAAAAACATATTAGATCTTTGATGTTGATTTAGCATGAACCCCCCCCCCCTTTTAATTATGTATATAAAATTCATCTTCTTCTTCCATATTTAAAAATTTTAGGAGAATGAGTACAAATTCTTCTTCCCATATTTTAGAAAATAAATACCAATTTCATTCTTATTAACAATATTCAATCAATTTCACTATTAAAATTGACCTCTCATATTTTACCAATAATTCACAAATTCATCACTAAATTAATGTCAGGTCAATACTATAGAAAATAGTATTAATAAATTAAGTGAAATCATTATATTAAATCCCTAATATTTTCTCTCTAGGTTTGAACTTAAATCCTTTAAACCGAAATATGATCCTATATATCACGATGTGGTTACTTAATTTAATCTTTGACTTGAGAAACTGTATATCCCATATCATTATCTTCTTTATTGTTCATTCATTTCTATAATTTTAATTTGATATCTACAACAAACATGATGTTGTATTCTTCCAAAAATAGTGCGGTTTTCATGAAACAAATTAGTGGATTTATCTCGTAAAACATTAATATCTATGTTATTAAATATGATAAACTCCCCTTTTAAAATAAGGATTCAAAAAAAATATAAAAGTTAACATGGTATCAATTATAGTGTTATTACTTTATTTATGTCACATTAGACAAAAAGTTTTTCAAATATCTACTTCAAAACATTAATCCACCATGGAAGGATTTATTTTAGTCCTCATCATGTTTTCACCTTAAAATTTTCAAAAATATTAATTTCATTCTAATATGTCCCTTTTTATAGTAGTTTTGAAAAATACCTCTTCTCACCATTAGGTAATGAATAGATTAATTTATAATCAATGTATGAAATGAATAAAACACAAAAAAAATATCTATGAAACCAGAGGAAAATTAATTCTATAATTCAAACTATTCTTTTACAAACCATAAGGATAGTCACAATGTGGTTAATCATTTAATGATATACATTTTTATTTAAAAAAACTTGAATATTTATCTAAACATCATGAAAACCATTTTATAGAATTCATGATATCATTATAAGACATTTAACTTCTCTTTATGCACTTTTTTAGAAAAGTAAAATCAAAAATACTTTCTTATTTTATTTTATAACATAAATCTAGATTTTTCTTTCACTAGGACTCATTCTTATAAGTCCAAAAAAAATATTTTATCAATGGGAAGTGTATGAATTTCTTAATAATTTGTTTACAATTAAAAATGATTTCATTATCTATTCAGTATATTTAAATTCAATAGTAGACCCCCATAAATAAGTTTCTAAATGAAAGTAATGTCACTAATATAGGTGGGGGTAGGTAAGTAAGAAATAGAGTAATTTATTAGAGTTTCTAAGAATTAGAGTGACAGATGTTTTTAGTTTTTAGTATACACCCATACCTAAGGGGAATAAAAATTAGTGTCGGTGGCTCTTGATAAATTAAAACCTTGATCCCATATTTTACATTTTCACTTATTCAGTGAATGAATCCCTCGCACACAATCCTCACCTTTGATTTTTATTCACATAAACCAAGAAAATGAAGAAACTAATATATCAATATTTATTAATGATGTTCACCTCAAATATTGATGAATAAATACCTAGTGTAAAATGATTGATATATCAATGAAAAATTAACATTATTTTAGTATCATTAAATAGATCAGGCAAGGAAATATCTTTTGTAAGAACCCCTTTTTTGGACTGCAGTATTGAGTAGAAATTTGGATTTTTACTGCCAGATGCCCAGAATGGGTAAAATAGTCTTTTTTTCCGAGCATATAATTTCAGATGATTTTTATAACCACTTTTTTGGTCCCATAATTGGGTTTTTACACTAGGACATGAGTTTGGTAGAAATTGGAGCCATTCAAATTTTGGCAGAATAATTAATATTAAATTTAATTTAAATTAAATATTAATTTTTCTATGCAGGTTCGTTCGGCCATATCTTTTGAATGGAGAATCGGATTCAAATTTTTTCTCATTTTTTGAGTCCAAAATTGAGTGTTTTTCCAAGGTGAGGCATAAACACGAGTTGGGCACTTGGGCTGGCTAATGCCCCTTTTTCTTCCTTTTCTTTTTCTTTTTCATTTTTTTATTTGTTTTCTCTTATTTCCTCCTCCTTCTTGAGAATTCCTCTCCTACAGATCCTCCTATGACCTTTGACCAAGGGGGTAAATGGGAGAGGGATAAAAGAGGGAGAGGGAAGGAAATGGTGTTACCATCACAAATCCCTTGACAAGTTGAGTCAGTGTTTGGCGATTGTGGACCACAAAATCATGCAAAGCTTTGGGGGTTTCAGCCTGAAGGTTATGTTTTCACTATAGATCACCTATAAATGCATTTTTTTCAAGTTTTTATATCCTTTTATATATTTCATGAGGCCTATTGAGTCCCGATATATTTATTTGGTTGTGAAAATGGGTGTTCTGGGTGATTCGAGATTTTCCCAATCGGGGAAACAATATTACATGGTGTGTAGTCCGGGGTGACACATCGTGTATTTGTCTGCTTTGGAGAAGACAATATTTTGGGAGTATAAACCATGTAAATGAGTATACACATTGTGTACCAGTAATTGGCTATGTATCTGAGTACTCGGGCATGTTTACTAATGTAGGGGTAGTCAGCCATGTAAGGTTCATGGCCAGACCCCGGGTAGGGTAGCACTCTGTGTAGATGTACAGGATTGGGTCATGTAGATGGCCATTTCGGTTGAGGTACAAGGTAATGTAAACCATTTTGGGTAAACACTGTGTACCCATGTAACATGTTGTGTACCTAGGGTGTTACACACCAAATCCAGTAAGAGTACACGCTCATGGGCTGCATTAGGAGTACACGCCATGTTCCAAGGTTAAACGACAAGTACTTATCCTTTTCAAACATTTGAGGGTTTTCCATTTTTTAACCTAGAATCATAATTTGACCTCATATGTAACACCCGAAGATTTCATAGTACTGTATCTCATTAATGTAATTCAATAGCTTGCACTACAAGAAACACCGAGTTTGAACGCACCACAACATACTAAACTAAACGTTCAAAAAGCGGTTAGGAATAGTATTAACTTCATTTTTAATCTTATATACTTTATATAATTTTAACATCCATATTATTTGTTTCTTAGACCTAATATAAGAAGAAATTCATTTTTTCAGATAAAAGATTTATTTTTCAAAAAATTCAATTTTACAGCCTTTTAATGGATAACCCTTTTTAAAACAAATATTTGACACTTATATATTCAATTTAATGAAATTAAATTCTTTTTTAGAAGTGAGACATAAAATTTTAGTTTGGATAAAATTTTGGTACTTTTCCGATAACGTTCATATTTTGGTGAATAGTGAAAAATATTATTTTTTAATTAAAAATAACTTTTTTAATCGAAATAATTTATAGTGTTTAATTAGGAATTTGAAATTTTTTATGTATAATTAGATTATATTTTTATCATTTAATACAATTTGTGGCATTATATGTAATTTAACATTTAAATTTGATACAAACACATGTCAATCTTTTGATAGTTTTTTCTTTTCTAAACCCACCTTTTGGTTTTAACAACGAGAATTAATTTTAAATTAATAAATAGAACTTATATGTTTCTAATTTGGTAAAATAGACTTTATTTTTGAATTCATAATATCAAAATTATCTTAGGTTAAATTTTAGGTATTTTTCTGAAAACATTCAATTTTTGATGAATAGTAAAAAATACTGCGTTATTATTTAAAGCCGACATTTTATTTAAATAATTATTTATTTTATTTTAATTTATTTTAAGTGAAAATAGATATATAATACCTATATAAGTTAAATGTAATTCATTGGAGTCATTTTATGATAAGTTTAGATATATAAAATTTTATCGAACTTTTTACTGTCTTTTACCCACCACATATTAGCATTTTCAAATCTTCATAAAACATAATTTTACCACTTATGTGAGTTTAATTTCAAAAATCAATGAGACACGGTTAATATCATAATGTAAAATGTGGTTTAATAAGATGAAAATAATTTTTTTAATGAATAGTAACTTTTGACTTTTATTTACCACGGTTAAAAGTAAATAGGGTAATTAAGTGTACAAAATATATCATAATTACCCTAACACATGTCCTAATTCTATTGGATAATTATAATTCTACCAAAAAAACCTTAGGAATAAAATATGACCCCATTTGGTCAACATGGATAAGATTATGACATTTATTATAATTTTATTTAAAGAAGAGTTAAAAAAGTTAAATTCAATGTTTAATAACTAAACCTTTTTTAATATATGGTTATACATAAGATAAATTAGACGATTAATATTAATTACAAATTTAAAAAAATTTACTACATAATAGTATTTTATTTATAATTTTTAGATATTAAATAATTTAATTTATTTATGACCAAATGATGATGCAGTAATTACATTATTAATGAATGATTAATATAATTGATATTATAAATATCCAAATAAATGTAAATTGAGATTTATGATGAATTACGCTAATTTTTTAGGTTAATATGAAATTTTTGGGTTGGTTAAATAAATTTTTTTCAAAGTGATAAAGTTTTATGTCTTTCAAAAAAACCAAATAATAAATAGTGTCAAAATTGACATAATTTACTTTTTAAAACCAATATTATATTATTAATTGATATAATATTCTTAAAAATATATGATTTGGACAAAGGACATAGATAATTTTATATATATTAATAATAATCCACATGGGGTTCTATTGGCTTGTTATAGTAAGTTTATTAACCATATAATATAAAAATACAAAGAGAAATGGAAAATGTCAACCTATTTAACTAAGATTTAAATCTAAAAGATAAGGTTAATATGATGAACTAAACCAGTCTAAAACCTATTGGTTGAGATTTTTTCGAACCATCCCCACCTTATACTTTAATTAATTTATTGTTTAGCCATTAGAAACCGAAAATTGTTTTATTATAAAATAATATTTCTAGCTTCTCCTAAAGTGACCCTCACCTCACTTATAAAAGGAAACATCCCCTTATCATAATTTCACACCTAAAAATCCTTTTGGCTCCATCAATCCCTGCCCAAATATCCTCCCAACTTTCCTGCCTTCATCCCAGAGTCCTTCCTTTGGTCAAAAAGCCTACCTATAGAGCCCCTTTCATCAAATCAAAAGGAAGAACCCAAAGAAGAGGCAAATATTTCATCACCTCTTTCAAGTTCTTTTCTTCTTCCACTTCCTCTTTCTTTGTTGTTTCTATTATAAAATAATAACTCCAAAATATTCTATATACTGTGATGTTATTATAAAAATGGTATAACCATATTCATTATTCTATACATCCTATAAATGAAAATGTCACCATATGTGCGTACGTACAGATTACCATCTCCACGTCGTGGTGTAGTTTGTTATTCAAACACGTAATTATTTGGATAGGTATAATAATGAGTATAACTAATGTAAATAATAAATATAAAATGTAAATTATTCTTTATATATTATATACCATCCAATTACATACGATTTCGCCATCAATATAATGATATTGTTGTTCATGCGTACGTACGAATTACCATCACCACGACGCGATGAGATTCATTTCCGCGTTCACCATTCAACGAAGATAATATAATATATATCATTAATAAGTATGTAATATTTGAAATAATAATTATACTTTAGATATATATATATATGTACTAACATATATCTTATTCACTTAGTTTTGTTCAATACGACATGAAAACGGAAACAACGTTTATGCGTACGAACAACCTACTGTCTCCATAAACGATGTTTTCCATTTCATATATATGTTTATTATACATATTTATATTCTAAATATATATGATATATAAATCATGTTTTATATTCTTGAAGTATTTAATTCATGATCTAAGTGATACAATCCAGAGTAACAAGTTAAAACACGTACGATAAAGAAAACGATTTTTACCAAAAATGTTATGTTAACATGGAAATTATTATTAAATGGGTAGTATAAAGTCCTAAATGAATAATGTATGATATCATAAATATTAGTACGGTTATATTATAATTTAATAACATACTATGGTCTTTATGAAGGAGGTTAAACGTACCCCCGACTAAAGTAAAGTGCAAGTTTGGGGTTAATTTCACAATCTCTTTATTATCCGAGGTTGTTTTTACGTAAGTATATACAGGTACATGTTTATTATCTATGTCTATATTTCATAAAAGTGTTTTTAAAGGAATTATTTTTAAGTGAATTTTTACTAAAACATCATTTAAAATGTTTTAAATATTTATTCTTCTAAATCATTCTCATTAATATCCATGTTTTCTAAATGGTTTTTAAGGATTTATTTATATGGACATGAATGTTTTTAAAATGTTAATTCATTTCAACAGTCTCAAAGTGTTATGGGAAAATTTTATTAAAATATGTCTTTAAATATATTCCTTTAAAAAATTTGTGACTTTTAAATTTTTTCATTAAAAAGTGATATTTCTCTCAAAGAGTTTTAGAAATCATTTTCATCTATGTCAACATCCTTTGAGGGATTTTAAACTTGTTTGAAGTTGATTTATTATGATAGAAATATTAAATATTATATTGAAGTTTTTTTGATATGTTTGACTGTGGATGTTTTATTTTTATACCATTCATGGTTTATGGATAAAGTATTGACATTTCATATGCTAGTTTTAACATGAATGCTTATGTTATGTTTAAAACTTTTTATATGTGGAATGCATTGGACTTAGTAAGTGATGGGTAGAGACCATTATAGCTCCTTGATGCATCGATAGGTCTAATGAGACAAACTAGTGTCTTGACACAATGCCTTTAGAAAATCTTTTTTGTAGTCTTGGCACAAGGCCTTGACTATGTGGTTATGAAGTGTAGAATTATGCATTCCATCATTATGAAAGTGGCTATTGATATTGCATGTGATTATTCGACTAGTAGAATATCCATGTGAATAAGTAAATGGAATTATTTTATTGTATCTTTTCCATATTATGATGAAGATTATGTTCAAAAGTCATTTGTTTTAGTCTTATACATTGCCTTAAATTTTTATGCTTATTTGGGAATTTTTCTGCTATATTGTTATCCTTACTGAGCATCTCAGCTCACCCCTTTCAAAGTTTTAATTTTCCCTGGATTCCAAGAAGTGTATTATGATTGATAAGCATGATTATGCTAGGGGATTAATGGCATTATCAAAGTATCATTTATGTTGTGTTTTATTTTCTAATGTTTAATGTAACGTTCATGTATATAATCTATTTTCCAGGGCTGCTAAACTGATCGGTCATTAGGGACTTGATTCCTTGTAATCATACCAATGTATTAAAATAATCCACCAACTTTGGGATTCATGGTTCAGGTAGTTACATGAGATTAGTCCATTTGGACTGGTTTTCCAAGTAGATCACGATGGTGAAACTCGTGGATCATTTTGAGGAATCTTAATGGGTGATTTGGGGCTTCTATCTAAATGGAGAAGTTCTTTCTTAAGTTATCATTTTCAATTGTGTCATGAGATTGAGATGTGGCGTGGATGATAGGTTGGGTGCTCAGACCATCCTAGTTGAAATCTTGATCTGAGATGAGCCATGAGCTATCTGTCATGACCTATGCTTTTTAAGACGTTCTCCTAGTGAGACATGCCCTTCTTCCCTATGAGGCCATGAGACCAGATGATTATAAGGATCCCTAGAGGGTTTAATTTACTTATAAAATAATCTAGAGATTCCCTTATAGGATCCCTATACTTGTGTATCATTCCAAGGATCCCTAATGTAGTATGTTTCTATTTTTTATCATTTCGAGGTTTTCCCGTCATAGGATATCTCAATCTTGCTGATCTTTTATAGGATCCTCCTTGTAGGATGCCTCTGTTCTTACTGTTAGAAGATCCCAGTTATATAATGCCTCATTTTATTATCATTATAGGATCTAGATTAAGATTACTCAATTACCATTATTGTTATGGATCACAAGTTGAAATCATTCTATTGTGTTTACCTGAAGGATCCCGGGTAGGATTCCTTCAGTGCTTGTATTAAGGGACACAGTGAGTGCCAAATGTTTTACCGACACATAACTATTATGTCAGGTTTGGGTATGGATGGTGTTTTTGTGTCACCTAGAACTTTTTCTGAACTAATACCGCTATGGGGCCATAATTGGAGAGTTGGGTTGGGCATTCAAGCCACCCTAACTCATTTGTTTATATCTAATA
Source organism: Viscum album (assembly GCA_963277665.1). Lineage (NCBI taxonomy): Eukaryota > Viridiplantae > Streptophyta > Magnoliopsida > Santalales > Viscaceae > Viscum > Viscum album. The sequence goes on from OY728158.1 coordinate 294,961,106, forward strand.
TAGTTTTGCTGATGTAGTAGTGTTAACCAGGGTTCTTTCTGGTTGGTGTCTATTGAGCCTGAATTGAGACTTATTTCTTGATTATTGGGATTCCCAGATGTTCTCTCCTAGGATCCGGCTTCTGATACCTGTTTTGTTTTATATCTTACTCGTACATAGAGGTGGTACATGCAACTTGGATATTGAGAATAATGTGTTTTCTTGTATTCCTTGAGTGATACTTGGACTCCCCGATGTAGGAATACCTTGTACAACTCATTTACTTATTATATGTGGTTGGTATGATTACGCTCTCCTTGGCTTGTGATGACTGGGTGGGTATACCCTTGTCTTTTGTTGAAATGTTTTAAATTATTTGGTATGCTCATGCGTGATTCCCGGATGGTTTGATAGATTCCATGGACTTATCACCATGGATTTGGAATGCGATAGTGCACACCTTAGTTTGATTATTCCACTTGTGTCTTGATTCTGTGGGATGCCTCTAGCCTTACAACCCTGTGGATTTGTCTTTCTTGGGATCGTGTAGGACATGTGCTATTGACATGCTCTTAGGACCTCGCCTAGTGCCCAGGTCGTGTTTCCACTAGGATGCCCATGGGACTTGTTGTCGATTCCTTGGATGAGATCCTTTAATTTGGTCTTTCATGGTCTAGACTTCTTATGAGGTTGATTTGGATGAGTTACCTAGGTCTAGCCTTTCGAGTTCTAAACTTGTCATGAGGATACCTTGGACAAGTTCCTTAGATTCGGCCCTTCATAGTATGACAATTATTGTATTACAATGTGGTCGTACGGGTTGTGATATTTACAGGATTGAATTTATGTATAATGTATCCATGATGGTGGTTGGAGTTGAGTATGTGTGAACCTAGGTTTGGATGTGTATCCACATGTGGTGACATATCTTGCTCATAGACTTTCATGCATTGGATAGAGAATGTATATGTCAATTAGGATTATAGACCTAGAGATCAACTTGATGGTACATGACTTGAGTGGGATGAAAAATATCTAAATTCCCTTGCACAGGATGTCCAAGCGATCATGATTACAGACCCAAGGATCGACTATTGTTGTTTTTCTTGTTATTTTTTTCACTTACGTATGATTGTCATATCAATGTTTTTATGTATAGGTAAAGGACTATACATGCATATGACTATAGATATGAACATACATGGTGGCACGTTCCCATTTGATAGGGATTTGGGGCCCTGGGTTCAACTATGGGCACATGTTGGTTTTTCTTACCTTTTTTTTTGTTTTAGATATGCTGAGCATGTTTCTTTTGCATACACTTTTAACAACATAGTTACAGGTTTCATTTCAAGGTGTCCTACTAAGATTCTTTCTCACCCTTACTCTTGAACCTCGTTGTATGTGTAGACCTTATGTATTCTTTTCATGTTGATCATGTGTTTCATGGTGGATAGGGATCAGGCCCAGTGTTGCATGATTGAGGAGAGTTGCTTGAGTTGGTTCTTCTGATTGGGATGGTGTAGTTCAACATGGTTTGGAGACCGGCTCATGGTATGTCTTGGAGTTAGTAGTAGATCCATGTACTTTTAATTTTTGTTTCTTTTTTACTCATGTATCTGTATCATCGGAACAATCGGTGACTAGTGTTTTATTGTATGGCCTAGTTGTTCTGGATTTTATAAGATTTCATTTATTATTAGAGAATGTTTTATTTTAGTTTTTTTTTTACTTCTGAACTCTATTTACTTTACTATTGTGTATGATACTTTTCTATTTTCTAATGTTTCTTACTCTGATATGAGGGAATATTCTCCCCACTATCACACCCTAGACCATCACTGCTAGTCGGAATCCTCTGGAATAAGGGGAGGCACACATGAGGCTTTATAACCACCATCTTGAAGCACTAGTTTAGTGGAATCAGGGTCTGGACATTACAAAGTTTTATTAGATGAGTTTTCATTTCTTGTTCTTTACTATTTGGGATATGGTATATAGTCTTTTAGGAATGTGTCCAAAATTGTGATGGATATCAGACTGGTTCGTTGAGAACACTTGTTCTGGTAACAATTCCAAGATTCCAAGGGTTTGGGATTTCTCTTTTGATTTTTATATGATTTCATCATGAGTGACACATATTTTTTATGGATGATATTATTTAATAAGGATCTATAACTCTTGTCCATTTGTAAGAGGCTAGGGATGGTTTTTGACTCTTGGCCGACAAAGGCAAGATGCATCTCATGCATCATAATTGGCAAGTAGGATTCACATCATATAGGCCTTATTATGTTTGATTTTACTAATAAATGAGGCCTTTGGGCCTGTTTAAACATATATTTTACTCTGATGGTAGGATGTGGGGGTCTACATCGAGGATTTTTTTTGTGAGGTTGATGACTCAGTCTTTGTACACAAGAGGTCCAGTGACCTAGTAAGTCGATGTGGAATGTGATTACTTTTTGTTAACCCCCTTGTGTGGTGTTGTTTCTCATCATCGTCATAATATATTTATTTTTTTAAGAAACACTTTTGAGGTAAAATTGGGAAACTTGAAAAGTACACAAAAACATCAATCAACCTCAAAAGAAATAACTGAATCTTTTAATTGTAGTTTAATCCTTTTGGAGACCTTACCTTTGATAAGATTATATTGAGGAGTGGTAGCCCACACGTATGATTTCAATTTGAGTAGGAATTCAAAATAGAGTTTCATCTTGTCCCAATATTGAATGATATCCTCCACTGAGATCATCTTTCCATTAAATCCATGATCCAAAATACAACATTGTTTTTATCCAAGAATCTTGTTCTGAGTTTAATGTAAACTGGATACTCCTCTCAACTAGCCTATCAAAGTCATCTTGAGAAGAATTTTCCTTCATATAATTCACTGAAAATTAATCATTTCCATTAATTATTGTTTCCCACTCATCACACTCCATCATTTCCTTTCTACACTAGGGGCTATCAAGATCCACAACCTCATTTTCATCAGGTGTCAGATGTTTTTCAGAGTCTTTTTAATTTCTCAAAGTGTAATTATCTAATATTTGGGACACCTTTGTATGTGGACTTCCTTTTCTTGAGGATATAGTAACAGGAGGGCTTGGTAAATTTGAATAGTATTTCCTTCGATGAAACCTTCAGGGGTTCTTAATAAAACTGTTTGAATCAATTATAGTGATATTACCCTTCTTTGAGGAGGATCTAAGATAGTCCTCCACCGTAATCTCTTCCTTGTACTCAATGGGGGAGTTCAAGGAAGAATTCATATCCTAATAGGATGCCTCCACTTCATGCCAGTCCTCATAGCTTTGACACTCTGTTTCTCCCAATGCATCCAACCGATTTTGAGTAATAATAGACATTCCTCTAGACTTCACTTTCTTAGCATAACATTTGCTTTCCTAAAAGAAATACACTAGAATTTATGAACTGCTTGGCTACTCAAAGTCGTGATGCATAAACTGGAATGGTGTGTTTGAATCCTCCAAGAATTGAGGATCCTTACCTCAGGGAAGATCATCACAGAAATCCCCAATCACCGTAGCTCCATTGGTTAAACTATATGAAATTGGTTTCAAGTCTTGTTCAACATCACAGAGTGCCAGTGAAACCACATCATTTGAGGGACCAGCAGCACCCAGATGAAATTTCAGTCTGTCAAAAATATTTGAGACTTTTGGTTTAGGCAGCATGGACTTAGGAGGCTTTTGAACAGCCTGAGCACCATCACACAGGAGTAATGAACCGAAAGAGTTTTTCACAGGCCAAGAAAGACATTGACCTTCAACTGTCTCGATGTTGTCCACATCCAAAGGGTGACCACGATCAGGGGAAACTCTAGAAGACTACAAGAGATTGACGGTGGCACCATTTCCCAATTCTGTCCTCCCACAAGGACCCTTTCTCCCTCACCAGCAAGAGTGAGACAGATGCGCAAGGTGAGAGCATGAAGAGCATAAAATTGTCCAAGACCCAAACACAGTGGGATACTTCTGTTGAAATTTCTTACCCACTGAGATCCAAACCCATTCAACTGGGGATTTTGAGATGTCAACTTCAACACAAATGTGTGAGAAAATTTGGTGACAGACAGATCTGGTTCTCAAGTCTGAGCAGAGATAACGGCAGACCAAGTTACCTACCATTCGGATTATTGAAGGCATATGAAAAAGGGATAGGTAGATCATATAATCTTATCCACAAAGCCGTTTTTGGAGTATCCCTCTTTAGATGAAAAACATAGGACCATTTGACAAGTTGGAAGCAGTGTTCGTTGTAGGAACGAGTAGCTCTGGACTATATTGTGATCTGATTATCTAGGGATGAGGAGTGTATAATGATATGGATTTTATCATGAAGACCAACAGTCACTCATTCATGAAGTTCCCGAGATTCAAAAACTAATCTGTCAAAGGTTTACACCGATGTCCACTGATAACTAAACCAAGAAACTAGTGTCTGATTTAATAGATCCGAAGCATTTGTAAACTCTGAAATCGATATTTCAAGCTAAGGGGAGTCATCTCGGAGGTCCAGAACATTAGATAAAAATCATAATACCAGGTAATGGTGACAAGAAGTATGTGTTGGAGAATGGGATGAATGAAGTAGGATACTCCAGTGTGGAAGGACAGACCCTCCCCATCGACTGGGGAGGGGCTCTATCAAAATCCATCACCACCTAGGGCATAGTAGAAGAGAAGGATCTGAAAAATCATTGTACATATACTCAAATTATACCAAGGTTTTGCTTATTATGAATGTGGTTATCTAGTTATATTTATGAGTACGATTCTAATAGATACCAAGGATTTCCTTTTGAACTGGACCTCTGGGGGTATTTCTAGATACAGATACTCGATGATTGTCACTTCAGTTTGTCTCTTAATTTGGTTGTGACCTGTAGGGAGTAGTTCCTTCTATGGATTCCTGGAGAGTATCGGGGCCTTTATAGGCCTTTTTTCATCCTTGAACCCTATTTTAATTTGTGATCTTTACCTTCTTTTGATAGGATGGATATTTTGGTCTAGGTGGTTAGACCTTGTAACCCAATTCTGAGGATTGTTTTGTAGGTCTAGGTGGGAGACCTAGAGGACCTTGTTTTGTTTCTCAGACCCTTGTAGATAAACATGGGTTTTGTTAGTTGGAAACCTTTGTGTGATAGGTTGGACCATGTTTTCTAGATTCATTTTTAGGCATTGAGCTTCATTTTACACTCCTTTTGAAATCAAGGCACAATAGGTGATCATGTTTTCATTATAGGCATGTAAATTTCATCATCTTTTGATGAAGTACCATGGAAGCTTGTTTTCTAAGACTATATTCTATGGGAAGGATTATTTGGATTCCTAACTTGGTCAAGTAGTGGTTCCTCTATTGCTAATGTAGTCAGAGCATGGGTAGATGGTCATGACTAGAACGACATCATGGGGTGGGCAGTTGTGTAGTAAATCATGGCACAATTATGGTACATGATTTGGAAGAGGATCTGTAGGGGATATTCTAGCTTGTAAAACTTATGTACCAGGTAGCATGATCAGCTTTGCCTTATAGTGGATGACACGATGGAGTATGATTCGAGTGGTAAAGATACACGCTGCTATCACATGAAATCATTTGAATCTAAATCTGTGTGTGGATGGGTGTGAGATGAGGACTATTGTTTATTAAGACCAATCATGGAAATGGATCCTAGAATTTTTGTTAGAATGTCCCTCTATGGTTTTGGTGACATCGTGAAATGTTGGGGACCATGAGATAGTTGACCAGTGGACGAATCCTGGTTAGATTTTGACAGGCCATAAGCATTTCTCGGAGGGAAATGTACATGCCCTTGGTAGAATCTTACTGTACTCCTATTAGAAATTATCATGCAATATCTTGATTCATCATTAGTATGATGAGGGAGTGTCATCCGTACACTAAGATCCTTTTTCATTCTAAATGTTTTTCCCTATTATGGAAGAGGAAAATTGTTGAGGTAGCACTCGAGGATCAGTGTAAGGTAATCCATATGCTAGGGAGTACACCATTGGATTTCTGTGGTTATTGATACTCATTTTAAGTTGAACTTCCGTGTGTTTCTATGGGTTTTTGGGATTGGAGGCTTCTTTTGAAGTGATGATAAATGTATTCCTATGGTTTGGAGTACTAGGTGTAGTTTCATTTATAAGAATAATTTGAAATTTTATTGTAACACATAATTTAAAAGGAATATATAATTATGGTTAGCTCTATTTAAATCCCATGATTTTATTTGCACCACAAAATATTCTTTTTACATGTTTATAAATTTGAATCTACTGCTATAGATAAATCTATTTGTAATCACACTTGGGAATTATTTCCTAGGAGTACTCATGTTTAATATTTTTTAAATTAAGATTTTATATCATAACTAAATTATTTTACTAGAAAATAATTTATGTTTAGAACTTTGGATAACTAAAAGAAAAAGAAAATGTGACTATATAATTTTTATTCACTACATAAAAAATTAATACTATAGATATGATTATTTAAAACTCACATAATAAACAGAAATGAATAGGTATTTCTAATAAAGTAAAATCGTATGTAATTAGATATGAGATATTAAGTTTATAAAAAAGAATAATGTGATTTAATAATGAATCAAAAAACCTCAATAATGGATATACATAGTGTTATCAATACCATATTGTATAATTTACATGTAACATATTAAGTATTTATATATGGAACACAAAAAACTAACAGGTTGTACCTAAGGCACAACATGAGGTTTGATTCAATTTATGATTAATGAACTATTGATTCATGATAGAAACTAAACCATATACCAACTTATAAGTATATAATTAATAATTGAGAATTAAAGACTTTACAGCCAACATGCTTTCCATTTACATTTATAACTCCAAAAAAATTAAATTAAAAATCACATCATGGGCTTATGAGTGACACAACTTAAGGATTATGACCCTCTAATTTAAAAATAAAATTATATAATATAATAATTTATGTTTATAGGGTTAATATAAATGAAATACATAATTTATAGGTAACATATATAATATTTACATGTAATGATTAGACTACTTATATTTAAAACCTAAAGTATTGAGTTTTAGGTGATTCATTTTTTAAAATAGGACCAAATGATTTTTTATTGAATAAAATATAATAAATAAATGACATTCATAATTTTATAATTATATAAATAATTTATAGTTAACAGATCATCCAACGATACATGAAATCAAACAACTATAATTTAAAACCTAAAACATTGTACTAGGTGTGATTCAATTAATGAATAAAGACCTTGTGATTTAAACTAAAGTTACACACCCTAAAAACTCACATATACCTAATCAATGAAAAAGTTTCCAAAATCATATCAATAAAATAGATGACATTTATATATATATCCTCTAAAAAATAAATGAAAAATGTCACAATATCAACCTATTTGTGACTCAATTTATAATTGATTACCCTGTTATTTTCTATTAAAATTACAAAATATGATAAGTGGAATTTATAGAGTAAAAAAAGTGAATTACATAATTTATTAATAATATGAAATTCTCCTATATGCATAAGTCACATAATACAAGTTAATTTGTCATATTTATTTTGATATATTAACAATAATTTTGACTATTTTTAATATATAAATTAGTATAATATTCCCCATAGAGGTGGAAAAGTTATTTGTATAGCTATTCTTTCTTCAAGATACATGATGTTTGATTCTCTCTGGATGAGTATTTCCATCATAATTTCAAGAATGTATCCTTAGATACATAAATAGTTCAAAAATGGTGGGGATGAAAAGTTTTTACCAAATTTAACTATATGATGATGGATGATAATCAAGGCCCTTTAATTGATTTATTGAGGGTGGGATACACTGGGAATTTTAAGGCTTGTATGGAGTGTCTGGTTTTTTATTCAATATATATATATTATAATAATTATATGTATATGTATATATAAATATTACTTGTATTAATAATTTATAATTAATATAAAATTTTAAATGTAAATATATATATATATATATATACTGAAGAAACAAACTTATTTTTATCCTTCATCTATGCTCATACTAACTACCAAGAAGAAGATACCTCTCGGAGAAATTGGGAACCTTAACCAAGTAATTCAAGGTTTGTGACTATTCATGGGTGAATTTAATGTAGTCATCAGGTCTCATGATAAGAGGGGAAATTCAAACCTTGTGATTTCCAATATAGAATTTATATAATGTGTTCACCTTAATGACATGGTGGAAGTTACTCTTTAGGTGGATAGATATACCTTGAATAGGAAATGTAATGACCCGCCAATTCTCATTGGCTTGAGAGCTCAACGAGTCATTAGTAGTCCTTAAGCGACATCCCCAAGACACCAAAGGCTGGAAATAAATTCCAAAGGGTTTCAAATAGAAGTTGGGGGAAAATTTACCCTTTTAGAAATAACCTATTAACCAACCATAAACACACATTCACTATATGATGCATAAATAAGTGAAAGACCAACAAAGAACCTTTATTTATGTCAAACCACATCAGAGTACATGATAGTGAAGACCAAACAAAGTATCAAAGTGCACAACGAATAAACAACTCATGACTCTAAAAAGACACTAAGACTTTGTGCTCCACAAGTTAAAAGATACACAACATCTCCCAGCATCACCACAAGCCACTGGTAATAAGATGCTTTACCTTTACCCGTGTCCCAGAACACGACATCTGCAAAAACACCAAAGTGCCAATGTAGGGGTGAGTATAAAACTCAGTAGGTTTTCCCCAATGACTTCCCTACTCATGCCACTAGGATAGAAGAGTTAGCAAAAATTATTTAAAAACAGTTTACGTAAAAAAATTCTCAAAAGAAGTTTATAACTAAATATAAACAAGTTTCCAAAACCATTTGTAACCAAAGGCATTCCAAGAGAAATTGAAACCAATTTTCCGCCAAGATATTTTTCCACAAAAATAACCAAACAAGCATCAGAACCATTTCACAATCTCTCTTTTTTGACATACCCAACCATTTCACAAACCTGTGAAAACAACCATGCATGCTATGTTATGACAGTTCCATACTCATGAGCGATCTCTCGTCGATCTACCAAGTCGTCATAAGGTAATTGTTTCCCATGTGCCATTACACCTTTGGCCCCGAGCACAAGGTCATATTTCAACCAATCTTTTACATATTGTTACCATTGTGCCATTAAACGTTTGTCACTGAGCACAAGGTCATATTTCAACCAAGCCTCATACATGCAACATGAACACACACCACATATTCCCAATGTTAATGCCAAAACACACTTTAAATAAAAACACATTTTTATTGAAAACCATTTCCATGAAAAACATTTCAATTCCAAACCATTTCAATAAGACTCCCTTTTTATTGAAAACCAAATCTATCAAAGTCATTTCAATCTCAAACCATTTCAATAAAACACATTTTTTATTAAAAACCCATTTTTCATCAAACCATTTACAATTTCAGCGATCATAATTTAAAATCAACATTTTAAATTCAAGAAGTCAAATCACTTTGCCCAACAATTCACCAAGATTTCACAATTACATCAAAAACATAAATCATCACTAAAGAAGATTTATTCCATGCTTTTCCCAATTAAAACCATTCAAATAAACCAATTTGAAACTAAGACAATCAATTCTAACAAGGGGATTCGAGAGTGAAGCCTCATACCTCAAAGGTTTTGATGAAAACTACAACAATCGAAGAATACTCAAGAAAACCGGGTTGATTCTCCAAAAATCCTCCTTAGATCTCCTATCCTAACACAACCACAACCAAATCTAGTTATATTTGACATCCAAACAATTAGATCTACCCATAACTGGCGTAGATCTAAGAAACCGAGAGAAGATGAGAAGTAGATCTATGTAGATCTAAGAAACCAAACAAGAAGGATCACATACCTCAAGAATCCGGCTTCGATTCTCCAAGAGAAGTCTTTGGATTGCCTTCAAAATAATGGGAGAACCCTCCTTGACCTTAGGAGAACCAAAATCCCGAGTTAGGGCCTCTTAGGAGGAAAAACGGGCTACATAGAGGCAAAAACGCGTGAGATCCACCTTTATAGGATCTCATTAAAGTTGTCACATGGTTAGTTCACACGGTTTGAAAAACCGTGTGCTAACTGTGTGTTAGCTACTGCCTCGACTGCCCTTCTCGCATGGTTTGGTCACATGGTTAGAAAAAATGTGTGTTGACCGTGCGGAAGCTACTGCCTCCAAGACCCACTGCGCACGATTTGGACACACAGTTTAGACAACCTGTGCGTCGCCCGTGCGACTACCTCTTTTCCTAAAAACATCATTCCAAGTTCTCCCGACTCTCCCATTAGACACCCTTAACTTTAAAACCATGAAAATAATCAAGTAAGGGTTACATACTAGAAACCAGATGTACTATAGGAAACTAGTGAACATAGAAGTGCCCAATAAACCGGATCATAGTTTTTTCATCTTCAATGCTTCAAAATAGTGTCTTGAAGTGAAATTGAGGACCCTTATGAAAAATAATTATGATCATTACCCTAACCAAATGACTATAAAACCAAAAAAAAGTCATACATTGGATTTTAGATTCAATGATGCTTATGTTAAGCATCTGGTCCATGAATATATTATTTACGAGGTATGATCCCACAACTAATGCATTAATGGTCTATATGCATGTGTTTTTAAGATAATAAATTTGAATTACATACTAATATCATAGAGTGAGGAGTAATTTACTTCCATGAAGGTGCACACTAGAACTTTTGAAAAGGATTTGAAGGATCTCGATGATTAATTATTTGACTTGTCTCATTTTAATAGTGATATGGATTTTTCAGAAAGTTTGAATGATAATATCACCTTGATGGTGTAATTTTTGAAGTAAAAAATCCAATATTAAATGGTTAAAAGATTGATATGGGAACATTGCTTTTTTTAACGATCATTAAAAGTTCAAAAAATCCTTAAAACCAATTATTTATTTGATGAATGAGAGTAAAATTATCACTAGGAGTAAAGAAAAAAAGATTTTGTAGATTAATACAACCACAATATTTTAAATACTGGTTCCTCTATCAATATTGTTGATTTTTATAATTTCATCACTAGAGTTTTTGATAACTCAGATAATGTGATGCTCACTAGGCCACTATATCTAGTAGAGGTAGTGGTTGATTTTTTTTTAATCTTGATCGTTCTCATAGACTAGATAGATTCACTAATATTTGTTTTCAGGAATATTTTTATATTATTCAGGTTGATCTTATGAAGAATATTTATATACTTTTATAGAATGGAATTATCCTAAACGGAATCAATTATAAGTTTATATTCATGTTTCCTAAGTTTAATTCTTCAGATTCTATAGATTTATTGAAACATATTACTTTATAAAACTCTATCTACAAGATTTATATCAAGATATTATCCACCATACTCCCACTTATTATAAACAAGTCATTTCCCAATAATCAATAAGGGTTTTTCATATAAGAATGATCCATTATTTCCACTTATCCACCTCTTAATATGTATATATTGTAAGAAATACTAGTAGGAATGGGGTCATTTCTCTCAAAATAGATATCAAGAATTATTTTGATACTATAAACTTTTATTTCATGGTTGAGGTTCTTAATATATTTGAATTCATTAGGCTCTTCAATTACATAATCCACAATTTTTAAAAATTGGTTAAAATTTATTCTTTAGTTAATGGAATTCAATTGGGATTATTCTCTTTATCATGTGGTATTAATCAATTTGATCCCTTATTTTCCACTATATTCATCATTATTGAAGACTATATAAGAAAATGTGTAATTTACATGGTTTATAAGGGAAATCTCAATCATATTCAACATAAAAGATGGGTCGAGGTACAATCCCACATTTTTTATATGATAGAATTTATTTTGTTTCATAAAGGGGTTATAGGGAATATAGATTCTGTCAAATAGATATTAGAGAATTATGGATCCATTATAATTATAATATTAACTTGAATAGATCCCATATTTTCATTATTCTACATTTTAATTTTCCTAATAAGTGAATTATTAGTAAAAAAATAGAATTAATGATATAATTTTTCCCTTAAATTATCTGGAGATTCCCCTATTTTGGGGAAGGCATAAGGATACATTCTTTTTTGGAATTTCTAATAGCATCGAAGATTAGTATCCCTCTTGGAAATTAATATATATATATATATATATATATATATGGAAGGGTATCTCTAGTAAAGGGAATTTATATTCCCATGCAATTTTATTCTTTTATGACATAAAAAGGGCCTAGTGCCTTAATAAAAAGTCTGACTCAATTCATTTGAAGCTTCATAGAGAGTGGAAGTGTATATTACAGGATCGTAGTGGTGATCAAATAGAATACATATTTTAAAACATTTATGTAGTGATGAATGGCAATTAAAAACATGTGCCTCCTTAAAAAAACTCTTTAGGCTCAATTACATTAGAGACTCTTAACTAATAGTAGAATAAATAATTAATTTTTAATGTAATGATTCGTAAATGTGATGAGTTCTAGAAAGATATATTATCACCTCACATACATATGGACTTGTATAAATGTAACATACAAATGTTTTATGAGTCATTATTAATGGTTAGCTTCCCTCAATTCAAATATCAGTTCTTGAATGAATATTAAGCTCGATTATTAATTTATTGATGGATTTTAGGGTCATACTCAGGTCCTTGATGTGATAATTAGGGATAAAATTGGATCCTACTTGGATCAATTTTTGATCTCTCTCATGGAGGTTTTTTATTCTTATCCTTTCATTCTTATAAAATATAAATTGTTTTGGGAGCCATCTAGCCATGCCACTCCCACATTTAATCTATACTAAATATTCTACATGGGAAGGATCATGAGAATGTAATCTTGGAAAAATAAATTTTTTAATCCATTAATCCCCCCTTCTTTCAAATTCATGATTTCAATGGAATATTATAATTAGCTTCCCATTTATTATTTCTTTATGAGAACTGTTATTAATCGTTTCACTATGTGCAGCACTTTCAAAGCTAGTCATGATTCCATTGATCATATATTCCTTCAATATTCTTTTACAATAACTATACAGAATATCATGGTTAACCTATTTGAAGCTGATAATTTCAATAAAATCAATGTCATGTCACTCTTTTCTTTATGTAGTAGCCATGAGGGTTCTTCTTATCTCTTGAGATTATTCTAAACTGTTGTTTTTTAGGCCTAGTATTTTATTTTTTTGAATATGAATGCCTTCATATATGATATTCAAATCATCAACCTAAACCTTCCCATGAGAAAAATTTTATCTACTATTAGGTTGGATGCCTTAATGAAGACTATCTTGGCTAAGAATATAATCTGGAAACTCACAATTTATGGAAAACTGGGTGTTTTTTTTTGTCATTGTAATTATTATAATAGATTCATATTTATTATTTAGAAACCTAGATATATAGGTTGAATCAAGATTAATATATATGGTGCTTACAAGGGAAATACAAAGCATTTAGGCTTCTGTGGGATCATCAAGGACACTAACGGAGGTTAGGATTCATAATTCCTTATGGATTGTGGGATAGATATTGATTATAAAGTTAATATGGAATGAGTTATCCTAGAAATTGGGATTGTGATTTTCAATGGATATATTAAAATTTTTTTTGTATTGATTCATATTTCAATTTTCATTCCACAAAATTTATCTTTTCCCCTCCCTATAAGAGTCTTTTATGGTATTGGGTGGATTTTATGTAATTATATAAGTAAATTTCCATTTTTTCCTTCTAAATTTATAAAGGTGTAATAAAATTCGAGACTCATTAGGTAATCTAAGAGTTGGTTCCGGTGGTCATAACTAATATTAGACTATTCTATAGTCAATTGAGGATCTTTTGTTCCTAATAATTTTAGAACATCATCCTTTTAATTTTCAAATATATTTTCTAGGACATTTAGTGTTACACTAGGGATAAATCTTTTTTGTCTATTTATTTTCATATTTGTATATATATTTATGACTTCATTTTTAACATTAGTATATTGTTATTTATTATTTACTTTAACAAAATTATTTTTTTATTGAAAAATAATATTTATAATTATTATAGGGTTAATATTAGTATACATTTATTTGATATTAGCATTATTGTATTAATAATTATATTAATTTAACTTCATTTTAGTTATATTATTTTAATATTTTAACATTATTATTATTAGTGCATATAATTATATACAAAACTATATATATATATAAATTTTAGTTATTATTTTTATTATGTAAAATTTATTATCCTAACTCTAATATAAATATATATATATTATCAGTTTAGCATTTATTTTATTTTTTTTAATTAACTTATGTTTGGGTAGTCTAAAGGATTGTGTGCTAAGGAGTAAATGTCAGGGGAAAATATGGATAAATCTTTAGGGTGAAAGATTTGTAACAAGATATTCAAGGAAATAATAGAAAATAGAGAGGCAATAATCCATTTGGTTGTTATTATACCACCATGCCTTGGTTTTTCTAATACATGATCAATAGTGGGGTTTTTTGTCATGGATTTTTATGACATTCATAAATAAATTTAGTTTGTTATACTAGATTTATATCAAGGTTTAGATAATAATGATAACCAAAACATCATAGTTAGTCACTCATTTGAGAGTGTATGTTTTCCCAAACCCTTCCTTTTTTTTATTAGGTGTTATGGAATTCCTGGGAGTGTTTTATGGTGGTCTTAATGTTGAGGGAAGGAATAAGATTATAGAGTTTATATTTATTATTGGAAAATAGTGTCATGATGTGATGGGTTGTGTCTTATCATGATTTTTGGTTGGGAGATGATTCAGGAAATAATGAATATTCATGACCTAGGGGTGTGATCAATGTGAATTCAGAACTATGTTATTTTGGATGTGAAGACTTGGTTGTGGCATGACTGTACTATTCACATCATAATTATTTTCAATAGGATTATGGAAAAGTGAAAAACCTCATGTATCATAAGAAATAATTTATATATGGATTAAAAACATTATGAATTTTCTTTTTTATTTTATAGTTATGTCACAAATGAAGTTTATCACACTATGATGACTTGAAGGTCAAGTTCAACAGTAATGTCTATCGTAGATCATTTCATTATTGAACTTGGGAAACACTATGGTGTTTGTCTAAGGTCGAGTGTATTAAATAGGAAGGGATGGTGACATGATATGATTCCTAAGTATTTAAAGTTTTTACCATGACACCCTTGGTCTCATCTTGGGATTCCTTATTTTTATTGAATAAATAGTGATTAGTTATGAGGAAGTAGGGATATGCATAGGGAAATCTCATTGTGATATTTATTTATAGGATCATCATGACATGTTGGATAGTTGTACTAATATGATGTTTTGTTTTACTATAAATTTGAAGTTCCTCTAAAATTTTTCTTATTTACTCCTCCTTCTGTGAGACCCTTTTGGGAGATTTTTGGATGATACTATGCCTCTATAGTTGATCCCTAGTAATTTTATTATTTGATAACAATCTTAAAACAAAGGTAACTCTCTTATTCCTCATTTTTTCTTGTCATTATTTTTCTATTACACATTTACATGTTATTATAGTAGTATTCTATAAGATTATGTAGTTTATTCATCATTTATTGATGGTGGAATTGGATGGAAATATGTCCTTATAGATCAATGGTTTTTTGTGAGGGTTTATTTTAGTGTTCCTTGGCCCCCATACTATTCTTCTTTGGATAATTTTTAATCATAATATCAATATAGGGAACTCATAAATGTTTCTTATTTTTTTTATGTGGGATTAGAAAGATTTTTCTCCAATGGGTAAATGGATGAGATAAACCTAATGAAGATATTAATATATAACTAAAGAGATGGGAGATATTAGAAGAGTGTTTTGTTTTTTCATGCAATTATTCTTCATCCCTGATGGTTACCCCATGATATTATCTAGATAATGTGAATGTTTATTGTTATTATTATTATTGTGTCATGGTATATTTTACATAAATAAATGCTTCTTAAACAATGTAAATATGGTATAAAAAAGAAAATAATGAATGATGAATTAATTGAAACTTATAGACATTGTTTAGAATTGTTTAGAAAGATAAAGTATTTCTTTGAGCAAGTTTATTAGATTTGACAGCTAATATAAGCTATTTTTTATTAGGTTTCTGAATTTATTAAACTTAGTCATAATGAATTATCACAATATGGATAATAAATGAAAAAAATAATGTTATAATTAATGTTTGGGGCTATTTTAAGATAATCTTTATTTGTTATATGATTGAAAGATTTGGTTAAAGCATTGATGATTTGTACCTAATGTTAATTTTCTGTTGTAAATATTATTTTCTACCATTTTTATATCTTAATGATAATTTAATTTCAATTAATTGATATGAAAAATTGTACAGTTGGTTGTAATGTTGAGGGTTGGTTTTTTTTAAATGGTTGTGGAAATGGTTGGACACTAGTGTTAGTTTAATGACATGGATGGTTTGAAAATGTGTTTATAATGATGTTCAGATGGTTGAATTAGGTTAGAATCCTTTATTGGGGTTTTTTTTTAAAAAAATTTCTTCTAACTTCAATTTTCTTATTTCACTATGGGTGCACCTCTTTCTAGAGATCAGTATGGTTGATTCATATAAGACCAAGGATTTTGTAATGATAATAAAACATAAATTAACTCATGTTAATGGGTGTTAATGATGATAATGATATGTTAAATTGTTACCTTGGATTGGTTGGGGTGAATTCCCAAAGCTAATTTCCATAAAATCTTGAATTAAAATATTGAATATAAATTCATGTATGAGTTAACGGGTATCAAATGGTTAAATCATAATTAATTATGGGGTTTTATAAAATTAATGTTCATTGTTAACTGATAAATAAACATCTTAAGTACTAAATATTGATGTTTCTATTCATAGATGAGTCCTAGCTTCTAGTCATTTTGATGGTAGGTAGGTTTTCTTGTGATACGTTAGCCATATTTCAAGCCTAAGTTATAAATTTTTTCCTTAGATTGGTTTTTTGTTATACTATCATTATGATATATTATTTCTTATTCTCCACCACTTGATTTTATAGTGGTATATGACACTCGTATTGGGCCTTGGGTTCTTGGTGTCCTTCCGGACATCTGATTTTCCAAGAATTTAGATGAGTGACTACTTCCCTTACCCATTTTTCTCATCCAAATATACCATGGTATGTATGAATATTTGGGTTGTGGTGGCTTATAGTTATATGTTATATACACATATGGGATATAGTGTCTCACAGTTACAAAATTATTCTATATTAAAGTTGGGCCAACATATGATTATAGAATATACATATATCCAAGATATAATGGATATAAATTATTATATAGGTATTTATTCATGGTTTGTAATGGGTTATGGTATAATTTATACTTACATAAGTAGTTAAGGATCTCAGTTTTACTATGTGATTATGGGTAAGTGATGATGATGTGGTTGTGGTATGTTTTCATGTATGTGTAGTGTGATTTGATGATGATGTGATTGTGATATATTTAGACAGATTTACAGTATGACTTGTGGATTTAATGGGATCTTTGATACATAAGCTGTTATGATTTGGGTTAACTGGGTTAATGGGAAAGCGGATTCATGGTACGTTTTTACATATATGTCTTTTTTAATTATGGTACCCATTTCTGTATGATAATCATTGAGTGATCTTGGGTACGGTTGGGAATGTATTGGACTGATTTTGGTGATGAGATGATTTCCCAATTTTTTCATCTAGATTTTGTATACTACTTCAACATTTACATGAGAGGTTTTAGGGAAGATCCTACTGAATATAATTTTATTCTCACCTAAATATATAAATCAATATTTCATGTTTTTATAAGTTATTTGATGCTCAGTGTTTACATAAAAAAGTTTCTTACATTGTGAGATTATTCATAGTCTCTATCATAGGATTTGATGTGGTATATTTTTTATTTTTCCATTATAGGACATTAAATTCACTAGGATGGTTTAATTATTTTTTATAGTAAATTAGGGTTTTTTTATTTTTTATATATTGAAGAAAGTACCTCTATTATTTGTGCATTTTATATGCCTAGTGCTAGTTTCCAAGATGGTATCCTATTATAATTGGTATATTGGGGGTCACTCCCACCTTCACTACCATATTAGGAGGGTTTCTAGCAATAGGGGTTGTGATATAGTGGTATAAAAGCTTTTTGTTGATAGATAAGATGCATCTTATTAATAGGCACTAGATAGGAGTTCATGGGTTGTTAGAGAAATATTTACAGCTAAACATAGTATGTGATGTAAGGATGGTAGATCTTCTAGGTTATAGGATTTAGGGGGGGCCTACAATATTATACAAGTACCTTAAGATTACTAAACATTCTAGGTGAAGTGATTCTAGTTTTAGGTTAGATTCTTGAGTAAGCATTGTGTATCTTGATTTTATATACCAAATCTTGAATTGGGTAGATAATAGTAATTTTGTTGAATAATAATTAATTAATCATAATTGTTCCATATTTCAGGTCTATGAGTCCTAAATTCATTATCTTTTATAGTTTTGGATCTAGGTCAATAACCCGATTAGGTTCATGCCAATGATTTCCACCAAGATATGATATCGGATCATCGTTAGGTTAAAGTATATGAAAATGAAGTTTGGAGGAAATTTATTTGATAGGTTTAATCCTAGTTCTTATGGAATTATGAGGGATATGTTTCATATCAGCATATTGAGGCTCGGTTGGAGGAGAAATATTCTAATTTTAGCTGGATCTATGCTTTGAAGGAACACTAGGTTTTTTTTAAATTAGTAAGTTGTGTAGGGATACTCAGTAGTGGCGTTTTCTATTATTTGGGGACCTTAAGGAGTCCAAATTTTCATATGAGAAGTTCCATCATCACTTTTATGCTCTTTTCTTTTATGAGATTGTGAAGTTAGATTATTGAAATGAATTTTTACTCTCCTATATCGGAGTTTCAGTATATGGGAGTTTAGTATTTATTATAAGAATATCCTACATTATACCTCATATATCCTACTATAAAAGGATGAAGGGTTGAGGAATTTTGAGGAATCATTTAATCTAGAGATATAGTTGGAAGTCTCCCAATTCACATTGAAAACATGTATTGAGTTTCAAGTGAAGGTGGTTGTTATCAAGAGGATGTTGTCTATGATGGTTTGAAAAGGGAGGGAAGTAGTTAGTACTCTATGAGGTATAGAGATATGTAAAAATGCTATCAGTTTTATATTTAGTAGAAGTTTCATATATTGGGAGTTGGTTTCATCCTTCTTCATCCTATTTTGTAGCATATACTGATTTTATAACCTTTTCAAGATAATCGTATATAGTTTCTTGTTCATGTGGAGTCCATATACATTGGTAGATTGTGTTTCTAACATTCCTCAACAATTATTATGTAGATATAGTCCCACTTCATGTTCAGTTGTTATAGTAATTTCCACTAATCCATCACTGGGAGAAATAGGGTGCTACAGGATTGAATCAGTATAAATGAAATGGGGTGGGAAAAGGAAAGTCATTTGATGACCCTCTCCCTTAGTGATAGGGAGCATATGATGAACATGGAGGTAGTTAGAATTAGTTATAAATACGTTGGGAAGAAATATGTGTTCATATGCATGCAATAGATTTTATATCTCTTGGAGATCCAAACATCATGCAAGGTATTATCTATTTATATAATACAAGGGTGTTTTGTATGTTTGATTTGGGATCTATGAACTCCTTCATTTCACAATTCTTAGTGTTATCTCTAAGAATTGAGGTGCAGATATTTCTAGTGACCTTGGTATTGAATATTCCAGTTAATGGTTACTATAGTGTTGGAACACATTAAATGCATCCAAAAAGGATCCAAGAGTAAATACAACCAATAGAAGCAATTTGGGATAAAGGTAAAAATGTTCCTAAAACCCCAACGATTCACATATTTTAAAGACTATCATAAAATTTATCTTATGTAATCAAGTATAGTGAAACATCCATGAGCATGCCAAAATTGTGTGATCCAACCAATTCCATGATCTAAATGCCTATAAATTCCCCTAAACTCTCTATTTTAATGGATATTTCACTAGACATTGAGATTTTTAATTTTATAGCCCTAAACTCATGTAAATTTTATCTCTATGATTTGTGTAACCCAAAAGAACTCCCATGTAATCCTATAAATGAGAAACTTACATGAATATCCTCTCATTAGTCCTTTAAATTATTGGATTCAACTTGATAAGTTCTCATGCAACTCCCTCCCATGAAGAATGTGATCAATGAAAAGGCCTAAGCCTTATCCAAGTTGTGATTTTATGAGACATTAAAAGATTATACAACCCATTCCCTTTACATCTAATTTATTCCTCCTCTTTATAAAAAATACTTTCACGAAATTTGATGGAACATGGGACCTACACCCCTCTGATCTTTATTCCTTTGTAAAAAATCCATATACATGACCGGTATTATTTTATTTCACCCATATTCTCATTGAATCAATCATGGGTAGGGAATCATCCATTACTATAGCTCCCAAGAATTGTATATGTATAAACCTGAAGTTTATCCTTCCTGGTCCCAAGAAGCATCTGATAAGATTAATGTGTCATCGCCACCTCATCCCATGTTGTCACACACATGACACAAGAGTCCTTATCACTTGACATTAAAGTGAATAAACATGTCATATAACATGATCTTAAACTATAAACCTCAAATTACAAGGTTTTTTATTCCATCCCCAATTGAATACATAGGATTCTTATTTGAGGTTCAATTTTAACATCTAAACAAAATTACTATCCCATCCTTATTTAGATAGATGGTAAGACCCATACATTAAAATAAAACACTAATCTATCCAAAGTTCTTTAACAAGACTTTAAACTATAAGTTTCTTCAAAAGGAATATAAAATTTTAGTTCCCCTAATATGTTTTGAAAATGTTTCATCAATTATGTGATGAGTTTAAGTGGATACATCCCCACAAGATGTAAACATATGTCTCACCTTATGTGGTAGGTGTAAGTATATTCATCCCAAACAGAAGTTACATTTTTTCCACCCATACATGAAAAGATTTAGTGGAAAAATTTATAATAATTTGAAGAGGATAATTGATCCTTTTTCTTATGTGATGAGAAAAAGTCGCCCTATGTGATGAGAAAAAGGTAACACCTTCCTGATGCATCTAATTCCCATCATTTCATATGTGATGAACCTAGGAATCCTATGTGATGATCATATGATTACTCATGTTAATTGAATGGGATATAATAGTTGATCAACCTATATTTACTTTTATGATATTCATAAGACTATTTCTGTGAAGTATATGACATGCCTTATGTAACAAGACTAAGTTTCCCTATGTGATGAGAATAGGATTCCTCATGTGACGAGAATGTGATGCCTTAGTTGATGAACTTATGTTTCCTTATGTCATCAGTATGATATGACTTATGTGACAAACACGGGATTCTTTAGGTGATAAAATTGGGATTCCTTAGGTGGAAAGCATAAGATTACCTCATTTTCTATCACGAAGAATATAAAACTAATTCCCAATATTCTTGAAATTTCCTAAAATATGTATTCCCTAAAATCGAAGGTGTTCACCCTGCTAAGAAAACAATTGATTTAATTAGTCAATGTCTATATGAAGATGGAATATGAAATGGGATTCAAAAGTATGCCTTAAACCTATGAGGGATAACCATACTAGGAAACATGCTTCGTAGTGAGATGTTGAAATCCCATAATATAATTCTGATTAAGGTTCCAACATCATTACCCTAGTTGTGAATGGTTACCCACCATTGGAAATTATAAATACGTGACATGTATCATTACAATCCACGGTGTATTCCAATATAGAGGTCCTAATATATTGAATAAAAAATGGTTAATTAAACATGAATTCCTTCCCCTTTAAGAGGAAATGGATTAGTATATTTAGGATTTACAGGCTTTTAGAATAGAAATGGTGAAAAAAATGTGAATTCCTTTTCATTTAATAATAATATAAAGAGTATCTTTAGGCTTCATGGGATACACCAACTGAAATGGTAAACCTAATGTGAATAAAATATTCTTTGATAGTGATTGGATGAGTACCATTTAACTTAACCACTATCACACATCATTGATGTTGTGAATTTTTGGAATCACCATTATTAGATATGTAATTATGGTTGTCATAAAATGATCCTATAGAATTCCACACACTAGAAATGATAGGAGGTTCTCTCACACTATGTCCAATAGGTGCTAGGTAGAAGAAGTACCCATGATACTATTGGAACCATGGTATTCTTCACATATAAATACCACACACCTATTCCAAGGAATTGACAGCCACATCTCACATGGATACTAAGAAAAACCACACCCATTCCTTAAAGTAGATCATTCATTTGGAGTTCATCAATTACATCATTAATTAATATGAATACTAGGGCATCATCCTCACCCAATAAAATATCCTATGAGGATTTGGACACCATGATTCAACACTAATTCTCTCCACATATAATGACCCATAAGAGGAAACTTCCTCACACCCCCAATTATAACTTATAACAACTTTGGGAGCTTGTCCTCAGAGCTCACTGATGACACCTTCCCCTATTCTAAGGAGATAAGAGATGTCTAATATATTCTATCCATAGATACCACTTGGGAATCACTAAAGTGATATCTCAAAACTCTTAAGCATTATTCGTTTAATAATACCCAACAAATGTAAGAAAAGGTTAATCATACCTCTTCAAGGACTCTTTGGTCTTAAAGGCATGGTGCCCACATAATGGGTATGATAATAATATTTATCCATTATAGGTCACTCCTATATCTATAATCAAAAATCCTACCATATTGAACTCTATGTAGGGAGAAGTATTCTCTTGAGATAGATCAATACACCAGTCACACAATAGGAATTTTGGGCCAACTCTCCTAAGAATTGGTTCCACTATAAATTATCATGGATTTATTCATCATGTCAAATCAAAGTACCTCCATCAAGATCCCCTAGGGTAGATAGGAAACTAATCGCCATATATTTCCTCATAGTGGCACCAAAAATAATTACCATAGGGAAGCACTACATGAATATGAGTGTCTCACACTCAGGTAACTTTTTCGTTGTCATCAAAGGAAAAATTGGAGGAAGAAATGCCATTTCACCCCTGATATTTTAGAATCTAAGACTACATAAGATTTGGTAGAATTTGTTTCCCCTTCACTATCATAGATCCATGGTATAGTCACCTATAGTAGTATATTTCCATTCCCACTATGAAATTATACAATATCATTAATACCTTATATAAAATCCTATATGTAGAGGATGTCTTGTATTCCCTTATAAGACTAGATAATATCTTCTCTTATAACCATCAGTATCTCTTCTCTCCAAATCAATACTAGAGGTGGGGTAGATTTCAGGATTTATCCTAACACTCTCATATGAGGAAAAACATTAGGTCAAACCATAATAACAAGAAGGTATCCCTACAAAAGAGGATGTAGACTCTCCATTCTACATGTTCATGAGGACTATGATTGCATCACCTCTACAGGACTTCTCCAAGACCTGGGAAAGGATTTCGTAGATGATGTCACCCCCATCAGAGGTGTGGACACAAATGAGGTATTCATCTCTCCCCCAAATGTATTCTTACCAAATAATTAATTTGGACTAGTATTTCCCCTTCATGTGAGGTGAAGGGGATGATGAGATCCTATGGGAGGCCTTATACAATAATCAACTTCTAATCATGTTTTTGTTGAATATTCCCATATATTTATCCCTCCCAAAGCGTCTTTCTGGAAATCACATATCACATATATTGTAGAATCAATGGATCATCTTAAACCACCTTTATTTCTATATGTTGGATTATTTGAGAAGATATTAGAACTTTTATTCCCTCAATAAATAAATCATAAATTCCATCCTCGCAACACATACAGTGGATAATCAACCTGACTATGGTTGAGACCACCAATGCTCTAAGAGAGTGTATACAGAAATTATTACATTACTATGACATATTTTTATGATGGATTATGCGATGAGAAAATTAAAAGTTATGGGTAGTCTTATGTTTTAAGGATCAGTTATCTCTTTCAATAATGATATATTCCTCATACTTTTCTAGTTTATGATTCTAGTATCCCTCCACAACTGACCATTGACATGGTGAATTTTTTTCACCAAAAATCCCTCGATACTCAGGAGTATAACACTAGTGATGAGGCCCATGAGGAGGTTGTTCCCTAAGAGGAAAAGATCAATAAGTGAACCATATTGGATGTCTCTACACCTGTCATAAAAGACAGATCTTGGTCCACAAAAGTATTATTTGGATTGAACTACCAAACAGACACTAGAACTTTGATAAATACATAGGCTTTCCTGAATCATCTATTTTTCATGATGCCATATAGATAACTGAGGTGTATGCCAAAATTTATTATTTTCTCCAAGATCCCATGGATGGTAAATATCTCACTTTTGAGCACCTCGAAGGATTCCATCCAAATCATGAGGATGTTCAAGATGATCTAGTTTCCCTTCCTGTAGAACTCTGACAATCAATAGTCCTTAATTAATCAGTAAATACTATAACTTTTGTCTCCACTAACCTATGAAACATTTTATTATTTCTTATGGATCTTTATCTAGTTGATCAACTTGAATTCCCACCATTGAATCATGGTCATTCCACTTATTAATTTATTTAACCAACCAAGGGGAATACACATGGTTAATCCCCCTATGATGACTTATCTAGTGCTCTCACTTATCATCTAAAATCTATATAGACGTAATAATTTTCAATATATCCTTAAAGGAACTAATATATTGAGTGGGAAAACCATGTTCCCCTACATCAACATTTCAAATATTCATATTTTACCTCTTCCAATAGTATAGGATATTCAAGTAGTATCGTTCCCTATTCACCTCTCAATGTGGCCTAATGTGGGAACCCCAAAGTTGAAAGAGGCATCCAAACTCTATTGTTTCATCTAATATATGGAGAAACCTAATTCAACCTGGTATAGAAAACTAGTTCCAAAATTAATCACCAGGTAAGATGATATCTGATGTAATTTCATATACTAGTTTAGATCCACCTTTTATAGGATGAGTGTTACTGACCTATTCAAGTTCAATTAGTTGGAAAATGAATGCATCACTGGCTTAATTTCTCATTGTAAGGGGTTGAAATAGTCTATTGATATTGAACTTACCAAGGAATGGTTATTTTGGATGTGTGTGGAGAAAATAAAGTATGATCTAGTCTTGAACCTTATCACTCTAATGTATAAATATATATATTCTAAAATTTAACCAAGATATCTCATTTTCTAGAGGATTACATTCAAAGGACCAAGAACAGATATCATTCAGCACCTCCTACGCCCATGAGAAATCTTGAGAGAGAGAAAATATATTTTTTGATATCAAATACATCCCATAAGCTAATATTCCTCTAGGAAGATATAAATACAATCTTCATCCAGTAAATACTCTCACTGAGAATGTTACTCAAGGTCCCCATAAGGAAAAAATAGATAGGTCCTTTATATATCATAAGAACAAGGTCAACAACTTCAGGGATTATTGGGACCTTATCTTCTTCATATGTTATGTATATAAGAACTTGATCAAGATCCCAAAGATCATAAATACTTAAGATAATGAGTTAAATAGCCATAAAATCTATTATCCATACCATAAGTGCTTAATAAATTCCTTCCAAGAGTTCTTCATCTTCAAGTATTAGCTCAAAGGCATAATAAACCATGAAATAGTGGGACAAAGTGATCCAACGACACATGTCAGGTGTGAAACAACCACCATTAATGAAGAAATAGATTTTTGGGGTTAGTATAAAGTCCAATATTAAGAATTATAAATTTTTTACGATTGGATATCCTATAATATGGTCACTTGAACCCATGGAATCATTCATGTATTGGTGAACCATTAATAACCCTCTTAGGTCAGCTCACCATTTTAATGACTTTGTCAACCTGAAAAACCTTTCAAATCATGAAGGAATTAGTGTCAAATTAATATGGATGATAATGATAATATTATTGTGAAAAATAATGTTTGTACCCTCAAAGACTTCATTCTACTAAAATTGGGAGAAAGTTCCATGACCCATTAATCTCTAGAGGAATCATCTAATGAGAAGAAATAATATCCATCCATAAATGTCATTAGGTTAGTGGATTATTATTATAATACCATAGGTAAAGCACAATTTATAGCCCCTATATACCCTTTTTGATTCTCTTGGAATAAGGTAAATGACCCTCTAGAATGCATAATGTTCACGGTTCTATAAGAGGCATTTTATCTGAAAATTCCATCTATTCTACCTAGACAGGAAGATAATAATTGTTTTGATATTTGTAAAAAAATTGACCATGGAAACCTCCATTATAGAGACAAGTCATGTCCAATTGGTTGATCATTTGTCTTAACCATAACCATACAATTTATACCAAAATAACCCATCAATGGTGGAAATCAGTGGATGCCAACTGGGTACCATCATCTCAGCTAGTTAGACCCTCCACGTTTCTTTAAAAAAAGATGTCCCTAAGGATTAAGAAAACTCCCCTGACATGTATGTATGATATGATTAGGCACCACTCTAGTATCTTATCCTACATACCAGTACTATACATGCTTCATCTATTAGATATTCTTCATGAGGACCTCATCAATGCCTTGAAGAGCCCTTTGGATTTTATTATCAAAGTGATTGTCAATGAGCTCTATCATAAAAAAAAAGGTGAGTATGAGAACTTCCATTTCATCATACCCATCTATGTAGAAGATGAATATTTTATTATACATTATCATATATTACCCATCTATATGTCAATAAATCTCAATGGAATCAACATCTATTGGTGTTGGGTGGACACTAGCTCTATGATCAATCTCATCCTAGTCTAAATATTATAAAAGTTGGGGTATATAGAGGCCAATATATCCCTATACCATGTGATATTTTATGTATATGAAAAGAGTGATAAAAAAACACTTTGGAAGATCTATCTAAAGTCCTAGTTTGGGGATTTGGTATTTATTAGAAAATTCATGGTTATCATGAAAGACACTAATTTCGAAACCTTACTATGAAGGCCCTAGATACACCTATATGTAGTTTTATCTTAGTCATTTCACCAATGCCTCAAGTACTCCCTTGGTGATCATATAGGGATGATCCACTGTCATGTTTCCCCCTTTAAATCTTGTGATACCCAATACCTTGATATCAGGTATTACAATAAGAATATAATGAACCCCCCATTTTAAAGGATTCATGATTTTTAATTATCCCAAGGACTTGGAATACACCAGTATATATCTTTGATATGTTTTAAAAAAATAAACTCCTTTTACCAATACACCATTTGGAACAAACAACCCTAAACCTTAGGCACCATTTCATCATTTATATTAAAACAGAGTACACTAAGTTCACCCACTACTCATATAAAGGATAGGTTCCTCTAAGTTCTATAAATACATATTCAATTTCACATGAAATGTTTATCATATGCCTAATAACCAATGCATCCATAATGTATAATGAAGAGTGGGGTTCACCCATTAACGGTTGACCAAACAAAGTTACATTAACAATGAAGATGGGTCCCTCCAATGAAGACTGCATGGTATAGAATCCTTTTCTTTTTTTGGCATGGTCTCCAAAAATATCAAAAGATTGAATCTAATTGTAAATATTCTTCCCTCACATAGAATGACGATTCCACCTCACAACTGCTTGTTCCTGAGGAGCCATATCCTCCCTATAGTCCTCATGATTTTGAGGAATAGTACCTGGATAAATCTTTTTATACCTATAAATAATATGAATTCACCGACTTTAATAATTTTATACCATTGAACCTTGTTATAGAGGAAGATATGTTCCCAACATTGTTTAAATCCACCATGCATCTTAATAAACAGTAGTACTACGTAATATTCCTAAAGTATCGCCCTGATGTATTCTCCTAGAACTATAAGTAGATGTCATGGAATAATCTCTTGGTCGAAATCCATTATATTGGCCTTCCCATTAGTCACCATAGATATAATTAGTCACCCATGAGAATGAATCCCTCCCATAGTTCCATGTTTTAGTATGTAGTTTACATGATAATCAAAACCAACTTCTTAAAGGAATTTTAGTACCCCAAGTGGCCAGCCAGAAATTTTCTATTCATGATTGAAAACATAAAAATTATATTTTGTAATGAATTCAAAGACCTAAACCTCAACTTATAAAAGTATGAATTCCAAATTTTAGTAATATAGTGGTTGATTGAATCAACTACTAGTTTTATAACCCTCTCCTTCAAGGATGGATACATTAGATATAATCAAATCTAGATGGATACTGAAGATAAAGAAGATACTCCATTTCTAGAACCCCATGGATCTTAATATTATCAGGTAATTCACTTCAGTATGAATAATTCTAGATCAACGTACCAGTGGTCTATCAATCACATATTCAAAACCCTCTTATGAATAATGTTGGAATTATACACGGATTATTTTGTAGTTTAATCCCACTAACACAAGGACCATTTCAAAGATATCAAGAAATTGTTCATCATGTTACAAGCACACAACCCAAAGATGAACCCCTTGAATTTTCCATTCATATTTACCTATAGGAAATTACTTATACACTTTTTTCTATATAAATTCATTAAGATTTTCCCAAATAAAATCAATTCCATCATTAAAATTCCCCTCACATGTAATCTATGATAGTAGTGAATATTTTAGGGGTTTGTAGACATTATATGATGTTTTCACCAAGAAGGTGAGAAAATGTAAGCCCTCTAAAAGTATGAATAAATGCACCACATTCTAATGGGATAAAAAGTTTTAGTGTGTATTCAAGGAAATGAAGTAGTATGTTTTTTATATGGTCTTGATGTCGTATGTTAAAGGAAAATATTTGGTCCTCTATATGAAGACCCTAGAATGATCCCTAGTTTCTCTCTTAGACCAAAATAAAAATAAGGGGAAATAGATCGTTTTGTACTACCTGAGTTGCATGATGCTCAACACTAAGGTTGGTTATTTTCCCATCAAGAAGAAAAAACATCTCTTGGCCTTAATAGTTAATTTTATTCCACTATCTACATCATTATGAGATTTATTTAATATTTTTAATTAACCCATTAAATTACATCCTCAATCATCCCACACTGAATGAATGATGGCATAGTGAGTAGTGATCCTTCAAAAATTCAACATCAATTTCATACTTAAAAAGTTCATTAAGGGACCAGAATTTGAATTTCTTTACTACACACATAACCTTGGAAGAGGTACCCTTATATGTCAACATTCTAGATGAGGTAATTATCTAAATCAATAAAGAAATTTCATTCTCATAAATTCACTTTCATAGTTCCTTTCTATGATCATATGGAAGAAAGATGAAAAACACTAAGATAAATAGGGTTGAACTTGGAGTTTTCTTTATCACTCTCTTAAAGGTCG
Source organism: Viscum album (assembly GCA_963277665.1). Taxonomy (NCBI): domain Eukaryota; kingdom Viridiplantae; phylum Streptophyta; class Magnoliopsida; order Santalales; family Viscaceae; genus Viscum; species Viscum album. The sequence continues at coordinate 294,990,804 of OY728158.1, forward strand.
TCATTCTATACTCATTAATCTTTTCAAATGGATACACTAACAATAATAATGAATATAAATCCCTCAATAGTGATCTTGAATTATCCCTCGATATAAACATTCTATGATTCTATGTGAATGATGACTTTGATTTGATAATCAAGTAAATAAATAGTGACTATGATGTCATGAAACAAGATATCATCCCCTTCCTCAAGCGTACTCTCAAGCTAATGGGAAAATTTCCCTCAAATAAAAAAGTGAATAATGTCCTATAAACCCAAAATGATAGATAAAATTACTCGTAAAACATGATTATATACTTTTATGATCTAGAATAGAATGACATAACCATTCATGTGAAACACTGGAAGTTGATTTATCATGTTTATTATGAAAAAGAGTGTAGAGAAGTGAACAAACTCACCACCAAATATACTATGTAAGGTCTCTCAAAAACCATCTAGATGAAGAATACAAATGGATTAATCTTTCAATTAAGTACCACCAACATGGAAATTTTATAGGAAGTCAGGATAAATGAGATAAAATCCATATAAAGGCACTGAATTTATTCCTTTATGGTGTACCTAACTCATAGAAATTCAACTAGAAGTTAATCTTTGATGGATTCATATTCTAGAATATTAAAGTAAAGAAAATTCATGAAGTTGATTAGGAGTCTCATGATGGAACATGTGGAGATCATCATTTAGCCTGGTTCCTAATCTCCCATAAAAAACAAGGGAGTCGTGGTTTCCTCCCTATGTGTTCTGGAGAAGGAGAAACTTTACACCACCTGAATACCCATCTATTTAACATTATCGTCTCTTCAAATAGCACGGTTCATAATCCTCCAAACCAGAAAATTATATTTATTTGGGATTTTTTTGACCCAGTGATCTCCCCCCCCCCCATGAATTGGTTTGGTTTGGAGTCGAAAAGATCCTAATGAAATCCATCATCAAAAAACCATCAAAACTCGAAGCTGTGAAGACACACTTTTCCTTATATTCATTAATGTCGATAAGTTCGAAAAATTCACACTGGATACTATTTAGAACCAACACAACAAAGGTGGGATACATGCTATTTTGGTAGAAGGAAATGTTTGTAACTGGGCAGCTTGGAAAACCAAGACACCCATCAGACCAGTTGTGGTTCCAAAAAGAGATCCTCCCTCTCCCAACAATCAATATTGAGTATGGTTACAGGGACACAGTCAGTGGGGCCATCACAGGCCAAATAGATGCAGCGTGACCAGCCCAATGCCCCTCAGTCTGCTTATACCACGAGTCCATAATCCTACCCCATGGAGAGCAGGCCTCGAGAGTATCCCAGGAAAGCATAGCATGCATGGCATGAAGTGTTCCTGAGAGGGTCTTTATGTTGATTCCTCTCACCTACAGTGGCTTGCAGAGTATCTCCCAAGACGCCCAGTGGTGCTTCCCATCCGAATGAGTATCAAAAATAAATGATACTAGGATCCTATCAATACAAGAAAGCACAACCTTAGGGACATTAATGGTAGAAATCACATGGACTGGGATAGAGGAGAGGATGCTATTCACCAGGGTGATCCTACCTCCAAATGACAAGAACTTTCTCTTCCATTTTGTTACCCGAAAAGTAATGTTAACAACAATATGATAAAATAAATGGACTCATGGCCATCCAGGGGAAACTGGATCACCAAGGGAGGTTATTGGGAAATAACCATGATTCATGTTCAGCTGGTTACTTAGGGAGGTGCTTTGAGAATCTGATCATCGTTTTGTGATGTAAAAAGTACTCTTGCTCCGGTTAATTCCTTGGCCACTCCAGAGGTCGTAGTCCTCCATGATCCTATTTAAGCCCTGAATGGAATGTTGGTTTTCATTGATAAAGATGAGTGTATCATCAACAAACATAATGTGAGAAATGTAGCTCTGCCTCTGCCTACATTGGTAAGGATAGATGGAACCATTGCTAATACTCATGTTGATATGCCAGCTAAGGACATCTTGGGCCATGATGAAGATGCTCGGTGAAAGGGGGTATTCCTATCTCAGACCATGAACTTTCTTAAATAATCCCTGATGCTTTCCCATAAAACGAATAGAAACCCATGAAGAACTGATGCACCTGAAAATTAGATCAATAAACAAGGAAGAGAAAAAAAATCTAACAGGGACTTTGACAATAAAAATCCACTCCATGTGGTCGTAGGCCTTCTCCATTTCCGTCATAATGGAAAGATTTGATCCATGGGCCTTCAAGTTGAGATCACAAATAACATCCTTTTCTATAGTGATCACCCCCTGAATAGATCTTCCCATGACGAATCCATGTTGCTCATCTGATATCAGGGTGGGGAGAAGGACTAAAAATCTCATGTTGATGATCGTTGCCAGAATCAATGCCAAGGTGGTAGCCCAGGCGACGTGAGGTAGAAACCCACCCTTGAAGAAATCCTGGACTACTGCAACCAAGTCACCCTTCACCAATTCCTAGGCTGCCCTATAGAAAGACATCCGAAAACCATCCGACCCTAGGGCACTCTCTGGGTTAATGCTCAACATTGCCTCATGAATCTCCATCTCATTCAGAGTATAATCCAAAAGGTCATTGTACTGGATGTAAATGGTGAATGGGATTAACTCCAAAAAATCCTCATGACAACTTGGATATCCCCCCATCACGTGAGGATTAGGGCCCCTAGTAGTTCCTTGAAATGAGACTCAGCCATGTTCCCAACAAGGTCCATATCACTGTTGAATATTCCATCTTCAAGTCGTATGTTTGTCCTGATCAACATTTTTTCCCTTGATACACACGTGGAAATATGCAGAGTTGTGGTCTCCCTCATGTATCCACTTTATCCGTGCTTGTTCACAGGCCACCCATTCCTCCATTAAAACCATTTATTCTAGAATATAATTCTTGCAATAATGTTCCTCAAATAAGTCATCCTGCCAATCTGACTCCATTCATATTTCTATAGTTTCGACCTCCTTTGAAAGAGCATGCAAGTCACTGTAACGGGGGGTGACTACTACATCAGGTCTGGAGATCACCTCTCAGTCTTATAAGATTTTTGTGAAAAACAAGCCAACCAGTTCCTAGGATGGACTGGATCTAGGAGTCCCTAATAGCCTGTTGGAATCCAGGAAGGATGGGCCAAGTGTGAGAAAAGACACAGTGTTGGGTCCAATCCTTTCGCAGGAAGAGTCAGGCCAGAATAGGGGAGTGATCAGATAAGCTACAAACAATAAGTGAGAATTTGGCATCGGGGGATGCCAAAACCACTTGGACATTTTCAAGATATCAATCAAGATGACACCAGGTGTGTCGGCCTCCTCTTTGATTATTTCACCATGTGAACTTGTCGCCAATGAAACCCATGTCCATGAGACCCTTGCGGGCCATGAGATGAACAAAATCCTCACTAGATTTTCGAGGGAAGGCACTGCTCCCTTTTTTTAATCTAGATTAGCTATGGTATTAAAATCCCCTCCAAAAATCCAAGGAGAGTCCCCTGAGTAAAAAGCATCAAGATCCCTCCATAAATTCTCTCTTTGTAGCGTTACAAATTCCATACAAAAATGTGACAAGAAAATGAGAAGCCCAGTGATGATTTCAATGAATATACTTTGATCTGAGTCCTGAATCAAGATAATAGAGGTAGAAGAGTTCTTGAATATCCAGATATGTCGGTTAGTTTAGGCTACATGCATGCAGGCCCTAAGTTTGATCCTCCTCGCAAGCTCTCCAGTTTTGGAGGCTGACTACTTCGGTTCCAGAACAACCACAACAAATTCTTTTGGGGATTAATATTTAGTGTCCAAGAAATCTATTTTTTTCCATGGCTCCTAGGCCATGAGCATTCCAGTTGATTATAGGTATCATTGGGAGTGGGGTATCCTGGAATTGGCCCCAAGGATCAAGGCTCCAGAGTTATGAAAAGAGGGGTCGGGGCCCTTTTTTTGAATGAGACCCAATACGATTCAAAATGTGTTGAGGAGAGACTTAGGCCGTAGGAGGGGTCGAGGGGTCCAGGGGACCAGGGCCTCTAGAAGAAACCAATAGAGAAATAGTGGCAACCTCACTAGGGGAAACATTGTTATTTGAGGAGAGGCACAAGATGGAAAGGAAAGCTCCAGGCATCCAGACCAGGTAGGAGAAACCATCGGATCCATGGAGTGTGGTTCCTTTCCTGGGAAACTCAGGACCAGGTCTCTGGGAATGAACTCCATCTGAGAAGAAGGGCTCAGAATCCATGGGAAACCAAACAAGAAGACAAAAGGAACTCCTTTACGATTCCTTATATGGGATTCACAAGCAGGTGCCAAGTGGGTAACCAAGGACAGGTAGTAGGGGTGGGTCTAGAATAAGGGGTGGGGCCTATGAGGCCAGTATTGGGGGTAGGCACTCCACCGGTGGTGAAAGGGGGAAAGGAAAATGCCAAGTGCTCATAGGAAGAAGGCAAAGGAGGGGAAGAAGTAGACAAAAACGGATGCAACGAGGAGGGGGTGGCTCGGAGGCAAGGGGGACTGATCCATCTGGGCATCGCATTTCTTCTTACAAACAGGAAGGGAATGTCCTTGAAGGTGATAGTAGGAAAAAAAACTGGGGCCGAGGGAAATAGAAGAGGCTGGGACCAGACGAAACCGCCCAGCACTCTCAATGAAATTCTATCATGAAGAGGTTCTGAGATATCTATATCAACACAAATCATTTCCAGAGAGGATTCCACGAGGCTAACTATTTTATCATCTGCACAGAGAAACCTCCCCAAGGAGTTTTAAATGGCTCGCAAGAAAGACCCATTTAGAAAAGGGTGGGGAGGCCCTGGGAGATGAACCCAAACCACTACTCTCGAGGAATCTTTACCATGATGAACATCCATAGACCAACAAGAAAGAACAAACCACCACCACTTATGCATTTTTTGATAAACCCTTTTTTATTCCTTTCAATATCCTCATCAAGAATTCTCATTACCATACCAAGTCAAATATCACATTCCTAAATGGATTCATTTTTAATTTTCATATTTTGACTATCGTTGTTGAGTTTCGTGGACATATTATAAAGATCCATTATGTGGCACATCCTTCCATAGTATAATCACTTCTTCCCATTGGGATGATTATTGTATTCAACTTTATTCATTAGAGTATTAAAAAGATTTGATTCAATATCACTAATTTTAAATTTATTTCCCAATTAAAAAATTCATTTGTTATTCTATTTCATCCCTTGTTGTTGATGCATTCTCGTCTGATTTGAAAAAGAATTCATGTGAATAGTGGACTCAAAGGGTTTGACTTTTAATTCACTAGGGGAATCACTTCAACATACCTCAATGAGAAACCTCTCATTGTGTTTATATACAACCCCACTTCACAATCTAATTTTACTATAGTCAGAGTTAACATAAGAATGGAAATTTTTCATACATAAAATTATAGAATAAAAATTACATAAGTAAAAAATGAAGAGAATAAGGGAAAGAAAAAAAATGAAAATTAGAAATATAGTTTTTAAAATAAACTCACTTTTCTTACCTGAAATGAAGTATAATTATTTGCATTTCTTGTAAATTCATATTGGCCAAAAAAATGTGTCGCCTTTCGGAATTGTCTAAAGGTGAAAATTTTATTTATAAAAAATCATAAAAAGAAAAACAATATTATAGTTGTAAAGACTACTATATTATTGTTTTATTTCATTATAATTTTATCAATTCCTTCTAAAAAACGTACAATTAATTCTTCAAATCAAATTAATAGGTAATCACATGTATAATTTTCCACATGAAAAGTAATTCTTATGACTAAAAGAACCTATCATTATGGTTATATATAACCCAACATCCCAATCTAATTTTACTAATGAAGAGGCTTACATAGGAATAGTCATTTTTCATACCTAAAATTATATAATAATAATTAAATAAGTTAAACAAATGAATATGAGAAGAGAAAGAATAAAAAACCATGATAATTAGAAATACAATTATAAATGGAAGCTCACTTTTCATACCTAAAACCAAATAGAAGTAGTCTCAATTCTTATGAATTCATAATGGACCAAGAAATTTTCATATTCTCAGATTGATGTTAATTAACTAAAGTAGGCTTTACATGCTTATCCCTCTTAAAGAATAATTTCCACATGCATAAATGACTATATTAGTAGAAACTATACCCCTTAAAACCACCAAGTTATGTTTAACTTAGCATGAGGAAATAAAGGAACTTATAATTCTTCCATATGAAATTAAAAAACACTTCTCAGCACCTAATATACCATTATTTTTATTTTTTCTTAAATTTTTATCCTTTTACTATCTAAAATCATCACAATATTGTTTATTTATCTTATCCATTTCAAATTATCTTTTCCCCAACCATTTGAGCAGTTTAAACATGTCCAAACTTATTTCAACCCCTATATCACCATTTTAGGTTCGTGATCATCATTCTATAAGTCACAAAAAAATACATTTATTACCAATTATACTAATTACCAATAAAAGAAACACATAGAATCAATTTAAATCAATAAACAGTCCATAATTCACATATTTACACATACTAAACTCATGAGAATGTGATAGGTCATCTAAATGTGTGACCTAGAGAGTGGGGACCTGACTTTTCCTTAATTCACCCATTATAGGTTTTTTACCTCACAATATTTATTTATTTTTTATTTTTTTCTAAAGGTTATGAAATATCTACCATTTGGGGGGTGTTTTTTACTTTCACATTTCTCTGACTCAATATTGATGTGGGTTTGAGTTAATAAAACCTTCACTAAAAATAAGATAGAATTTATAATAAGGGAATGTAAAAAAATGTGAATGTAGGATCTGATGTTAGTATAGACCATCTCATAAAATTATAGATAGTATAATGTTAATGGTTGGGTCGAAATGTGAGATAGTCTATGTAAAAAGGAAGAGTCTAAAACCTGACATTAACCGAAGGTCCCAATGATACTATAAATTATCTTTAAAAGGGTTTCACATACTTTAATTTCATAGGACTCAGACTAATGTGGCTAGAATTGAGGATCATACGGCCTTGATTAAAAGGTGAGATAGCTTATATAGTAAAGGTAGAGATAATCCATATAGATATATAAGATAACTCTTCACTAGTGTATACTATCTTGATCATGTGCACATAGTTTATGGTAATGGTTCTTAGACTGGTAATGGGAGGTGTGATATGATAACTTACATGGGACTAGAAATCTGAGAGCACCCAAATACCTTTGAATGAGGTATTTAAATGATGTGAACTATGACCTAAAGTATTAAAATCTTGAATTTTGGATGGGAAAATTATTCTAAGGAAGACCATTGACCACATTCGAATGATAGGTTCCATGATAATGTTGTTAGATGTGTAAAGTGATTAGAAGACCTTCTCCTCATAATGAAGATTCCTTCGGTTGGAATGGCCAAACATGGTGGCTCTAATGATCATTACTAACAAAGGCGTCCCTTGGAATTGAATACACTCAGTACCAATAGTTAGGGGAGGTTCATGGAGATTAAAATGCATAAGGAATAAAGTATTTCATATAGTAGTAAACATTTGATTGGGGATCAGATAATCTATGTCTCTAACTAACCATTATTAGGATTCTAAGGATGATAATAGAGTAGAGATAGATGATGGAATGGGGTTTGTTTTAATCCACATAAAAGAGAGGATTATCCCATACTGGTGTTGGTTAGAACCAAAATATACTCCATGGTTTAATCTAGGAAAATTCATTAGTATATTTCCAAATATAAATACAGGGAACATAAATACTTGTAATTTTTAGGAGAAATGGGTCATTTTCACTTGGAATGGTTTCCCATGTGCCTTTCACTCTTACATGGATCTAGAACCCACATAGGAGAGGAATATCAGATAGAATGGACCACTATAATTAGTTTAAGGTTATACATGATGAATCGTGTTTCATGTAGTGCATCATCATATGAAATGGATAAAGGTGTTATGTAGTTTATGTTTATTTGATAATGAATTGTACCATGCAGTTTAACATTATATGGAATGGATTTTTGAATACCTCAAAATTCAATAAGGATTTTACTTAGGGAACTATTCAAGACAAAGATTAAATTAACCATTATTTATATAGAAGAAAATGTTGATATATCCATGGTTTATTCATAAAAAAAGAGATATTTTTTAGATTAAGGTTTTCTCATAAAAAGGATTTAATGATGAAAACTCTATATTGAATCTTATTGTTTGGATATTTATCTTGTGAATAGAGACTAGGACACGTATGGTAGGCCACTCCAAAAATAATATAAAGACAATTATGATAAACCAAAACCTCATGGTTGGCCCTAGGATATGAAATCAAGGTTCATATATTTTTACTTAAATATCATAAATTAATACAAATTTAGTAATTTTAGAAGACCCCCATATAGAACATACTCTTACCTAGGGGTGGGGTATTTTGATTCTTAGGAATAAGCTAGTAATTTACTAAGAATTTCTATAAATATCGGGATCTCACATAAGGGAATTTTTCTATGCATTGTAGGAAACTGTAAGAAGTTTAAGTTCTTTCAAGGTATACAAGGGTATGGGCATTTACATTGATATAACTCATTCCCAAAAAATAGTATAGGTTTATCCTAGCATTAAATCCTTTGAATGTGGAATTTTTCATCGATCTGATTCATGTGAAAAAGGTGGTAAACCTTATATGAGTTAAGATATCAAATCATTGAAAAAATAGAGTATTTGGTTGGAATTTATGTAATAAACAAAAAATTTATTAATGAAAATTCCTCTTGGTCTATTTAAATATCTTCTTATGGTTATGAAAAACATATTCACTTATTTGGTTCTATGTTTTGAATTTTAAAATACCATTTAGAATTGTGACCGTTTCTAATATAGTTTTTGAATAGTGATCACATGATTAGTATAAATATAGGGCTTTGAAAAATCTAATTTACTCAGACAAAGGAAGCAATGTCCTCATCTAGTAGACTATCCTCGTACAAAGACGATTTTTAGGAGCTCGGAAAGGAGGTGGCATCATTGGACATCACTCTTGACCAAGCCCAACCCGAGCTTGAACACGTTAAGCTTGAGCAGAACCAACTATTGGAGAAGTGTAAGTTCATAGAGATTACCACCCGAACGATGTTATTTGAGCCACCCCAAGAGTCTGTCACCATCGCACACCTTACCCTTCAGTCTTATGTGGGTTTTTTAAGGTTTTATGTAACAATACCCTAGCACTATGACTATTTATATTATTTTTGTATAAATAATGCACATTCATTTTATTATTGTTACTTTCTAAAAAGTTTTTAAAGTAGAAATAGTATTTTTAGATAATATTCAACTAAGAAATCTATTTTGATGAATATATGGATTTTTAAATTAAAAAAAATTATAATAAAATATTATTAATAAATTAATTTTTATTAAATTTAAATGATCGTAAAATTTTTATGAATAAAATTGTAATTTTTATTATGGTTTGAAAGCTGTTTTTGTTTAAACCCATGAATTTTCGATAAATGTATGTTTTTATTTAAAAAGTGAAAAATCACATATTTAGAAAATAATTTAGATAAAATGAATATTATTTTTGGAATCATTATGTCAAAATTATCCAATGGTGAAATTTTCATAATTTTATGAGACAGTCAAATTTTTGGTTAAAAATTAAATACTGTTTAAAAATATAATGTGGTTTATAACATGATAATGACCCAATAGTGATTTAATAAAATATTATAAACATTTTGTTCGGACAATATATGTTTTAACATTAAAATAATGTGATTTAATATTTGTTTGGTTTATTTTACAAAGATTTAGTGGACACTCTAAGACTTATAAAACATTTTGTCTTTTTAAATTGTTTTCCTTGAGAGTGTCACTCACATCCACATAAGAAACCCTATTATTTAAAAAAAATCCATTGGCCTCATAAAATATTTTTTTTCCACTTACCTTTGTCAAAAACTATGGGCAAAAACCATGGGTTGATTTTTGGTTTTGATTAGTTTAATGTGCGGTGTCCCAAACCTAAATAATAAAGAATTCCCTCTCATTTCCTATATAAACCCACCCAGTATCCCACTTCCTCTTCACTCAAATAATTAGGATTTCTTCCAACCACTACCCTCCACTCTCTATAATCATCCCAAGGCGCCCCAAGTTCCCAAGCATCCTCTATCAAGCCTCTCCCAAGCCTTTTGAAGCACACTCTTAAGTATGATATTTCATCCTTTCTAATTTTTGTCCAATTTTCTTTAAGTTGTTATTCCCTTTTTTTCAATTAAAAATGTTGTCGTATGATTTCTCACCTCCCCCATACATACCTCTTTATGTTTGGATTATTGGAGACCCTTTTCAATCTCATTAATGTACAATATGTACACATGTTACCATGCTGAAATTCCATAAGGGATTTCTCTCTCCTCTTTTACATCCAAGTAATTCTTTTGTATTATGCATCTAAATTCCATTAATTTTGTTGATAAATGTATCTATATAACCCCCTTACTTTCCATTTCATGTAAATATGATGAGACACCCATTTCTCTCTCATCAACCATTTTCATGAATCATTATGTCGCGTCGTTATGCTGCCGAAATTGCACCGCATTTTTTCAAGCCAGGATCATTATGTAGTGAATATCATACCCATGTCTCTATCAAGGGTATTCACCTTTATGCACATATAAATATTTAATGTTAATTTGATTTATTTTTTCCACATTACATAATCGTGGAATAACTTATGATGTTGATTGATTCCATGTTATATGATCCATGTGGCACACCTACGCATGAAATGAAATGTTTAAGAAGGGAGAACCCTGATAGCACTCCAATGCATTGGCTAAAGTATAGTATAATGATACGCCATGTGAAATGAGTGTTGACTCATACTAATTCAAGTGTTTCTGGGTTTTACTCATTCTTCATGTGCAATGATGTTTTACTCATGCTCCATGTGAAATGAGCCTTGGATCATGCTAATTCCATGTTAAGTGTTATTTCCACATTTCCATGTTATGATTATCATAATTTATCATGAATTTATGTTCATGTTTCTATTTTTCTCCATTGATATGAATATTTTCTAAAATGTATTTTATTACTCATGTTATTCCATGTATGTTCCCTTACTAGGCTTTATAGATCATCATTTTCTAATGCATGTCCTCATGTTATCCCATGCAATGCTATGTACGAGGGAATATAGTGGTCATGTAAAGGAAGTTTTCAATAAAATGTTGTGTTTCATGTTTTAAGTTGTTATTTAATGTTACTAAGCCCCAAATACACTATACCTCTCAATCTTCCATGTTGTATCAAGTGAATAGTTTATGTAATAAATCATGTTTAAGTGTGTAATAAAGAACAGGGTTGTCATAGTTGGTATCAGAGGATGGGTTTCGTTATTTTTGGTATTAGGATTAGAAAACCCTAGTAAATCCTTAAAGACAAGACTGAGTATAATAAAAACATCTTTAAGTTTTTGTGGGTATTGTGTAAGTGTTTTATCAAGAAAATACATCCATGTTTGGATACGAGCGGGTAGAGGTGGCTCTTGAACAGATGTACCTAGTGGTGAAAACCGTGACAAAGAATTCCAGGCTTGACCCGGGGTATCCTGGTACACGACAACGGGCCTCACTACACTCTTGGTTACGACACTCCTGGGTATTTGCATTGGAAAATTCACAATCTTAGTATGAACCATTATTAAGGGAATAAAAAATCCCCTAACAATATATGTTGGATAACATAGATTGAAGCCTTTAGATTTATAAGTTTAGGAAATAATATTTTTTTTATAAGTCATCTGTCTTTTGTATTTATATTACCCTTTATGTGTTTAATAGTTATTTTCCCTAAGTTGTTCTGGTTGAATTAGATAAGTAGAACCAGAATCAAAAAGTGAAAGGTATAGTTATCGTCCATAGTTCCATGAATTCTTTTATTTCAAGAATTTTTAGTAGAACAATCCCAACACAACCACAAATCATGGAATTAAAGATGTCGCTGAGTATGGAAAATGGTGCAATCATTGCTTCCCGTGAATAAATCTCCTCCCTTGTCATAATTGGTGGATTGAACTTCTTGAAAAACATCATCATACTCTTTATGGTGGAATTTGATGCAATTCTTAGCATGGATTGGCATTCCCTATATAGATCCAACATAAATTTCCATGAGAGGGAAATCACTCTCTATGTGGAGAATTGACCCCCGATTCTGTACAAGTGAAAGGAGGAAGATGAATCTTCTTTACCACCATCATCTCAAGCATGGATATTATTACCCTATGAGCACGTGTATCTAGCTCAGATGATTGAGTCTAAGGAGGCAACCATTCTTGAAAGAATGTCTATTGTGAGGGAATTCATTGAAGTGTTTCCTAAGTAATTTTCTGGTCTTCCTCGTAGAAGAGATGTTGAATTCTCAATTGACCTTATACCTGGGGAGTTTCCAATATCAAAGACTCCATATAGAATGGTTTTTGTGGAGCTTGAGGAGCTGAAGAAACAACTATAGGAGAATCTGGATAAATGGTTTATATGCCCAAGTGCTTCATTATGGGGTGCACTAGTCCTCTTTGTCAACAAGAAGGATGGGTCAATGTGCCTTTGAATCGATTATTGTGAGCATAAAAAATCATGATAAAGAACAAGCATCTTATCCCAAAAATTGATGACTTGTTCAATCAGCTGCTAGGAGCACAATAATTCTCCATGGTAGATTTGCGGTCGAGATATTATCAAGTAATGTTGAAGAAAGAAGATATCCCTAATACTGATTTTTGTACAAGATATGGGCACTATGAATTAATAGTAATGCCTTTCAGAATCACTAATGTTCCATCAATATTCACGGACTTGATGAATAGAGTCTTTAGAGATCACCTTGATAAATTTTTGGTAGTATTTAATGATGATATTCTAATATACTCTAAAACCAAGGAGGGTCATGAGGAGCATCTAATAACTATACTAGAGACCTTCCAAAAGGAGAAGCTCTATTAAAAGTACAGAAAGTGTGAGTTCTGGTTGAAATAGGTCTCATTCTTGAGCCATATCATTACAAGCAAGGGGATATCTATGGATCCCTCCAAGAAAGCAGCAATAGAGGGATGTTTAAGGCCAACATTAGTAACGGATATCCATAGATTCTTGGGGTTATATGGATATTATCGATGATTTGTGAGAAATTTATCATGATCTTCAAACTCTCTTACCAAGATAACTCATAACAGAACAAGTTTTCATAGAGTGTTGAATGAAAAAAAAATCTACAGGGAGTTGAAAAGGAGGATTATCACTGCGCATGTGCTCACTTTTCACACAAGTGGATAACTTTTTGTGGTATTCAGTGATTCTTCAAAGAAGGTCATGGGTTGTGTGTTGATGCAAAATGACAAAGTCATTTCTTATGCTTCTAGGTAATTGAAAGTTCATGATAAGAATTATCCAATACATGTTCTGGAGTTGACAGCGGTGATCATCGCTTTAAAACTTTGGAAACATTATCTCTTTGGGGAGAAGTCTGAAATATATATTGACCACAAAAGCCTCAAGTATATAATCACATAGAAAGAGTTGAACATGCACCAATGAAGATGGTTAGATCTGATCAAATACTATGACTGCTCAATCCATTACCACCCTGGGAAAGTGAACAAGGTGGTGGATGCTCTAAGTAGAAAGGACCCAGTGATTCTATCATTTATGAGAATTGAGAAGGATCCAATATTCATAGATTTTATTAAGATGGACATGGGAATCATAAATAAGGTAACATCATCAATCCATTCACAAATGATTGCCCAACTTTCTCTTTTGGAAAGGTTAAAGTATGATAAAAATGATGATTTGGGAATTCAGAAGAAATTGGAGGCTATCAGAAAAGTGAAATCCTTAGATTTCAATGTTAATGAAGAAGAAATTGAGAGATTTGGGTAAATACTACATGTTCCATCAAGTCCAGAGCTGAAGATGCACCTTTTGAATTATGCACATAGTTCAAATTTCTCTATTCCCCCAGGAAACACAAAGATGTATCGAGATATCTGAGAGAATTATTGGTGGGATAATATGAAGAAGTATATCATTGAGTATACATCAAAGTGATTGGGGTGTTAGAAAGTGAAGGAAGAGAGGTATAAGTCTAATGGGATGATGCAACCATTTCTCATACCAGCATGGAAATGGGAGAACATCATCATGGACTTTGTCACCAGAATTCTGAAGACATCCAAAGGCAATAATACAATCAGGGTTGTTGTGGATCATCTTACAAAGTATGTACACTTCATTGAATTTTGGTAGGATTTCTCATTGGATCAACTGGCACAGATATATATTAGGGAAGCAGTAAGGCTACATGGAGTACCACTATCTATCTGATCATTATCCAAGATTATCCTCTATGTTTTGGAAGAGTCTAAAACATGCTCTAGATACGGAACTAAACTTTAGTACGGTTTATCATCCTCAAAATGATGGCCAATCTAAGCGAACTATTCTGACGCTAGAAGATATGTTATGATCATGTTCAATGAAGTTTAAATAAGGATGGTATCAACATCTTCCTTTGGTTTAATTCTCATATAATAACAGTTTACACTCGAGCATCGAAATGGCACCTTATGAAGCCTTGTATGGGAAGAGGTGCAGAACACCAACATGTTGGGATGAAGTCGATGAGTGTAAGCTACTAGGACCTGAAATGGTCAAATAAATAGTGGAGAAGTTGAAAACCATTTAGCATCATATGAAGGCATCCCAAAGTCAACAGAAGAGTTATGCAGATAACCAACAACAATACCTTGAGTTCAAAGTTGGATACATGGTATTTCTACGCATATCTCCATGGAAGAAAGTCATGAGGCTTGGAAATAAGGGGAATTTAAGTCCTGGGTACATTTTCCCCATTGAGATTATTGATTGTGTTAGGGTTGTGGCCTATCAACTAGAACATCCACCGACCATGGCCATATTACATGATGTCTTTCATGTATCCCTCTTAAGGAAGTACATACTAGACCCTTCATATGTACTCTCTTTAGAGGTAGTACAACTAGAGTATGATCTTTCTTATGAGGAGAAACCACTGAAGATATTAGATCATAGAGAAAAAGTTCTACTATATAAGACAATGACCCTCATCAAGGTGTTGTTAAAAACCCACATGCTTGAGGAAGTGACATGAGAATCATAAGAAGTGGTGAATCAGAGTTACCCACATCTGTTTTAGTGTGGGAAAAAAATTGAAGGAGAAATTTCTTAAGGGGGGAATATTGTAACGACCCAAAATTTTATTAATGAAAATTCATCTTGGTCTATTTAAATATCTTCTTATGGTTATGTAAAACATATGCACTTATTTGGTTCTATGTTTTGGATTTTAAAATACCATTAAGAATTGTGATCGTTTCTAATATAGTCATTGAACAGTGATCACATGATTAGTATAAATATTGGGATTTAACAAATCCAATTTACTCATAGAAAGGAAGCAATGGCCTCATCCAGTAGAATTTTCCCATAAGAAGCCCATTTGTCAAAGATCGGAAAGGAGGTGGCAGCATTGGGATTTTCTCTTGGCCAAGCGCATGCCAAGCTTGAACATGTTAAGCTTGAGCGGAATTGACTACGGGAGAGGTAGAAGTTAATAGAGTTTACCATCTGAGCAATGTTATCTAAGCCACCTCAAAAGACTGTCACCATCACACACCTTTCCCTTCGGTTTTATATGGGTGTTGTAAGGGGTTATGTAACAATACCCTAGAACTATGACTATGTACATAATTTTTTTGTAAGGAATGTGCATTCATTTTATTATTGTTACTTTATAAATAGTTTTTAAAGCACAAATAGTATTTTTTGTGAATATTCAACTAAGAAATCTACTTTGATGAATTAATGGATTTCTAAATTAAATAATATTTTAATAAAATATTATTAATAAAATACTTTTTATTAAATATAACTGGTCGCACAATTTTTATGAATACAATTGTAATATTTATTAAGGTTTGAAAGTTGCTTTTGTCAAAACTCGTGAATTTTCGATAAATGTCGGTTTTTATTTTAAAAGTAAACATTAACATATTTATAAACTTATTTAGATAACATGAATATTATATTTGGAATCAAGACGTCGAAATTATACAATGGTAAATGTTTCATAATTTTCTGAGACAGCCGAATTTTTGGGTAAAAATTAAATACTATTTAAATATATAATTTTTTTATGACATCATAATGACCCAATAGTGATGTAATAAAATACTATAAATAATATTTTTCAGAAAATATATGTTTTTACATTAAAATAATGTGATTTTATATTTGTTTGGTTTATTTTATAAAGCTTTAGCAGACCCTCCAAGACTTATAAAACATTTTGTCTTTTTAAATTTTTTTCCTTGAGAGTGTGACTCACCTCCACATAAGCAACCCTATTATTTTAGAAATTTTGGAAATTTACCTCATAAAATATTGTTTTCCACTTCCCTTTGGAAAAAACCATGGGCAAAAACCATGATCTGGTTTGTGGTTTTGATTAGTTTAATGGGTGATGTCCCAAACCTAAACAATAAAGAATTTCCTCTCCTTTCCTATATAAACTCACTGAATCTCCCACTTTCTCTTCACTAAAAGAATTTTTTTTCTTTAAACCTCTTCCCTCATCTATATATAATCCTCCAAAGGAACCCCAATCTCTTAAGAAGCCTCTCTCAAGCCTCTCTCAAGCCTTTGGAAGCACACTTCCATGTAAGGGATTTCTTCCTTTCTCATTTTGTCCAATTTTATTTAAGTTTTTATGCCCTTATGTTTTCAATTAAAAATGTTTGGATATGATTTCTCACCTCCCCAATACTTCCATATTTATGTTTGGATTATTTTATACCCCTTTATATCTCATTAATTCCTCCCATGTACACCAGTTACCTTGCCAAAATTTTGCCAGGGATTTCTCTCTCCTCTTTTGCATCCAAGTAATTATTTTGTATTATGTATCTAAATTCCATTACATTTGTTGGGACATGTATCTATACAACCACCTTACTATAAATTTTATGTACATATGATTAGTCATACATTTATATCTCATAATCCATTTTCATGAATCCTTATATCACGTCGTTATGCTGCCGAAATTGCACGGCGTTTTTCTAAGCGAAGATCATTATATAGTGAATACCATACCCATGTCTCTATCAAGGGTATTCACCTTTATTCACATATACATATTTAATGGTTCTTTAATTAATTTATTCCACATTACTTAATAGTGTAATTACTTATGATTTTTATTGATTCCATGTTATATGATCCATGTGGCACACTTATGCATGAAATGAAATGTTTAAGAAGGGTGCACCCTGATAGCGCTCCAATGCATTGGGTAAAGTATAGTATCATGATACGTCATGTGAAATTAGTTTTTAATCATGATAATTCAATTATAAGAGTATTTACTTGTGCTTCATGTGAAATTAGGGTTTACTTGTGCTTCAAGTGCAATGATCCTTGGCTCATGATAAATTCATGTTAAGTGTTGTTGCCATATTTCCAAGTAATGATTACCATGCTTTATCATGCCTTTATATTCATGTTTCTATTGTGCACTATTGATATACCTTTTTTTTACATGTATTTTATTCCTCATTTTCTTCCATTTTTATTCCCTTACTGGGCTTTATATCTCCCCCTTTTCTTATGCATGTCCTCAGGTTATCCCATGCGATGCTAAGTATGAGGGAATGTAGTGGTCATGTAAAGGAAGTGTTCAATAAAGATGTTGTGATTCATGTTTTAAGTTGTTATTTAATGTTCCTAATCCCAAAATACACTATACCTATTGATCTTCCATGTTGTATCATGTGATGAGTTTTTGTAATAAATTATGTTTAAGTGTGTAATAAAGAAAAGGTTTGTCATAATTTATGTCTAGTCCCTAAAAAGTAAATCTAGGCATCACTATGTATACCGTATAACATGAATTAATTTGCACAAAGTTATTAAGATGTTTTATCCCTATGTATAGATACAATATAGTTATAGGAGAATATGAGTGGAATGGGAACCCTAGTAATAGATGGAAAGAGACAAACAAATGTTAATTGACAAGGATATCATCACTGGGGCAGAATCACTTTTTGTATAATTTATGGTGGGGAAAACGATAGAAGATACTAGAATTGATATGTATCCTGATATATGAGAAATCAACCCATATATAGTTATGAAATAAGAGGGAAATTATAGTCACCTTTTCATAGTATTAAACAATGAGAGGAAACCCAACATGAATAGAGGGTTATAGGACCCAAAAAAAGTGAAGGGAATAATTGAAAATGATATTTTTATTAGGTTTAAGAGGCTCCACTATTTTTTCCATGGTATGGGAATCAATCCACACATATCTCTAAGGTAAAAACATGTGTTATCCCTATGAATAGTATGATACAAGAGAAACATATATGAATAATGAGACCATACAACCGAAATGGGTTGGATGTAGACTAGATTTTTCAGCCAATACAAATATAGGATATCCAAGCAGCACTATGTATCTCATCATATAGGAATCAAGCCACATGTATTAGTTATATGAGACATTTTTTCTCAAAGAGTATTAGTGGATAAACTGATAATTCTTACATGAATATGGATATTGTGTAAAATTAATGATTCTCACAAATAGGACAACCGAAATGATTCGAGAGGTCATTTTATATAGACTTTATTCCATGAAATTTAACATCATGTGATAGAGACAAAGGTGTTATATAGTTTAGGTTCTTATACGGAGGACCTTGGATATGCAGTTTAATGTATTATGGGGGGGATGAACATTATATGGGGAAATGATTCCCTTGATAAATACTGAATAGTTTAGACACAACCTACACCAAACACCTATACATAGATATGACTTTCAAGTAAGGAAGAATGGGACTAATAGTGATAAAGTTTCAGGATTGAGACTAGGATAGAATATTCCAGAATCATTATGTATCATGTGTTAATAGGAATCAATCCACACTTAGTTCTTATATATTTTTATATAAAGATATATCTCATGTATAAAATAATCGGAGAAAAAATATGAGTTCCCTAGTGTGAGAATAAAAGACAAACCTGATGTGAATTAGTGTATGTTCTAACTACTAAGGCACAACTAATCTTAGTAGATTCAGTTTCTAGGCCTGGTATAATGGATCCAAGCATTATTACATATCCTAAAGCATTATGAATCAATAAAATCATAGTTCTTATGATATGTCTCTACACAAATCGAGATCTTGAATGGGGGGATGAATCCATGGAATGTGGGCCACTTTGAGTAGTTTAAATTAATGTATGGTTGACTTAATTTTATATAGTTTACTGTTATATGACTATGAAATTTATCCTAATATTTGACCAAGATTTCACTCAATAATGCTAACTAAGGAAATAAACTAGAACCCCTAATCTCACATGAGTCATGATTGTTGTGACAAATAAGAGTTGATTGGAAAATTACCTAAATCATATGATAGTACAAGGTAGTGGTTAAATTTGATCATATAGTTTATCATCATAAGGTGAGAAAATACCATTCAGTTTTACATCATGTAATGGTAAAATTAGTTATATATATTTTAACATCATTCTTCTAGGATTTACATTCCATGCAGTTCATCATCATGTATTCAGGATGGGGATAGGTATGTGCATTTTTAATTCATTCAGAAAGGACTACTTTTGAGTAGTTTAGAGTATTTTAGCTCACACTTTTGTGATCCAAACATTTATGCTATGAAAATTACTTCATTATAAATATTACATTGGTGGTAGGAATGATACACAATCCATCTACTGTGACAAGGTAGTGGGACTCATTGGAGTAGACCCTATTAATTGAGTAAGGACCATCCCACAATGGTTATAGTTTTTGAGACTTCTTTCCATGTATCATTGAAGTTATGAAGTCCAATACTATATTTACTACAAGTAATGTATGTAGTCATAATTTATTATGAAATTCTCATCTAATAAAGTTTTGATGGGCTTAGAGATTGTGCAGTTCATACAACCTTTTTTCATCTAGTCATTCCAATTCATCAAATCATTATTGGGACTTCCTATCCTAAAATTGCCGATTATAGATATAAACACAAAGTGATGGATGCTAAACCTCAATGGGAAGGACTTTCTATGTTCCATATATGAAAAAAAAATATTGTGTCACTTTCATTGAAATATGAGTGGTGGTATGATAAGATTAAAATGAATGTAGGGATATTATAGGACAAGACTTATTATCCTTATCCATTATTTTCTAGAGTACATTATACAATATATTGTTGAAATCCTCTATTATTCGTTAATCACTCTATGGTAGTAGGATTAGTTGTTAGAATATATATTATACAACTATTATATAATTTTCAACATAAAAAAGTAGAAATTAATTCTATTATCTGTTAATATTGTGTGAGAAACCCCAAATCTTGTAATGATGTTTGACTTCATGAATTTGATGATAGCCTTTATTCTAACTTCATATTAAGGGATATATAATTATCCCAATTAGAGAATAAATCAGAGGTTTTATGGGTATACTTGAACTATATGGTTGTGGATTGAAGGTATAAACCCTTGAAATTGATCCACCAAATAGAAAATAGCCACGAGTATCTAGAAGTATAAAATAGATCAAGGAGTTGATAGATGAAATTGGCATGTATTTGGTAAGAATGTAATTTCTTAGTGAATTTCATAGAGTATTTTATCATCGATGGAAAAACAATATCCATGTATATTGATTTAATTATCGATTTTGGCTCTTATATGATGAGTTTCACATGTTCCGGCATGAACTTTAATTAAAGTGGTGGTTTATTCTCCTTTGATTTATCTATGTAAAATCTAAGAAAGAATCAATTTATAGAACATTTAGGGAATTTTTATTACCACAAAGGAAAAAAATTACAAACCACGATCAGTTATATTATTTTTTTCTTCATCTGGTGAGATAAACCTACTCTGGAGGTAGTCTATTATGGGGGATACCCACCTCATTATAGTATCAATTTCTAAGGATATAAGTTATCCTTCATTAGGTTTGTTATATATTTCCTTGCTTTTTTCTATGTCAATACTCATAAATATAGAAACCACCATATGATGCAAGATGTTGATGCCCATCTCATCATATTTTGGGTCTTCCTGGGTTGTGACTACATTATCTAGTGTATTGGATTAGGAATTTTGTTATTATGAGATGTTAGAAAGTTTCATCTCAAAGGGGAACTCTTTCATTAGTCCTCATATATAATCAATAAAGAGAATAAATTATTATTTTTTGATGAAATATTCACCATAGATTTTCCTGATCAACAAATCTAAATCACCCTTGATATTCAAGTTGCCCACTAGTATTTTCAATGATGACTCTGAGCCTAAGATAATATATTAGTATTTTATATCATTATTGGCACACATTTTTAATAATAAGAAAGGCTATATAAGAACCACATATGTATAATAGATGAGGAAAATTCCCAAGACAGTATTATAAAAATATGGATTATCTATTATTCAACCTGTTAGACAACTAGAGGTTCCATTTAAATACATCTCTTGTCTCTAGGGGTGTCATGTATTAAGACAATGTCCCCATTGGGAAGTTTTATATTTAGTTTTGACTTCTCTGAGATAGGGTGCACTATAGGAAATTACTCAATTACAACTCTTTAGACACCCTTTGATATAAAAATGTAATGTAATATTGTTTCAGAATGACTACCCACAATGAATTTCATCCTATTTTCATTGAGAGATTGAGGATATATTTTAGTATTTCTATATGTGATACAAGGTAGACCTTATGGTGCTGAATGTAATGAATCATCTTTTCCACTATGAGAATTAGTATCAAACAGTTCTTCTAAACATTGGAATATCCAATATTAGTATAAAATATAGTTCTTCTAACATAATAGAGAAAATTATCCTTTCCCACATCATTCTTCTAAGTGAGAATATATTCAAGTAATTATTCTATGGTTTCCATGTAAAGGATGATAATATTATCTTCAACTGGTGGAATTAGCATTGATGAATGAAGGAGGTACTACATTAGATATTTGTAAGCTTCCTAGAAAATATTATCCCAATGGTAGGTAACCCCTTTATTCCTAAACCTTGTGAAGAGTAAACATCTTTCCGAGATATTGGTAATTAAGCATCTCATATAAGAAAATTTCCAATGAAGTCCCATTAGATATTTTAGATTTTGATGAAGGGGGGATTTTAAAGATCACTCTAGCCTTCTTGGGATTGACTACAATACCATTATGACATAATAAAAACCCAATAAAGTTTCCTAACATCACCCAAAAAATTCACTTAAGGATCACTCTATACATCTTGGAAATGTTGATTGGGATCCCTAAATGCAATAGAAACATTGATCTTCTCATTATTTTTCTTAATAAGAAAAATAGTGGTGGGACATTTCAGGTAATGTACTTCTCTAATGAAATTTTATTTGATGTGCTTCTCAACTTCAACTTCTATCTTGGTATAATGGGTAGGATACACCCTTTTAATCTCCTATTTAAAGACATGGTAATTCTATATATAACCCATATAATGGGTTTCCACATTAATATCGAGTCCAATCATCTCTGTGTGGTTCTAGGAAAATACATCTTGATGCTATTTTATAAAATGGATGTATTTATCGTGGTCCTTCTAGGTCAAAGAGGAACTCATCAATGTCAATCATTGATCCTACTCTATAAAAATATTTATATGTCTATGTTCAATGACAGCGGTAGAGATTCCTTCCAAAAATATTGTAAGGGTGTCATTGGGATCATCTTCATCTTCCTCCTCTACCTCAATGTGGTCATAAACATAAGATTAAGGGGTATTTTTTGATCTAGAAGGTAATATGGGAAAAAATTTCATCTCCATTGAATGAGTATGAGTCATCTCTAGACCCATAGGTTTTTGATTCATTAACATAATTATTGATGGAATCTTATATATCCTCCTCTTCATCTACACTATCATCAAGGGTTGAAGTTGTTCCAGCATCCTAACATTGATAGGATAATGCATGGTTATATTTGGACTCAAAATATGATGGGAAAGTATTTTTATCAGGGAAATTATTATCATTATTATGGTTTTATCCCTCCTCAACATGGAAAAAAATTTACTGAATATTGTTGATATCATGATGGTGGAAGATATTTTTCCCACTCCCTAAACTTGTGAATGTTTTGGCTGTCATGATTGAAGATATTTGGTCATATAGTCTAAATTTTGGTCGGACAAACCCTCACATAGAGTCACTCAAGAGGGATTTTGATTCACATAGATAACATAGTTGTCATTTATTATATATGAAGTGGCTTCTCTATGAGTTAAGTCACCTAACTATTATACAAAAGGAATGTAATCAAATTTTTTGACCCCTAAAATGGTAACTATATAACCCAATAAATTCATAATTTCAAATAAATTTCTTTAATATGGTTGGTGGGTAGAACATAGTCCTCACTGAGTTCATGGAATAGACTAATTGGATCTAGTTATAAATCATTGGGAGATCAAACTTGGATGGTATTTCTTATCATAAATTGTTTCCCCTATATATATTTTAAAAACATGCACCTATATATTTGTAATCACTTGATTCAAATGGGGTACCATCACTATAAAACACCCTGACTTATCCATCAATAGATTATTTGAGGCATTAAAAATATGATGTGGGAATTACCACATATTTATAGAGTTACAGCCTCCCTAGAAAAACATTTAAGGTTATATCCTAGTGAACTACCATAAATTATGATTCATATACAATATTACTAAATTGGGATTTGAACTCAATCCTACCAAGTGGATTCTTATGACTCTTTTCATATCCTGGAATTTTCATGTCCAAAGTGAATACAAAATGGATAACTTACACATAATAATGACAAGTTAAATCAAGATGTGATTCTTTTGTACAAGAGTTATATGCTCCCCACAATTAGGTCTTTATCTAGCATGAGGCCTAGAGATCATCGTGGTCTATTATAATTAATCCTTATATCAACCAAAAATAATACCAATTTTCATAGAAGGTTGGTTATACTGGCCTTTCCTCCCCACACCTTAGTGTTGGCTAGATAATTTCATGTTTTCTAGTTATTCCTCCAATATGATTATATTAAAATGGGCCAATGATAATTCTAGAGAAAATTCATGATTCTATTGATATCATTGAAATTCTTATCTCTGAGTCACTAAAACATGTACAGCTTCAGTGGGAACATTGACTAAATATCGAATCCCCGTTTGACCACATCACCCTTAGCCTCCTTATCTTTGGAAACCTCTAACGCCTATCCCTTGATACTGTCTTGGGAACTCAGGTTCATATAGGTCCTCTTTTTCAAATATGGGTTATGTCAGGTGGATAATCTTTATATAAGTGTATCATGATTATTCATCTAACTATAGTTTCATTTAATGGGATTATTCCCATTAAATCATTTTATGGGGTAGTTCCCACCCTCAAAATGATTGAGGAAAGAAATATGAAATTGATTGGACTATCTTAGGCACTAGTAATGGATCCTCTCAATACTTGTTTCACTTGTTTTGATTGTACTGGATCTCAAAGAACCAAAAAAATTAAAGTGTCCCCTTAGGTTCTACATGGGTAGTTGGTGTATAAAATAGATGATTTAAATGAGATCAAAGTATGAATTATTTTTTACTAAATTATGTCCAATCCATTCAATCATCAAACTTCTCAAACTTCTATATGGGACCTTCTTCAATTATCATTCTTATTCTAAAAAGGTAGTATAAATATAATCTATTTGTGTTAAGGGTTTACCCGATTCAACCTACTAAAAATCAATGATATTAAACATTATATCAATGAAGATGAATCATTAGTAAATAATATTATCCATCATTTTATATAAGGTAAAATAATAAATATGGTCACTAATACTGACCTCATCGGGGGGTTTTTTGGATCTAGAAACTTCAGAAAATTATTTTCCATAATCACAATGAAGTACTCTAGAACATTTTATTTCCAAATAGAATAAACATCGTTCTTATTATCCTAAAATGGTGAGTACCTATTGTCTTTCCTCCCTTCCTAACGAGGATGTTTATACTTCTATTGTTATGGGTGAGGCACTATGTTATGTTGAGTGGGTTTTGGCATTGAAGTTGGTATTGGTACAAGCTTAATCATAATGGTTTCTGCTTCTTCCATGCCAACCCTTTCTCTATAAGATTGAGATATTTCCTAATAAATAGATTTGTATCATCAAATAGCATCCTCTAAGTTCTATTTCATGGCTGTAAACTCTCCAAATCCATTGGGGTATTTTTAAGGAATCAACACTATTTACAACTCATCATATATATTTTCTATTCATATATACAATGGTTTCTCCTAAGAGATTTTATTGTTCAGATAATAGGTTGACTCGTTCCATATGTAGATAAAGACAATGAACCTCTCATTTTCACATTTATTTTAACTTGATAGGTAAAGGATGGTTTTATTCTTCATAATTATTCTGAACTAGGGAAGGAAATCTCAACACAGATCCTCCCAGCTAATGAAGCACCTTGCATGAAAATTTTTATACCCAAAAAATACGAGCTTTTTAAATTCTAAATGAATAACCATAGCTTTTTTTCCTCTCACAGCTCTAATATTCTCATCATGGGTCCATAATGGGACACAAAATGTGTTAGGTGTTTTTTTGGGTCACCCATGATATTGAAGATGGGGAAATTGAGTTTCCCAAAAGTATGTGGGGGAGGGGTGGAATCCACCCAATCAGGGTACATCTTTCTCTCCAACTATACAAGCACAAATTTTTCCTCTATATTCTTAGTCTAGTAGGTAATAAATTCATTGGATTCAAATATATCTAATGGAAACATCACCTTGGTGATTCCCTAGTGGAAGTAATTAGCAGAACCTAGTATAATTATTTTACCCTTATTTGTTATTAATTTCTACCTAGGAGATCTTAGAGTATCCTAATTGAAATGTTCGTTCAAAATATCCATTTAAAGTAAATTCCTGATATTCCTCAACCACTAGGTTTAAGTAAATTGATTATCTAGATCTAGTCCCATCTAGGTGGTAATATTATTTCCTTAATGGATGGGTAATTTTTTCTAGTTTTATATATAACTGAGGGGAGATTTCTGCCCCTTATCATGAATCACACTCAATAGGAATATTTCCTCTGATAAGTCTTGTAATAATTCATTTATACTCTACCAGTTCAACCTTGTTTGGGAGAAACATTCCTAATATATATATATAGATATATATATATTCTAGTTCCTGAATTAGTTGGTGGGAGATGGATATAGACACACCATTCCCTTTCTATTTGGTGGAGGTACTCTGAACTAGTGGTAACTAGGTATTCAACTGAGCTCCTCGGTTCTGAGCCTATCTCTAATTTTGGGTTCACACACCTTCTTATTTGGTGAAAATCATGTCTCAAGTGGATGTCTCCTAATCACATCCTTATATTTCATTCTCATTCTTGGGATTACTTATAATACCAATACTATTGATTTTAATTAACTCATAAAGTAATTTTGGAACAATTTCCTTATTCTCTTCATAATAGTGAGGGGATTTTACATCATAGGAAAATCTATTGTGGGTTGATTTATGATAATATCCTTTGGAAATTTCCTTCTTATTGTTCTGTTTGGGATTAAGGCCCCTATGAGGTTATGGTTACCCTTCTTGTTGGAAATTGTCCTTAATAGAGTCTCTTATAATTCTCATTGAGTGTTCCCCTAATGGAGGATATTTTTCAGGTAGGGGAAGAAACTTTGTGGCTTATTATTCTTATATAACTTCCCCTTGCCTAGATAAAAGTATTTCTTAGTAGGGGAGGTAAAATAAATTACCCCACCACTATGGTATAGGGTGGATTAGTTTCACCACCAAGATGTCTTAGATCCATTGTGGATTAGATAACCCTAAGGGTGCTGTTTTTGGAAAAATATCACCCAACTCTATGGGTTGGGCTTGTTTTTTTTTAATGTTTTAGAAGTAGTGGCTATCATTTCATTTTTGAATTTTCAAACCTTCAACCAGAAATGGGTTGGGTGTATCTATTTTTTCTAATTTGATTCACCCATCACTTAGGGGTATTATATGATTTAATACTTTTCTTACCACAAATGGAAGCATGCTAAAATATCTTGGTCTCTTAGTGTCGGATCCTATAAATACCTCTCTCTTACTGGCTTCTTTGCTTCTCAATCTAGGTAGATTGGATATTCCAACCTGAAAACTCAAATCATGGGCCTAAGACCTAGTTATAAGTGATAACATTACACATTATTCTCCCATTAAAACATAGTAAGATAATAAGTGTGATGAATTTTAAAGCTATTTATTATCCCCACTCTCAGATATGGATGTTATGTGGAGCCTCTATGATTATATGTGGGAGAATATTTATGCCACTTAGACATGCCTTCTGGA
This sequence comes from Viscum album, assembly GCA_963277665.1. Lineage (NCBI taxonomy): Eukaryota > Viridiplantae > Streptophyta > Magnoliopsida > Santalales > Viscaceae > Viscum > Viscum album. The sequence goes on from OY728158.1 coordinate 295,018,388, forward strand.
GGTCTCCTCATTTCCATATTGACATTAGGTGATGTTAAACTAAGAGAGAAGCTCAATTAATGTGGATACAAGTCTCTTTTGTTACCTAAACATGGATAATATTAACCTCATAATATAAGTATTATTTCTTGATATTGCAATTAATTTCACACAATATTTGACAAGGATTATGTGTTCACTCCTCCTTCAATTATTTTGGAACATTACACTAAGAAGTAGTAATGGGATAGAACATTTCTGGTATAGTATCTTATTATATCTATTTCTATATAATCAAATCATTATCCTCATACTTGGAGAGAGATTCCGTAACATGTTCTGACGATAGGGGTCATTTCCCTTCCACCCTATCAAAGTGAGTGAGGTGGTCAAAATATTATTTTCTTTTGTAAAAGGAGAAATGGTTTAAAGGTGTTTAATACAATTATCAATGTCTCAGAATATCACTCTACAGATATGAAATATCACCCTAAGTTATAAGGCACTTGGTATTGTTGGGATCATCCTTTCGAGTACCTCTTTGCATGAGGGTATCCACATAGTGGATCAGATAAAAGGAGGACCTTCATGTTGAAATGGAATGTTATTTTGGTGAGGACCTTCATAGTGAATTCCGTAGAGAGGATTTATATGGACATATTCATATTCTCTATTATGGGTAAGACCCCTATCCTTTCATTACATCTAGTTAAAGTGAGGGACTTTGTAGAATATTTTCTGGAGAGGACTTACAAGGTGGATGATTTTATTCCCATGATGGGTCCTTCATGGTTAGATCCCCCATGATATCAATGTTTATTGGGGTAGGTATATGAGTTTTCTCCTAACTTGTATGGTACCTTTGATGATACCTTATAGATCACTATCATTAGGGGACTATGACTAGAAATGTGGTAATCATAGACACATAATCTGGGTGATAAACTTCTTGTACAAGGATCCCCCCTTAGTGACCCTTTCCCAAAATAAAAATATGTTAAGGAATTTCTTGGTCAGCTTACAGAATATGCCAATCCTATTTGTAAGTATAAACCAAGTATAGGGATGAAATTATTTATTTTTATCTTTAACTTTCATTATAATATGATGATGGAAGCTCCAGGTGAGGACAAGGATATAAGAATTCTCCTTGAGGGTTTTCCACTGGAATATTTCAGAGAGATTCATCATTGTGGGAAATAATATGGGACCTAACTTAACATTGATGTCAAAAATTATTATTAACTTGCTCTTGTGGGGGTGGGAATATAAACATGCTCCTATGAAACAATATGAATATATAGATGATCTTTCTATAGCATTTGATGGAATATTATCCTTCTGTAGAGTGATTGTTTGGGGTATGCTGGTGAACACTAATTGGAACAGGGGATATGAGCCTAATCATGTTCTTTATTCCCCATAATGATATATCACTGACCCTTTAGAATAGAAGAAGTAGTATGATCCCACTTTTTGGGTAGTCATCAAAGCATACCAGTGAGCTTCACTGATAATGGGAGTAGGGATATGGGCTTTCCTTAGGTTTTCCACTAGAATATTTTGATGGTGAAACCAATTTTATTTTCTTCCAAGATATATTGATAGTTATACAATATATGATCATGGATATAAGCCTTCCCTTCAAACACCACTTCAATATGTTGGCATTCTTGTTTAATCTGAATGGGGATATAATTCTACTCTTTAATAAGAGTGATAATATAAGCCTAGTCATTCCCTCCATTTCTCATTGAAGTATGCTGGAAATATTTCTCAATAGGGGAAAGGATGTGATCTTGCTCTCTTAATTCTACTAGAATATGTTGACATGCATCCTTTTTTGCATCTACTGTATTTTAATAAGATTTTCTAGAATGATAAGGTATATAAAACTTCTCTTCATTCTCCATCATGATGTGTTAACAAAAAACCTCATGGGGAATAGAAATATGGGAATTTTCCTTGTGTTGATGGATTTTTTTCCGATGATAGGATTTTCTTCTCGGTTCCCTATCTTTAGTGGTCAAGGATGGAATCTTCATATCATCTTATATAGTGTAATATTAAGAAAATGGGGCTCAATGGCATCAAAGGTATTAGTAGATAATAATAGGATCCCTACTAGGAAACTCCTGATCAGAAATGAGTATATGATTAACCTCATGATCCACCTCCCTAGAATATGGGTGGTGTGTTTCTTTGTACACTAGAGAGAGTATCCTAAAGTATTTGGAATTGGGAATAGGTTCCACCTACTTCTTCACATCTTGAGTGGACAACCTATAAGGCTCCACTCCCATAAGGCTCTCACATATAGCCTCCAAATCCATGAGAGAATCATTTAGATGATACTCTTAGATTAGTGTATTTTTCACTCAGAATTGAATTAATTGATTCAATAACACCATACTTATTGGTCATTTTGTCACTACATTCATTAGGTCCTAGAAACTGTCAGGTACTTTAACTATTGCAGAGTAGATTCAGATACACTGTGTAAGTTTTCAAATCAATTTTATAAAATAACCTACAATTATGATGATCTATAGGATTTTATTTCCTTATATAAAAGGGATTTCCAGATAGGGCTTGAAATTTCTAAATGTATATCAACAAGCATAAACAAAATACTATTTAGTCCAGTATCATATGTAATAACATGATCAATTGATCACTTTCACTATTCAAGGATTCTTGTCCGGTTCACCATTTTTGTTTTTTATGGAAACCCCAATGATACTCCACCATTGGATTTTAAGTTAGTGGTAACATAATTTATAAATCCAGGTTATCACTAGGACATTACTAATAACACCTTTAAAAGCATATTGGTTAAGAGAATGAGAGATCCAACTCATCTATAATTTTTTATAGGTAATTATTTCTTAATTGATGACACTCTTATAGATTTATGAAATATCCAATAATTTTTCATATATCCAAGTACGAAACAAATTACCCCTATATTAGTGACTCAATAAAAATAATGTATTGATGGGATCATTTCTCTAAGTATCATACCCTCTCCATATTTCCCTTTATAAATTAATGATATTGTAGTTGTTAAACTATGGTTTAATGCCACTAAACTAGGGACTCTAGGGTGTGACACCATCTAGGGAGGTGTTAGGTGACTGTGATATTAAGATCAAAACAATAAGATTGATTTTTTATGTATCATTATGAAAGAAATCGGAATCAACATAGTTCATTTCCAATAAATGTGACATGTCATACCAATAAATTTTTTATGCCAAAGACTATTGTAGTTCATTTTAAAGTATTTTGTCCATGATTGGGTAAAGTTCCTTTTTATAACATGAATATATGACCAAAAAAATACTAGGAAAAATAATCCAAGCAATTGATAGTGTGGGACTCACACATTCTCTACCTATTCTAGTTGAACTCAAACAGAATGTAGAAGAATGAGGATGGGATTGTTTCTTAGGTAATAGGGTCCACTGAGATATGTGGTTAGTTTTTCTAGTGAGGATATGGCCCAATGAGAATGATGTGTCCTCATTATAAATGTGGACTAATGAAAAATACTCATAGGGAATATATACCCAGTGAAAGGATTCCCAAATTCATGGGGAATATAACTTGTAAAGTAAATTAGTGATTTCATCAAGAATATGGCCAAATAAAATATGGGTTTATAGGTAATATGCCCCTAGTGAAGATGAATTATGATCTCAAAGGGAATATAGACCAATGATAAAATATTACCAAGCTCATGGGAAATACGTCTTGGTGAGGAGGGACATTAGTGATAGTGATGTTGTGTTTGAAACCCAGAGAGGTTCCATACATATCCTAATTAATAAAACTCAAAGCTCGTTTAGTTTTAACTAAAGAGTTTAAGGTCATCTGATAGGATCATAAAATATAATTTAGCATCATGTAGTGAATATGTTATTATGAAAGGGATTCAATAGTTGATTGGGTGGGGCTTATACATGGACTAGCCAAATGTGACTCACAAATGAATTTTTGAGATGAAATTATTAATGGGGGATTAAATGATAGATTCTTACATCCAGGGAGGTGTCCCAGAATGGGTTTACACTTCCTATCAATTGATGTTTGGAAAATTAAGGATAAATATACCCATGGGGATATATCCCCATGATGATGAGGTAGGGGCTCACACATGGGATACCCTAATGTGGGTGTCCCTTTCAAATTTATGTGTCTTGGTAGAGAAATCATAAATTTGAACAAGGTTGGGGATTCCACCTATCAATGATTCACATTCCCTCATGGATAATTAGATGGACCATGGTGGCTAGGATTGACACTTAGATATCCAAGATGGGTAACATTATCTACAATAAAACACTCTAGTGTTCTCATGATAATGTCCCTCGTTATTAAGGTGTTACATGGTTTTGATCACCCATATGGTCCTATCTATCTTATAGGATAATGCTGGAGCATCCTTTAATCAAGGGAATACATGATCGAAGGGGTGAAATTACTTTTCTTAGTGATTTAATCATATATATCTAGTGGATTTGGTAGGGGACATTATAATTGGATATCCAATTAAGATACTTGGATGAAGGGATTCTCCACCATTATGGTGTATATGTTTCCCTAATATAGGATCAAATTAATGGGTTTATCCCTAGTGGAGGGATAAGAAAAATAAATTTAATTCTCCAAATTAAAAGGTCAATTCAATTAATTTATTAAAAAGGGGGAATGGTACGAGTACAAAATATGAAAGGAGACTACTGAGGACTAAAATAGTGGAGACCAAGGGAACTACTACAAACTATAACCATCCCATACAATGAAAAGGATCCCAAATTAGAGAAGAAAGAAACATACATACCATGGTGTTCTTGGGAAGACAAAAAGTCCATATCTTTGTTTCCCTCATGCCAAATTTGAAGGACATATATGTGTTCATTGATATACCTCATACACTTCTCTATCAGATATGAGACTATCCATGGAGGATCAAAAATATTTTTCAAGTAAATGTAAATAATTTTGGATTATGTCTAAAACACTATTAGGTTAATGTTTTTTTAATACATAATTCTTGTCCTATAATCATTGTATTGTCCTCGACTGAACTGAGTCATTGTCCCAATAAAATAAAATGAAAGAAATAATAACTGACCCGTATTATCACATACTAATCCATCACTATCCATGCTCCCCATTCTGAAATCACTATCTATGTTTATTTTGAGCCTATTTTAATGAGTATACCAGTAAATATATTTTCACTGAAGTTCATTAGAGGGGGTGGAAGAGGAGGTGTTTGGGAGGAACCTATGATAGGGAACCTCAGTTCAATTTTTGTTGAATTGGTAAAATCAAGATGTAAGATTATGATCTTGGAAACAAGAGCCAACGTAGAGAAGGATAATCCTCCCTACCAATTTTTATTTCTAGATTTCCATATGCACCAATATATAAAAACAATAATGGTTCTAGGATTATTTTCTCTATTTTTTCTCTCCTTTCTTTAGAACCAAAGGTTAAGAAACATTTCACCAAACCACTCTTGAAAAAGAAATCTCGTGAACTCCCCAAACCTTCATTACACCACATTTACCCAATCACTCTCATAGAAATGATGTCTAGAGGATTCCTCCTAGGGGTTTCGATGGAATGAGAACCTAGAAGTAATATTAATTATAGTTCGTTTATCTAATCATCGATAGGTATATCCTTGTTACAAATACACCACAATAGAAAATTATACTTTGTAGGGATATCATCGTACTTGAGAGTGTCACCCCACCTATCAGGCTCACTAGAAGGCATTTGGATCTGATGGTACTCCTTCCCAAAGAACACACATTAGGAAGTGCTTAAGAAAATTCACCTATTAGACTTAGGTGATAGCTTGATAAGATCCAAAATATTATGATTCTCATTTTTCAGGACCACATGGGTGAAGTGAGGATACTCTTTTGTATGCCTGGAGGTCATATCTGACACAGGATATCATGGAAAACTGAGGGGGAAGAAAACCTAGTTCTGGTACCAGAATTTAATGTAACCCCTACTGAAAATCCACATGGATTGATGAATAAGGTCATGCAATTGAAGGTGAATCAAAATCTATAAAGGTTAAGATTTTCTTCTCAGGAGGCTCCTCTTATTCACATATTTTTTAGCTGAAAACCTCCCCCATAGAATTTGGCCTTCAATTATTCCCCAAGCCATCTTTTCATGTAGGCCATGTATCTCATCCCCCACACTCCTAACATTGATGCCGCCATAATGAATCAGTCTCTCTAGATTCGACCATGACTCCCAGTGGTACTTTCTGTTTGAGTTTTCATCCCAAATAAAGAAGACTAAAATTTTCTTAATGCTCACAATAATAGTTTTTGAAACTGTAATAGTAGATAACACATGCATTTAGATGGAGGAAAGAACTCTATTTACCAGCATTATTCAAACACCAAAAGATAGATACATATTGTTTTCAGTTGAAGATGCTTCAAGTAATTTTTCTACAACTCTTTTGAAGTTTTTAATTCTAATATTGTTTAGGGATAATGGATATCCAATGTAATACATCAAAAATATTCATCTAAAGATACCCAAACACCTTTAAAAAGAGTTATCCCTCTTATCTAATCACCTCCTTGAGAGATACACACTACTCTTATCTTGGTTAACTAATTGACCACTCCAATTATAGTAATCTTCTAGTGTATTTTCGATACTAGGAATGGATCATCTACTATTTTTGATAAAAATAATAGTATCATCTATATAAATCACGTGAGAAATTTTTAGTTAAACTTACATTAATAGGGATGAATATTGCTGGCTATGATCCTCATATTGATGAGTCGACTAAGGGTATCCTACATGATAGTAAATATATTGGGAGAGAGAGGATCCCCTTGTCTGATCCCCCAGACCACATTAAAGAAGATGCGGTTCTTTCCCATGAAGGATAAGGCCATCCAGGTTTAACTAAATTACTTGAAATATAGGTTAGAGGACTAGGTAGAGAAACCCACACATTCAAAAACCCTCATTATAAAGTTCCACTCAGTATGATCATAATATTTATTCATGTCAATATTGATCACCCCATTAGAATGGACATACATATTATTTAAATCCCTTGTCATCATCTACACAAGTATGATTACTCCCTAAATAGGTCTACTTATAATTAATTTGTGTTTCTCATCTGAGATCCAGTAGGGAAGGTGCAACTTGATCCTTCTGTTAATAACACATGTCAACACATTATATGGGAAGTTACACATACTTATGGGATGGTAGTGATCAAGAGATGATTGGTCCTTGATCTTGGTGAGGATAATTAGAGGGCTTGAACACGAGATGTTTGAAAGCTAACCCACATGGAATAATTCATAGACCACATCAATCAGGTCACCCTTGATCAGGATAGATGAAGCCCTATAAAACGACCTAGGGAAACCATCATGGCCAGCCGAGCTATCAGGTTTGAGACTCTACAAAACCTTGTTGATTTCACACTAATCCAAGAACTACTCAAAGAAGATGTTATCATGAGTCGACGTTGTTCATGGAATATCATCAAACCACTTTTCACTACCTCTTGGATATCCATCTTCCATTCACGTATTTGGATCAGTAAGGAGAGAATTGAAATGAAGGTAAAATATAATTAGTGACTAAGGGTCTCTATGGATTCTTTTAGGTGAATGGAATCCAAGTAGGTTTCAAAATATACGTTGTTCACCCTAGTTTTGAAGAATTATGAGATAAGTAGACTTCCATGAAGGTTATAAAGTATTAATCCTTTAGGTAATACAACTACCCTCATTAGTTTGTGGATTCCATTTGTTTTTAAGAATAGAAATATACCTAAAGGGGAATTTTCATAATAGAGTAAATGGATCTATAGGATTTAAACACCCAGATATTTTATGATATATTTCTAATAAAATAAATTTAATTTCATTGATATCTTTCTATACATGAAAACTCAAATCTAAATGAATCATAATACTGTATATCATTCTAACATATCTTTTAAATTGTACTAATGAATAAAAATAACCAAATTTTTAATATTATTTATTAATTTTTAGATAAATCAACTATATTTATGAATAAGTTCACAATTTTTATTAAAGTCTTTATATGCTTCAAAAATACATTTTTCCCCAAAATGGTTTTTATTGGTTTTTGTGAAAAATTAATATAACTAGTTTCTGAAACATTTAGAAAAAATATTTCGAAAAAAGGAGAAAAAATTATGAAATTAGCATTTTAAGATTATATTAGAGTGAAATTTTTATAATTATTTGAAAAGATTTATTTTTTGATGAATAGTGGAAAATACTGATTTTTATTGAAAACTACCTTTTCATTTAAAGCATCTACAATGTTCCATATAATTTAAAAAAAATAAAAGTATAATTAGTTAAATTATATTATTAAAAATACATTTTTGTTGATTAAAATAAATTTTATATTTATTTCTTATATCAAAAATTTTTATGCTTAAGAAAACATTTTTTTGGAAAACTGATTTTCATTGTGTTCTATGGTTTTAATTTTAAAAAAGAATCCAAAAAATCTATGAATTTAATTTGATAAAATGTATTAAATAGTTTTTATTATAATAGTTAATATTATTCAATAAGTTTGATTTAATTTTTTTTAATAATTAATATTAAAAATAGTAAAATTTTGTTACCGTGGTTAATGTTAAAATAGGTTTACCGAGGGGTTAAACCAAGATATAAGGGTATGTTTTCCAATTAAAATTGTCTAAATCCTATTTTATGGACCTATTTAGACCTAATACTATAACTATAATTCCCCGACCCCAGTTACCCAGTGTCGGTGCTTTATTACATAACATCGACATGATACAAGGAATCGTATCCTGAAAGACTAATTAGTTTAGTATTATTGTAAACAAGATACATACATAAGTTCAACATTACAAGATGAAAATAAATAGAACACTAATTAATTCCATTAGAAACATCCAAGCTTCCTAGATTATGCCTGCAAGTCACTCATAACTAACTTCTTCATATCCTGGTAAAATGAAATATAAGAAAGGGGTGATCTCAAAAGCTCAGTAAGGGTAAGTAATACAACGGAAGATAACATAAATATTAGGTATGGTGAATAATTAAAAACACATGCCTTTACAAATAATAAACATGAACACTTTACCGTAGCAATATGAGCTAAGTAAATAATTCCATCATAAAACACAGTCATGGGTATTCTACTAGTCTAATAACTATATGAACCATTATTAATATTTCCATAATGAGGGATTATATAATATCGGACATTTTGAAACATCTTGTCAAGGCCTCGACCAGGACATCTAAAAATGATTTAGGCCTTAGAAAAAAACCATATATCAAATTGGGAAATTCCTCAACCAATTCCATATCTAATTGTATCATGAGACATACTGATGCACTGAGGAGTTATAGAGGGATCCACCCATCACTTAATAAGTTCAATACATTCCTCATACAAAAAGGTTGAAACATAACATAAACATTCATATTAAAACTAGCATACAAAATGTGAATACATTAACTATAAACCATGAATGGTATATAAATAACGCATCCATAGTCAAACATATCACAAAATCATCAATACAATATGGAAGATTTTTATCATAATAAATCAACTTCAAACAAGTTTAGAATCCATCAAAGGATGTTGACATAGATTAAATGAAAACTATTTGAAATAAATACCTCTATTTATTTTGAAACCATTTAAGAGTCACATAATTACAAAAGAAAAAATTTATTTTGAAAATATTATTTTAATCTTGTAAGGGAAGCTTCGATGATGTTATAATGTCAGAAAATAGTTATACCCACTGTATAAGTTAAAAAACATTCTTACCTTAATTTTGTCGAAAAGGTCATAAAGTGCCTTGTTTGGAAAATGATAGAAAGATTCCTTACAGAACATATAAGGTTGAATAAGGCTATAAATTACTTTAACCCATAGTATAGTAAATATTAAAAATGTTTCGAAACACATTTTTAAGAAAATATGGATGTGGATGATAAAGAGGTCTCAGTAGATACTTACGTAAAAACAACCTCAGATAATAAAGAGATTGTAAAATTAACCTTTAATTTGTAATTTTTCTTGGTTGAGGGTAAATTAACCTCTTATATAATAGTTTAATCATGGTTATTAAATTATAAAATAACCATATACATAAATATGATATCATATATGATCTTCTAATATTGTTTTGTTAATAATATTTTAGTATTATCGTCGTTTCGGGTGTTAAATGATTTATTTTCCTTTATATGTTTTGTTACATAAGTCGTTTTTGTTATGGATATGATGTATTTGATTCATGTACATAATTATATTAAGTTCTTAAACATTATTTTAAATCATAAAATGAAAATTATTATTGAACGGTTACGATCGGCAAATGAATCTCATCGTGTTCGTGGAGACGGTAATCCGTACGTACGCACACGCGACAATATCATTATTTTGATATTAACATAATATGTAAATAGATGGAATATCATATATATAGAATCATTAACAGGTTATATTTGTTATTTACATTAGTTATACATCATTATTATACCCATCCAAAAAAATAATGTATTGAATAACAACTACACCACGACATGGAGACAGTAAGCCGTATGTACGCACGTATGGTGACTTTTTCATTCATATGATGGATAGAATAATGAATATGGTTGTAAAATTTTTATAATAACATCACAATATATAAAAGATAATTGAGTTATTATTTTAGAATGGAAACAACCAAGAAATAGGAAGTGGATGAAGAAAAAGAACTTGAAAGAGGTGATGAAATATTTACCTCTTCTTCAGGTTATTCCTTTTGATTTGACCAAAAGGGATCCTTAGGTTGGATTCTAAAAAAAATGAAGGCCTATTGGATTAAGAGAAGAAAGTTGGGAGGATATTTGGGCCATGTTTTTCCGAGCCATATGGCTTTGGAGGTGTGATTTTGAGAGAAGGGGAAGTGACCCTTTATAAGAGAGGTGAGGGTCACTTTAAGAAAAGCTTGAAATATTATTTTATAATAAATTAATTTTCAATTTATAATGGTTCCAAAATAATTTATTCAGAGGATAAGGTAGGTATGGGTCTAAAACCTCTCATCCAATAGGTTTTAGATAGGTTTAGGTCACCATATTAACATTATCTTTTAGATTTAACTCTTAGTTAAATAGTTTGACATTTACCATGTCTCTTTGTATTTTTATATTATATGGTTAATAAACATACTATAAACTATGAAGAGAACCCCAAGTGGTTCACTATTAATATATATAACCATATCTAAGTATTTTTACCGAAACTTAGATTTTTATGAATATTATATGAATTAGTAATATAGTATTTGTTTTAAAAACTCAATTATGTCAATTTTCACACTATTTAGTATTTGATATTTTTGAAAGCAATTAAAATTTTATCACTTCGAATAAATTTTAATTAATCAATCGTAACATGTCATATTAACCTAGAAAATTAGTTTAATTCATTAGATGTCTCAATTTTCATTTCTTTAGATATTTATAAAATCAATTATTTTAATATTTTATTACTAAGGTAATTACTGCATCATCATTGTGTCATAAATAAATTAAATTATTTAATGTCTAAAAATTATAAATAAAATATCATTATGTAGGAAATAATTTTATATTTATAATTAATATTTATAGTCTAATTTATATTGTGTGTAACTCTATATAAAAAATGGTTTAGTTATTAAACTTTGAATTTAACTCTTTTAACTCTTCTTTAAATAAAATAATAATAAATGTTCTAATCTAATCCAAGTGGACTAAAGGGGGTCATATTTAATTCCTAAGGTTATTTTTGGTATAATTATACTTATCCAATAGAATTAGGACATGTTTTAGGGTAATTATGATATCATTTTTACCCTTAATTACCCTATATACTTTGAACTGTGGGAAATAAAAGTCAAAAGTTATTATTCACCAAAAATTATTTTCATCTTATTGAACCACATTTTACTTACTAATATTAACTATGTCTCTCAGATTTTTGAAATTTAACTCACATAAGTGGTAAAATTAAGTTTTATGCAAATTTTCAAATTCTCCTTGGAGGTGGGTAAAAGACGGTAAAAGATCAATAAAATTTTTATATATCTAAACTTATTATAAAATAACACCAATGAATTACATTGAAATTATATAGGAATTATGTATCTATTTTTAACTAAAATAAATTTGAATAAAATAAATAATTATTTAAATAAAAAGCCGTTTTTAACCAATAACGTAGTGTTTTTTACTATTCATCAAAAATTGAATGTTTTTATAAAAATACCAAAAAATTCACCCTAAGCTAATTTCGATATTTTGAATTTAAAAATAAAGTCAATTTTGACAAATAAAATTTAAAAAATTTCAAAAAGTGGGTATTACTATTCATAATGGCTAGTTTGATTGGTCGTAGTGTGCTAGAACCTCGAAGTTGCATTCAATGCAAGCTATTGCATTATTCAAAGGGAAACGTACCATGAAAGCTTGGGGTGTTACAATAACTCCTTCAAATTTATATCTATTTGAAAGTATTTTTTTAGAGACCAAAATCTTGACATACATGGACATTACATTACTTTTTTGTAATACTTAATACATAACAAGAACCAACACTCAAGGATCGTAATAGTTTAGTGTCTTTGGAAACTCGGAACATAATATTCTAATCATGGTGAAAGATATTAAATATCTCCCATATAGATCTTCCCCTTTTTGTTTTCTTACCTAAAACCTTTCTTTAAATATTAGGGAAAAGTAAACATATAAAAGGGTGAGCTCAAATTCTCAGTAAGGATAAGCATGGAGATAATAAAACAAATCATATACATTTGAACTCGAAAACATGAACATAATGTTTAAAAATCAAGATCTTGAGAAATGACATAAAACATGGCAGTAAGTAAGGAATAGATCATAAAGAAACATTAATCCTAATAAAATAGCATGGGAATAAAACATGTAATTTTGGCAACCATTAAGCACATGTTATGATTCCCATAGTATCTGAGGCATTGCTGCGAAGACCATCTTAGTGGACAAAGTTCCTTTCTGAAGCGAGTTCACTCCTTGTTTCAGTCCTGTAAAATTGAACCGGATTAACTTCCCATTCCAGCCATGTCTATCTCATGAGATATAAATATTTACCCAATTCATTGGAGGGAGATATAGGTCCCACCCATATCATAATGAAATAATTCTTACTTGTGCCACAACATGAACATAAATCATTCAGCATTACCCAAAGTATAAAATGGGTTTCCTAAACATCATCCTCATAACAAAATCCATAAAAAAACAAAATGGATATCATTTCATCATAATAAAAGTGAAACCATGTAAATCATATAGAAATTATACTTGAAACATACACATATGAAATAATTCCATCTTATATGGAAAATGGTTTTGATAAAACACTTGAAATGAATTCTTGAGGAAAATATCCTTTCTTCTTCAAAATCATTTTCTTTTCACAAAATTCCATGCAATTTTAATAGAAAATTATTTTGTTGAAAATATTCATAAAATCATGTAGAGTAATATTGATGAAAATATGGCGTTATAAAAACCGAAAAAATTCGTTCATGCCTTATAAGTTAAAAAAACATTCTCCTCGTACTTTTGTCAGAAAAGTCAAAAGGTTCCTCGTATGGTAAACAAAAGAAATATTCTTTCCATAACACAATGTAAAAGTAAAAAAGGGGTAAAAATGACTTTAAAAATACATGGAATAATATTAAACACTTTATGAAAAAAAAAATTATGGACATGGATGAAAAATATAACCCCAGTAAATACTTACATATAAACAATCCCGGACAAAAATGAGATTGAAAAATTTTGTCTTACCTTATGTATGATATCCTTCGTATGTATCTGAACCTCTGGTATAATGATTTAAATAATGTCATTGAATTATTACAGAATCATATTCATTATTATGATATCATATATGGTTCACTTGTGACTTTATATTACCCGTTCTTTTGTAAATTCCATTTTAAAGCAGTGTTTTGGGTAAAATCGTTTTATTTGTCATCCGTGTTTTGACTTGTAATTATTAATATGATTACTTAGATCATGATTACTTAATTACATAATATAAAACATGATTTATATATAATATATATTCATAATATACATATATATAATAGATCGATAAATGGAAAGAAATACACCGTTCATGGAGATGGTAGGTCGTACGTACGCATGAACGCTATTTTTCGTTTCCTTATTGAATTGAATTGAATTAAGTAGATGAAATAAATATATATATACATAAATCAAGTAGAATTATTATGTAATATATTTCATGATTACTTATTATATATACTTTATAATCATTCTTGAATTGTTAACATGGAAAATGAATCTCATCGCGTCGTGGAGACGGTAATCCATACGTACGCACGAGCGATGATATTGCTCCCATATTTATTGAATGGAATTGGAGTGGATGATATAATATCTTAGAATATGTATGATGTTATAATAATCATATATATTTATTCTTTACACCATTATACCCATCCAAGTAAGGTGGTGGTGGAAAAACTGATTACACCACGGCGTGGAGACGGTATTCCGTACGTACGCACGCGCGGTGATTTCATTTTCTGTAGGATGGATAGAAGGTTAAATAGGGTTGTTTAATATTTATAAAAATATTTCAGTATATAATTAATACTGATGTTATTAATTTATAATGAAACAACTAAATAAGAGGAAGTTGAAGAAGAAAGAAACTTGAAAGAGTCGGTAGAAGAGATTACCTCTTCCTCGAAGCACCTCCTATAAACTTCTTCTTAAGGCACTAGAGTTGGTCTTTTGAGAAGACCAGAACTTCTATGATATAACTAGAGAGTTTGAGAAGAGTAATTGGCAGGGTTTGGATGATATTAAAGGCTCAAAAGGGTGTGAAGAGAAGAGGGAAGGGGTGCCCTTTTTAGAAGGGAGGAGAGGGGCACCGTTGAAAAAAATTAAAATATTATTTTATAATAAAGTCATATTCAGTTTATTATAGCTCCAAATTTATTTATTTCAAAGCTAAATTGTGGATGGGTCGAAATCATCTCAACCAATAGATTTTAGAAAAGTTTAATTTACTATTTTAACCTTATCATTTAGATTTAACTCTAAGTTAAATAATTTCACTTTTACCATGTCTTCTTGTTTTCTTACACTATATGGTTAATAAACATACTATAACGAGCCAAAAGAACCCCAAGTGATTGATTATTAATATATATAACCTTATATAATTCATTTTGCCGAACCTTAGATTTTTTAAGAATATAATAACAATTAATAATATAATATTTGTTTTAAAAACTATTTTATGACAATTTTGACACTATTTGGTAATGGATTTTTTTTAAAATCATTACAACATGATTAGTTCGAAAAAAGTTTATTTAATCAATTATAACATGTGATATTAACCTATAAAATAATTTTAATTCAAAAAAAGTCTCAAATTACATTTATTTGTGTATTTATAACATCAATTATGTTAATATTTCATTAATAAGGTAATTAGTGCATCATCATTATGTCATAAATAAATTAACTTATTTAAGGTTTAAAAATTATAAATAAAATTCCATTATGTATGAAATATTTTTACCTTTATAATGAATATATATAGTCGAATTTATCTTATGTATATCCCTATATTAAAAATGTTTCAGTTATTAAACTTTGATTTTAACTATTTTAACTCTTCTTTAAATAAAATAATAATAAATGTCCTAATCTAATCCAAGTAGACCTAAATAATAATATTTTATTTCTAAGGTTTTTTTGTTCAAATTACACTTATAAAATAGAATTAGGACATGTGTTAGGGTAGTAATAATATCATTTTTACCCTTAATTACCCTATTTACTTTTAACCGTGGTAAATAAAAGTAAAAACTTACTATTCACCAAAAATTATTTTTATCTTATTAAACCACATTTTACTCCTTGATATTAACTGTGTCTCTCAGATTTTCTAAATTTCAATCACATAAGTGGTAAAATTAAGTATTATGTAAATTTTCAAATTCTCTAAGTAGGTGCGTAAAAGATGGTGTAAGTTCAATAAAATTTTTATATATCTAAAATTATTATAAAATGAATCAAATTAATTACATTGAACTTATATAGGTATTATGTATAAATTTTGACCTAAAATAAATTTAAATAAAATAAATAATTATTTAAATAAAAAGTCAGTTTTTAAATAGTAACCTAGTGTTTTCACTATTCATCAAAAATTGAAAGTTCTCACAAAAATAGCAAAAATTCACCCTATGCTAATTTCGATATTCGTAATCCAAAAATGAATTCCATTTTGAAAGATAAAATTTATAGAATTTCAAAAAGTGGTTATTACTATTCATAACTGCTAGTTCATAATAATATTATAATAATATCTTGTTTAGTGAAACTTGGTATTGCATACTACACACGCTATCGAAGAAGGTCCTGAATGCATGTAATGAAAACCAAGTCAAGGCTGCGTATAGTGAAAGCTCTGTTTGTTGTTGTGTATAACATAATCAAAACTTATTTCATTTAAACATTAAACAGAATCTATACATAATGTTGTGTAGAATAATTTCCACAAAATGAACTTGAAATTTTGTGTAACACCCAAAAATATTGTTGCGTATACTACAAGATAATACGGTGTTGCATATTGTACAATATAATCTTGGTGTAGTGTATAACAGAAGACACCAAAGAAAGTAAAAAATATATATCTCATAAAATCTTAGGGTGTTACAATTTTTCTTGGGTTTTTTATTATTATATTTTAATCATTCAACAAACTCCAAGTGTGTCCTCTCCCACACTTAAAAAATGATACCCCTCCTTTCTATTCTTTACACCACTTTGAACCACCTATACTAAAATAACCATTCCAATTTTTATTATAAACTTACTTATCCACTAATTATATATGATTTTATTCTTAAAATACCATTCCATGTTTCCTTGATAAAGGATCTAAAGGAGGCCTACCCAAGAAGTGGTACTCATCTTACCCAACCTATTTAAATTTATTACTTCTTCTAACTAATATTAATCTATATTATTTATCATAAAATAATTAATTGATTATCAAAAATATAATTAAATTTTTTTATGATTATTAAACCACCAATATCAATCCTCTATTCCATCAAAAGGGAAGTGAATGTATCGCTCTTGCATACATGTGGACTAACACCTCAACGTTTCGAGACAATTCAATTTCCATAAAAATATTTCATGGAAGGTTATTAAAATTGGTTTAATTTTTTAAAATTATATTAGTATAATAATTATTATTTTTTATTTTTAATATCATATCTTCCATTTTCCTTCCTATCTGTTGGAAAACAATAATGCCACTTGTGTGTTCTTGTGGACTACCACATCCATGAAACAATGTGATTCTTTTTTCATTTATGCTTTATATGGATATTAATAATGATATATTTAATTAATATATATCATATATATGACATAATAATTAATATTTAATTGTGAATTATTATTTACCTTTGTTTATTCCATTATTAAAACGTTAAAACAGCACTCCTCGGTATGTACGGATTACCAACTCCTTGAACTTTGTAATTAATTTTTATATATCTACCTTTTATGGATGAATATATATATATATATATAATCAATATATATGATATTTATATCATTTTAAAAACTTTTTAGTTGATTTATCCATGATTAAAGTACAAGGACCAGAACTACCGAACCGAATATCTAAAGAAAAATGAAATAGTTAACACCCTAAAATGATGATATTAATAAGGAATTATTAATAAATAGTTGTTGAAAATTTATAAGTGGATAATATATGATATTATAAGTATGGAAATTATTTTTTTATATAATTAAAATAAATTTAAATATATTACATAGGATGATAGATCATTGTCGCCGAAAGTCGAACTTGAGGTAAGGGATTTTCATCTCACTTTTATTTCTGTGAGACGGATCCATATTCACCACTTGATTCTTTTATATGATATATATACATCCAATTAATTTATTTTATGAGTATTATAATACAAATTAGGGAGATATAAATATCCATATAAGGTTCTCTCTTTCGTGTTTTTTTATACAAAAGTAACCAAGGTGGTAAGGGATTTTTGTTACAACATCATTATGTTTATCATAATTGTTTATGATTATGTTTATGATGATGAAATTTTATGACCTATCTCTCAAGAATATCATGTATTTTATTATCCTTTATTTATTTCTTGGGATCAAATTTCTTTCCTTTCATCTTACTTCCTTTAATAACTCAAGTGTTCAAAGGAATTTTTTTACCGAAAATTGTCTTTATTTCTCTCTTTGGTAAAAAATCCTTTTTTCTTCCATTTCCATTTTTTATAAAAAATAAATAATATTTTTAATAAACACAAATATTTATTTAAATAAATTTTTACCCATTTTTTAATTTTTATTAAATTGTTTAAAAGGAGTCTTATTTTCATTTCCCGAACAGGGTAGTTTTGAAATTTTACAGAAAATGTGAACAAAATATTTATTTTTACGTACACAAAATGAAAGGAATTTCCCTCCATTATGACCACTAAATGATTTTAATATTACATTTAAATTTTCTAAGGTTATTTTTAAATTAAAATTTTTCATTAAATTCTTTTAAATTTTTAGATTTAAAGTATTTGATTTCAAAGTAAAATGGTTTTATTCTCCATGAAATGTTCAGGTGATCTTTTAAAATAATTTTTCATCTTAATAGCATCCTTTTATGTTACTTATTCTTTAATAGGGTTATGATACAAGGATATAATCCTTATTCTTTCTCTATATAGTTTAATATTATAATTATATGATGATTATGAATCTCATTTATTTTCCATGGGTTATGAAATGATGAAATGTTGAAATGTTTATGATACTCATTTATTTTCTATGAGTTATGAGATATGATGAATTATTTATGATATTTTAGCAAACATATGAATGGATTATGATTCTGTAATAGGTGAGTTCATAATTATATATCCCTCTAATTAATTAGGTAAATGTGGATATCTCATGGGATAATAAGGACTATAATGGGGAGTGAACCTAGTTTAATAGGTGATTTTATACAATATGATAGTCTAGGGAGTGAAAATTGAATAAGGATACGATGGAATAAGGATTGAACACAATCCTCAATAATAGTCTTGGAAATTATCCTAGACTAAGGAAATTATTTTCTATGGTTATGTGTATTCCACAGACTTATATCTTATTCCAATTTCATGATATCATGGCTTGTGTTCTTTGATTCTTTTGTATTTATATCTTATTAACTATGAATATTTATGTATTGATTCAACTTTTGATCTATGATATATTGGGTATGGTTTTTAAATTTTAATATCATGTTATTATAACCTTATGATCATGTTATTCTTTAGTTAACATTGATATCACCCTTTTTTACCCTTACTAATCATTTAAGCCCACCCTTTCTTATATTTCCTTTCCCCAGGTTATGAACAAATGTTATAATCATGATATTTCTATTAAGGGTGGTAGTTATGAAGAACTTAGTGGTAGATGATGTATATCTCTTATGAAAAAGTTGTTTATGAATCTATATTTTTAATGTTACTAACACTATACAATTCTAGCACGGATCTTAATGTTATGTATTAAATATTCCTATAATAGTATGTAATATTTATGTATGAAAATTATGGGTCCTTATAGTTGGTATCAGAGAAAGGATTAGTTAACTTTGGAAACTGTGATATGAAATATTTAGTGATAAACCTTTGGATAATCCTATGTATAGGATAAATTCCTAAGTTATAGTATATATTGGAGTGTGTATTTCTTAGAAAACATACCTGTATGGATACTACAAGTGGAAATTGTTTTGGAATAGATTAATCTAGGGGTAATAGCCTTGAAAATATTTGTTTAAGTATATATAAACCATAATTTTATTGAATGGTGTGTGTGTCCTTACTGCACACTTGGTTTGACACTCCTAGGGGTATTCTTGAGTTAAATCACATTTTATTTATAAAACATTATAAATTATTTGAATAAATTATGACCGTGAATGACCAAGGTTAAACATATAGTATCACAAATTGAAAATAAGGTGTTAATATTTAGAAATCCTATGAAATATTTTTCATGATAATCACATTTATTAATGATGCATGATGGTCATGCTAACAATTTTGGTTTTAGAAATGGATTGAAGATAGAATGATAAAGTTGTGATTGTAATAAGTATACTCAAATATTTAAGTACCATATTTGAGATTAGTTATATAAGTTTCTATATATCCTTACAAGTCTCAAGGAATATTAATTAATATCCTTAATTATTATATGTTGAATTAGTAGTGAAAACCTTTAATGGTGAGATGATCTTATCTCAAGTCTATGATTTTTCTGTAATTGAATTTTGTGGGAATTTGTTTCTTGAAAATATAGTAATTATCCCTCTAGTTTAATTTGATGTCATACTATGAATAGATTGGATTTATTTACCTAAATCCTACATAGATTATTGATTAATTGAAGTCACATTTAATATTTATAACCAACATATGATCTTATATTAATGTGATTATAAATATGAAATTATAGTGGGAATTTCATCCATTATATATGTCTTGATTCCTATTAAAAATGTGTAATTTTCTCAAACAGTTAGAGTCATACTCAAAATTGAATATAATTTTATTGTGAAAATGTTTTTTGATCTATTTTTAGAAGATTTTTGTAGACTTATACCAAATTTTGAAGTTGAGTTTTCAATATAACTCATACCTGGTGTTAAACCTATTTCAAAGACTCCATATAGAATGGCCCTGATTAAGTTGTAGGAATTAAAGATGAAAGAATCACGAAATGGGATTCATTCAACCAAGTACATCTCTTTGGGATTCACCAATTCTTTTTTAAAAAATAAATATGGATCAATGTAGCTCTGTATTGATTATCTGGAACTTAACAATATCACAATCAAGAATAATTATCCTCTATATCATATTGATTATTTGTTTGATATATTATGAGGAGCGTAATAGTTTTCCAAGATTGATATTTGATATGTATACCATCAGTTGGGGATCCAAAGTGAATACACACACAATACATCATTCCGTATGAGGTATATACATTATGAATTTATAGTGATGTCATATAGTCTTACTAATTCCCATTATATCTTGATGGATTTAATGAATATAGTCTTTAGAGATTGATATGATTAGTTTTTGGTTGTTTTTATATACAATATTCCTATATATTTCAAGAGTATATAAGAGCATGAATATTACTTGATGATTTTACTGAATACCTTAAAGTAAGATATGTTTTATGAAAAAATTACTAAGTGTCAATTTTGGATCAAAATATTTTCTTTTTTAGGTCATATAATACCAAGAGAGGTTATATATATGGATACATAAAAGATAAAAGTTATTAAATGTTGGTCCAAACTAACCACTCTGACTAAGATCCATGGTTTTTTTGGTTTAGTTTGATATTATTGATTCTTTGTAGAAACTTTCTCATGACTGTCTAACCCAATAACTGAGTTTATATAAAAGGGAACCATGTTCCTTTAGTAAGATAAAAGTAAAGAAAAATTCAAGGAACTAAATATAAGGTTAG
This sequence comes from Viscum album, assembly GCA_963277665.1. Lineage (NCBI taxonomy): Eukaryota > Viridiplantae > Streptophyta > Magnoliopsida > Santalales > Viscaceae > Viscum > Viscum album. Next base: position 295,040,101 of record OY728158.1, read on the forward strand.
TCAATGCACATATACTTACACTACCCTATAGTGGATAAGGGTTTATGATCTTTAGTGATTCATACCAAAAGGGGATTCATCCTCAAGAATCATGATATGGTTATGGATTATGCATCATGATAATTTAAGGTTCATGATAAAAATTAACAGAGTTATTATTTTGAGTTAGTTTCATTCATTTTTATATTAATGGTATGGATCAAATATCTTTACATAGAAATATTTTACATATATACTAATCATAAGTGTTTAAAGTATATATTCCCTCAGAACTAGTTTAATATGCGCTAGAGAATAACGTTGGAGTTGATTAAGGATTATGAATACTCAATAAAATACAATCCTAGGAAATCGAATAATGTGGTCAATGCATTGAGTCAAAAGGATCATAATATCTCATCTATTATAAGGATCACAAAAGATCCAATATTTATAGATTTTTAAAGGATAAATCTAGAAATCATAAAGGATGAGGAGAAATATTATATTGATCAAATGAGTGTTCAACTATCTATTAATGTAATGATTAAAGAGGTGTTTAAGGAACATGTAGAGTTATAAAATAAAGTGATAAATTTTTTTAAGTTCAACAATGATTTTTTTGGAATGATAAGTTTTAGGAACCATGTATGTGTCTTTTCAATACCATACTTGAGGATGGATATATTCGATGAAGCTCATAGTTCATACTTATTTATTCATCTTAGAAGTATAAAGATATATATAGATATGAAAGAGTATTCCTAGTCATACAACATGAAGAGAGATATATTATAGTATGTTTCCTGGTTCTTGGTATTTTAGTTAAAGTTTGGAGATGGAAGTATAACTAGATTTTACAACCATTACCCATACTATAATAGAAATGGTAAAACATTATCATGGATTTTGGTGTAATAATCCCAAAAATGTCAAAATCCATAATATTTTTTGGGTTATAGTCAATCACCTTATGAAGTCAGTAAAATTCATTACTATTAGAGAATTTTTCTATCTTGAACATATTTTAACAATATATACTAAGTAATAGGTAAGGTTTCATGGAGTTACACATTATTTTGTATCTGATCGGAATCTGAGGTTTACCTTAATGTTTTAGAAAAGTATTTTGCAAGATCAAAATTTAGAGTTTTTTTCAGTAATAATTATCATCCATTGAAACATGGTTATTATAAGAGAACCATTAAAATTATTTATGATGTTTTGAGATATTTTTATATGGATTTCAAATGTGTTTTGGATCAACACCTTCCTCTAATCGAGTTTTCTTATAATAATATCATTCACTTGAGCATTCAGATGGATACTCATAATGAACTACATTGAAATAAATGTAGAAAAATAATGTTTTATAATAAAGTTAGAGAAAAAATATATTGGTACCTGATCATGATGGGGAAAGGGAGAATAAAGTTAAATTCAGTTAGAAGCACATTAAGGTGGCTCAGAGTCAATAGAAAGGTTATAGAGGAAATCATCGGTGAAATCTAGAATTTAAAAATAGTGAGAAGGTATTATAGTGAATTTATCCATAGAATAATGTTATGAGACTCAAAAATAAGGTAATTTTTAGACCAAGGTAAACTGGAACTTTTGATATTCTTGATTGAATAAGGATGGTAGCTTATTGCTTGTTGCTTCTATTGGACCTCTCTCAAGTTAAAAATGTGTTCAATCTATCTATCCTGAGTATTTATATACATGATTCTTTACGTATACTAAAATAATAAGTTATACCTTTGAATCATGGTCTTTCATATGAATAACTGCCAATTTAAAATCTTTTATCATAGAGATAAATTACTACAGAATAGGTCTACTCACCTGGTTAATGTTCTCTAGAGGAATCCAAAATTATAATAAGATACTTGAGAAAATAAGGATGAGATGAAAAGGATATATCCTCATTTTATAGAATCATAGTGATGTAATCTCAAGTATAAATTTCATTTTTAGGGTTTATAATGTAACATCCTGATATTTTATGATATATTTCCCTTAAAAAAAATTAATATATTTGATAGCTTACGATACATGTAAACCTGATTCTAAATGAACCATAATATTGTATACCATTACAACCTAGATGTTAAATTAGTATAATGAATAGTAATAACCAAATTCTCAATATTATTTATAATGGGTTTATATAAATAAAATATATTTATAAATAAGTACTCAATTTTTAGTAAATAATTTATATTCTTAAAAATTATATTTTTCCTCATAAAAGATTTTTATTTCTCTTTTTGAACAAATAATATAATTTATATTATCAAGTGTGAGAAAATTAATTTCAAATAAATGAACTTATTTTTTTAAAACATCATTTCGTAATTATATTACAGGGAAATTTTGGAAATTTTCTGAATAACTTGATTTTTCGATGAATAGGGAAAAATATGGATTTTTAGTGAAAAGAATCTTTTCATTTAAATAATTTAAAAAATTATATTTTGTTTTAAAACTACTTTAAATGTATAATTAGTTTAATTATATTATTAATAAACAAATTTATTTCATTTTAATCAATTTTATTGAATTTTTATATAAAAATATATATTTATTTATGAAAACAAAATTTGGAAAACTGTTTTTCATCGCATTTTGTGTGATTAATTTTAAATTAAATTCTTCAACTTATGTGACTTTTAATTTATAAAATGGATTAAATATTTCTAATTTCAATATTTATTATTATTTAATTAGTTCATCTTAATTTTTTTGGCATAATGAATGGTAAAAAAATTAAAAAATTGTTACAGCGGTTAAGGTTAAAAAGTGTTTAACAGGGGTTAAACCAGTAGATAAGGGTATGTTTTACAATTAAAATTATCTAAATCCTTTTTATATCCATATTTAGAACTCATCCTCTAAAAACCTCAAATATATATCCATTTTTTAGTATGATTGTTCAGTATGTAATTATTAAATTTTTGATCTTTTATGAAATTACAAGTTTGTCCTCTCCCCCACATATAAAAGGACACCCCTCCTTTATCATATTTAACCCTATTTGATCCATATAGATCAAAAAAACCCTACCAAATTATCTTCTCAAATTACATATCCATGAATAATATATTCCATTATTTTTAAATTATGATTTCAATGGTTTTTAAGAAAGGATCTAAAGGAGGCATATCGAAGAAGAGGTAATCATGTTACCTGAAATCTTTCAATTTATTTCTTCTAATACCTCCAATTAATATATGTTAGTATTTATAAAATAATAACTTTATTATTGTAAATATACTTATATTTTATTGTAATGATTATTAAACCACTAATATTCATACTTTCTTTCATCAAAAGGGAAGTGAATGTATTGCTCTTGCATATGTGTGGACTATTGCCTCCACACAACGATACAATTAATTTTTCATAACCATATTTCATGGATTTTTATTACTATGGAATTAATGTTTATGAATTATATTTATGACATAATTATGGTTCTATAATTATAATATCATATCTAACTTATTACCTTCCAATCCATTGATAATGTCGCTAGTGCCTATATGTGGACCGTCACACCCATGATGCAATTCAATTTGTTTTTAATTTACTCTTTTCATGGTTGGTAAGAAGTATATATTTAAAATATATATATTATATATATTATATTATAATTATTATTTATTTACATTTGTTTTGTTTCATCTATTGGAATGTTAAAACAACATTCATGCGTACATACGGCATATCATATCCATAAATGGTGTAATTCATTTTTCTATCTTGAAATTTTATGGATGAATATATATATATATTGAATACATATAAAATTTATATCATGATTAACACTCTATAAATTATATATCCATTATTAAATTTTAAATACAAAAAATATTGAACAGAAATTCTAATGAAAAAACGAAATAGTTAACCCCCTAAAATGATGAATTTAATAAGGAATTATTTATAAATGGGTGTTTAACTGTCATAATTGGATCATATATGATATTATAAGTATTGAAATTATTATTTTTTATATTTAAAATAAATTTAAATGTATTATACATAATTTTATATTGCTTTCCAAGCAATTCAAACTTGATATAATGGATTTTCATCTCACTTTTATTTCTGTGAGACACATGTTATATTCACCACTTTTTTTTTGGTGTATATATTTCCCATGAATATATTTTATGATTATTCTAATGAAAATTATGGGGATATAAATATCCATATATGATTATATAATTCATTATTTTTTGATTTTAAAGTTTCCATGGTGTTAAGAGATTTATGTTAAAATATCATTATTTATCAGGGTTGTTTATGATTGAGTTTCAAATGATGATGTTTTATGAGATAAATATCAACAATAAAATGAATTTTATTCTACTATGGTCATTTATTAAGATTATATTTTTTCTTTTTATTTTTCTCTATTTAAGAACTCATGATATCAAAATAATGTTTTTAAGGGAAAACAGATTTAATTCTATCTTCAGTCAAAAATCATTTTTCTTTCACATCCATGTTTTCTAAAAAAATCAAAACTATTTTTACTAAACTCTGATGATTATTTAAATTCATTATTAACTTACTTTTTTAAAAAATTAAATTGGAATATTATTTTTATTCAATGAACAAGTTATATTTTAATTTTGACTAAAAATGTGAAATGAATCATTGTTTTTACAAAAATGGCATGAACAGAATTTCTTATTGTCATGAACACTAAAATATTTGAATCTTAATTTACAAGTTACCATGTTTATTTTTAAATAAAATATTTTCAATAATATATTGTAAATTTTTATATTTTAAATAAGTGGTTTTAAATTGAAAATGGTATTTTCCTTATGAAATGTTTTAGTGATCATTTAAATTCATTTTTTCATCTATGATAACATCCTTTGATGATACTTATTCTTTAGTGGGGTTATTATCCAAGGATTAGTTCCTTATTATTTATTTTTATAGTTTAATATAATAATGATGAGATTTTTATGAAACCCATTTATTTTCCATGGGTTTTTCTATAGTGAAATGTTTATATATTTATGAAACATGTTTCATTTCAATGGGTAATGATATATGATGAATGATTTGTGATCTTGTGAAATACATATTAATAGACTATGAGTATTTTATTGGTGGTCCTAGAATTATATATCCCTCCAATTAATTGTATAAATATTTATATCCCATGAGATAATAAGGACGGTAATGGGGATTGAACCTAGTTTAGTAAGGGACTATGTTCACTATGATTTTCTTAGGAATAAACCTTCTCTAAGTATATGATGGGATTGGAAGTGCACGTAATTCAGTATGATAGTATTGGAAGTGATCCTTGACTAATGAAATTATTTTCCATGATTATGTGTATGCCAAAAACTTATGTAATATATCAATGTTATTCTCTCATGGATAATGTTCTTTGATTCCTTTAGAATTCATGTCTTATGAACTGACAATCATTAGGTTATGATTTAATATTATGATATATGATATATTCGGTATGGTTTTTAAATTTTAATCACATGTTCTATTTCCCTTATTTACATGTTATTATTTAGTTATCCTTGATATCTCCCTTTATTACCCTTACTAAGCATATGATCTCACCCTTTCTTTTGTTTCCTTTCCATGGGTTATAGAGAATGATTTTAAGTTCGATATATATAAAAAGGGTGATATTTATTAAGAACATATTTTTAGATGATGTATATCTCTTATGAATTTTTTTATGCATCTATGTTTCCAAAGACACTAAACCAATATTATTCTAGAATAGATCAAAATGTTATGTATTGAATATTCATTTAATAATATATAATATTTATGTATGAAATTTTGGGTCATTATGGTTGGTATCAAATCAAGTTTTAGTTACCCTTGGAAACTAGGATGAGAAATATTTTATGAGAACCCATAAGATAATCCTATATATATAATAATATCCTAAGTTTGGGTAAATAATGTAATGTGGTTTTCCTGGAAAAACATCTTTTCTGGATACTATAAGTGTATATTGTTTTAAGATAGATTAATTAGGGGTTAATAATTCTAAAATAGTATTTCGAGTATATATTAGCCATAATTATAGTTAATGGTGAGTATTAGCTAACTTTTAACCAATTTAGACACTCTTTTGGGATATTACCGGGAATGGCCTAAGTTAAAATTAGGATGTCATTGATTGAAAAGAAGGTGTGAAGATTTAAAAATCCTATAAATTATTTTTTTCATTATTAATCTCTCTAATTAAGGGTGCATTATGGTCATACAAACTATAATTGTTTTAAAAATGGATTGAAGATACAGTGAAAAGGTGATATGGTAATAGGTATGATAAATTATTGAAGTAACATATTTGATATTATTTATATGAGTTCATTTATATCATGAGAAGTATTAAATAATTTAATTCATATCCTAAATGGTTAGATGTTGAATTTGTAGTGAAACCCCCCAATGGTTTGATGATCACATCACAAGTCTATGATTATTCTTCGATTAAAGTTTTTGGTAATTTTATTCCTCTAAATATTGTTATACTACCTCTTATTGAATTTTATGTTATCTTAGGCAATGGTCATATTTCATTACATAAATACCAATTCAATTTCCAATTATGATAAGTCACGTTTGATATTATGAACCAGAATATGATCATATATCTGTGTGATAATAAATATTAACTTCCAATGGAAATTTAATCTATTATATGGGTCTTGATTACTATTCAAATGGGTTTTTTAGCACGACTGATTGGTAAAAGAACTCAAAATAAAGGATATTTCTAGGTTATAGGTGTTTTTTTATGTCTTTCTAGAAGATTTATATATTCTTACACTAAATAATGATGTTTAATTTTCAATAGAACACAAATTTGGTGCTACACCTATTTCAAAGACTACATATATAATGGATTAAATTTCATTATTGGAATTGAAGAAGAAACTTTAGGAGAATCATGAAAAGTGATTTATTCATCCAAGTGCATCACCATAGTTTGAACCAATTCTTTTTGTTAAGAAGAAAGATGAATCAATGTGACTCTATATGATTATTAAGAACAAAACAAGATCAAAATCAAGAATAAGTATCCCATTACTGATATTGATGATTTGTTCGATCAATTATGAGGATTTAAAAAATTTAAAATATTTATACTTGATCTAGATACCATAATTTGAGGGTAAAAAGTGAATACATTCCCAATACAACCTTTTTCATGAGTTATGGACACTATGAAATTATAGTTATGCCATTTGTTCTTACTAATTATCCTCTATCTTCATGTATTTAATTAATAGTGTCATTAGATATTACCTTAATCTGTTTTTGATAGTCTTTATAAATTATATTATTATATACTCCAAGTGAAAATAAGAGTATAAAGACAACTTGATGATTTTACTAAAGAACTTAAGTAAACATGATATGTATGAAAAAATAACCAAGTGTGAATTTAGATAAAAAAATTGATTTTTGGGTCATATGCACTCAAGAGAGGGTATATCTATGGATCCATCAAAGATAAAAGTTATTGAATGTTGTCCTAGACTAATCACTATGACTGAGATCTATATTTGTCTTAGTTTAGTTGAATATTATCAATTATTTTTGTAGAATTTCTCATGACTATCTAATACACTCCCCAAGTTAACTTAGAAGGGAGCCAAGTTCCTCCAGACATATGAATGTGAGGAAAACATCAAAGAACTAAAGATAAGGTTAGTCAGTGAAACTTTTCTTAGAGTACCCTACAACAGAGAATGGTTTAGGATATTTATTTATTCATAAAATAAGAGACATGTATGTTTCCTCATGTATAATGATAATTTTATAGCTTCTATCTCATGGAAATTGAAGGTTCATGAGAAAAATCACCCAACTCATGATTTGGAGTTAGCTATTGTAATTTTTCATTAAATATTTGGAGGAAATATATTTACAGAAAAATGTTTGATATATATACTTATCATAAAAATTTAAAGTATATATTAACATGAAAATATTTTAATATATCCTAGAGAATTTAGTTAGAGTTTATTAAAGATTATGACTTCTCAATAGATTACCACCGAAGTAAAGTGAATAAGGCAGTTAATGCTTTGAGATAAAATGATCATGTTAGATTATTTAGGATAAGGATTAAAAAATATCCAATATTTTTTTATTTTCAAAGGAATGATCTATAAATCCTAAAAGTAATGGTATACATAATATATTGATCAAATGAATCTCCAATCATCTATCCAAGTAAATATTAAAAAGGATTGAAAGGAAGATAATGAGTTAAAAAACAAAGTGATAAATGTTCCTAAATTCATCCTAGATTGTGATGGAATGATAAGGTTTAGGAACCGTGTATGTGTCTAATAAATATCATACTTTAAGATTGAGCTATTGGATAAATCTCATAGTTCATCATTATATATTCATCCTAGAAGTACAACGATGTATAGAGATCTAAAAGAGTATTTCTTGTGGGACAACATGAATAGGTATATTGTAGAGTATTCTTCTTGGTGCTTGGTATATTATAAATTTAATAATTCAATAAAAATAAATGGAGATTTTATAACAATTAACCATGCTATAATACAAATAGGAAAAAACCAAAATGGATTTTTTCATTCGACTCCCCAAAATGTAAAAAGGTTATAAGGATATTTGGGTTGTAGTTAGTCACCATAAGAACTCAGTCCACTTCATTGATATCAAAAAAATATTTCTTTCTTGATCAACATGACATAATATACATTAAGGAAGTGGTAAGGTCACATGGAGTACCACGTTATATTATATCTAGCCAAGATCTGAGGTTTACCTCAATGTTTTGGAAAAGTATTCTGCAGTCTAGGGATTTTGAGTTGTGTTTTAGTACTACTTATCATCCTTAGAAAAATGGTTTATCTAAGAGAAACATTAACACCCTATAAAATATACTAAGATCTTGTTCTATGTATTTAAAAGGTTATTGGGATCAACACCTTCCTTTAGTTGAGTTTTTATGCAACAATAGCTTCCACTCAAGCATTCAAATGCCTCCTCATGAAGATATCTATTTAAAGAAGTGTATAACTACAACATTATAGGATTAAGTTGGATAGAAAGATATTGGTACCTTATATTGATGAAGAAATGGTAGAGAAATTTAGATCCATTCAATAGCATGTTAATATATCTTAGAGTTTATAGAAAAGTTATATAGAAAATCATTGGTGAAATATGGAATTAAAAGTTGTTGAGAAGGTATTCTGGTGAATTTCACAATAGAATAAGGTTGTGATATTTGGAATTAATGGGATTCTAATCCCTAGGTATATTTTCCCCTTTTAGACTTTTTATAAAATACGGATTGTATCTTATTGCTTGGTGTTTTCATCGAACCTCTCTCAAGTTCATGATGTGTTCTATATATCTCTATTGAAAAAGCACACCATTAATACTTCACAAGTACTAATCTAAAATCTTATACCACTTGATAATTATCTTTTATATTAATAAAAATCAATAAAAATCTTCTATTTTAGAGAAAAACTGCTACATAACAAATCTACTCACCTAGTTAAAGTTCTCCAGAGGATTCCAAAATTAAAATAAGCAACTTGAGAACCCAAAGATGTGATGAAAAAAAAATATACCCATTTTTTAGTCGATTTATGGAATTTATAGGATTAAATTAATTTTAAGGTGCATAAAAATTTACACCCTAATATTTTATGATATATTTATCTTCAAATAAATTTAAGTTATTTTATAGATTGTGATACACGCAAACCTAAGTCAAAATGAACCATAATATAGTATAACGTTATAAACTATATTTTAAATTGTAATAATGAATTGGAATGATCAAATTTTTAATATTATTTTCAAATATTAAATATAAATCAAATACATTTATAAAAACTACTCAATTTTTAGAAAAGTCTTTATATTATTCAAAAATATATTTTTCATCAAAAATTATTTTTATTTCATTTTTATATAAAATAATATTATTAATTTATAAAAATTTAAAAAATTTATTCAATTAAATTGGCTTATTTTTTAAAATAATCATGAAAAAATTATCTTAGAGTTGATGAATAGTGAAAATACTAATTTTATTGATAACTGCATTTTCATTTAAAGAATTTAAAAAGTTCATTTTGTTTTAAAATTGTTCTAAAAGTATAATTAGTTCAATAATATTATTAATAATCCAATTAAGATCATTTTAATCAAATTTATGTTCAATTTTTATATAAATAAGTTTTATACTTATTAAAACTTTTTCTTTTAGAAAACTATTTTTCATCATGTTTTGTGAGTTTAAATTTTTTAATTAAAATTATCCAATTATATTAATTAAATTTTATAAAATGTATTTTATTTTTGGAATCATCATAATTAATATTATTTAATAATTTAAACTTGATTTTTTTCTTAATTAATAGTAAAATTAGTGAAAAGTTATTACCATTATTAAGGTTAAAATGAGTTTATCGGGGGTTAAACCAAGATATAAGGGTTTTTTTAAATCTAAACATGTATAAATACTATTTTGGGGAAATATGTCAACCAAATTCTATACCATCATAAAATATATATCAATTTGGAGGTATTCTTCTTAATTATTCATTATTATATTTTAATATTTCAAGAAATTTTAAGTTTGTCCTCTCCCCCACTTATAAAAGGACACACCTTCTTTGTCTTACTTTCACTACTTTTATCCATCTAGATCAATTAAAATGTAACCAATTATTTTCTAAAATTTAATATATATGAATTATAGATGATTTTATTCTTAAAATACCATTCAAAGGGTCTTTAAGAAAGGATCTAAAGCGGTCATAACAAAGAAGAGGTAATCATCTTCCCCAACCTCTTTTAATTTATTTCTTCTAATACATCCACTTAATCTAGGGTATTAATAATAAAATATTAACTTAATTAACCTAAATATAATTAAATTTTATTATTGTTATTAAAACCATCAATATCTACACTATATTTCACCAAAAGGGAAGTAAAGTTGTCACCCTACGGTGAATGTGTACTACTGCCTCCACATTGAAAAACAATTAATTTTACATCGCCATATTTCATAGATGTTTATTATGATGGTTTTAATTTTTATAAAAGATATTTATGAAATAATTATTCAAATAGATTTATGATATCATGTCTAAATTCTTACCTTCAAATCTATTGAAAAAATTATAATGTAGCTCGTGCATACGTGTGGATTACCACCTCTAGGAAGTGATGTGATTTATTTTTTGTTTCTAATTAACATAGATTATAATATGGATTGATTTAATTAATATATTTTATATATGTGGTATAATAATTATTCTTTAAAAATGAACAATTATTTACCTTTCTTTTGTTCCATCCTTCGAAAAGTAAAAACAACATTCATGTGTATGTACAACATACTGTCTCCATGAACAATGCAATTCATTTTTATATATCTATATTTTATGGATGAACCTATATATAAAATGAATATATATGATATTTATATCATTATTAACACACTATTTCTTATGAAACCATGATAAATGTATAAGGAAAAGAACTACAAAACCGAAATTCTAATGAAAAATGAAATAGCTAACATCAAGAAATGATGAATTTAATATGGAACTATTAATAAATGGGTTTTGAAATGTTATAAATGGATAATATATGATATTATAAATATTTAAATTATTTTTTTATAAATTTATAATAAATTTGAATTTATTATACCGGAGTTTAGAGTACTTTTGAAGCAATCCAAAGTTGAGGTAAGAGATCTTCATCTCACTTTTATTTTTGTGAAACACATGCCATATTCACCAATTATTTCTTTAATATTGTGTATATAATTCCGATGATTTTTTTGACAATTCAAATAAAAATTATGGGGATATAAATATCCATATAATTTTATTTCTTTCATGAGGTTTTGATTCGATAATTACCAAATTGGTTAGGGATTTATGCTAAAATCTCATTATTTACCACAATTTTTTATGATTATGTTTGTGGTGATGAAATTTTATAACCTATCTCTCAATAATCTCATGTATTTTATTCATATCTGATTATTTATGGGGATTTCTTTTTTCATTTCATTTTCCTCTCTTTAATAACTCAATATAACAAAGTAATGTTTTTATGAGAAACTAATGTTATTTCTCTCTTCTGTTGAAAATCCTTTTTCTTCCACCTCTATTCGTTCTGAAAAGTTTATAAAAATGTTTTTACTAAACTAAAATGATTACATAAATTAATTTTTACTCGTGTTTCAATTTTTTTTTTAAAAAATTAAATAGAATCTTCTTGTCATTTTTCAAACAAGGTACTTTTTACCCAAATTATGAATGAAGTTTTTGTTTTTATGTACATAGCATAAATAGAATTTCCCACCATGAAGACCTATCAATACTTTGAAATTTACTTGAAAATTTTCCAATTTTATTTTTAAATAAAATTTTTTCTTTAACATTTAGAAAATTTTTTGATTTTAAATAATTGATTTCAAAGTGTAAATGGTAGTTTCCTCATGAAATGTTCTGGTGAAATTTTAAAGAGATTTTTCATCTATTATAGAATCCATGATGTTACTTATGTTTTACTGGGGTTATAATCCAAGGATACCATACTTATTATTTCTCAAGATGGTTTAATATTATAATGATGAGATCATTATGATAATCATTTATTTTTCATGGGTTATGCTATGATGAAATGTTGGAATTTTTATAAATCTTGTTTCCTTTCCACATGTTATGATTTATTAGGAATGATTTATGATATTAGGGAATACATATGATTAGATTATGATTATGTGATGAATGAGAATTGAAATATATATCCCTCTAATTCATTTGGTAAATATGGATATCTCGTGAGATAATAAGGACTTGAATGGGGAGTGAACCCAATTCAGTAAGGGGATCTATCCGCTATGATAGTCTTTGGAGTAAACCTTGACTAAGTATATGATGTAATGGGGAGTGAAACCAATATAATAATATAATATTAGTAGTGATCCTTGACTAAGGAAATTATTTCCCATGATTATTGTAGATGCCGAAAAAAGTCTGCAACTCCTAGAGGAAGTTTTGAAATGGAAAAGCGAAGTCATATTAAGAATCAGAGGCCCCAGTCCAGAGGCCCAGGAAGTGGTACATGAAATAAAGGAGGTCTTGTGAGAAATAAATATGTGCATGTGAAGCATGTCCGGGATTCGCGGAATCGAGCCGCTCGTGCACATAATTTTGTGTGTCGCGGTTCCGCGCGGTGAGGCTTTGCGCGCCGACGGTTCCCATCACGGAAACTTTCGCGCGCCTCATGGATTCCGCTTTGGATGGGGCCTATAAATAGAAGGCGACCCTAGATGGTTTGGGGGTTGATAAATTTGGATCAGCTCTTAGGCGCACAATTCGACTCCCCCCGCGCGCAATATTAATTCCACGTACCTTTTTTCGCGAAACCTTCCCCCGGGGTTCGCCTTTGCGCGCAACTCCACCGGCTTCAGTGAATTTTCCTCCTCCTCCTGGTGCTTCCCTTGTGCGCGATCGTTGTCCCTTGCATGCAATCCCCTTCTAATCGTGCAATACCTAGCGCACAATCCCCTAGCCGCGCAGTAATCTGGCCCTATTTTGCGCCATCTCGGTGTTTTGCGCGCAAGCCTTCCTTTTGCGAGCAGCACCCAGGACCCCTTTACCTTGAAGCCCCTTGGCTGACTTTCTGCGCCGACACGTGATGTCTTCCCTGTCGGGCATGCGCGCCATGCGTTCTTTTCCCGTACGGCCTTATAGGCTCGTACAAAGTAACCTCAAGGTCCCTTGGGCAGTGTTTCCCGTTGCGTTGCTTTGCCTTATGCTTCTCCACATAGGCACGCTAACGGCTATTGCTTCTTCGCATAGCCATGCTAACGTGGACCCCCCCAGTGGTTCGCCATGTGGTCCCCCTTTACAACGGCCTTGTCGATGCCTTCCCTCCCACAAGGGGTAGAGGGTATTGGGAATGTAATCCCTAGGGGTGTGGAGTGAACCCACCTCGTCCAAGCTTCAGGACGTTAATCTGCTAAGCACCTCGTCCTTAACACATGACGTTAAACTGTAGTCTGACCCCGTGCTTCGCACGCAGGGTCCCCCCCCAGATCGGACATTTTTTACGCCTCTCTTCTCCGTGGGAATGGATTCTTCCTCACATGGAATGAGATCCTCCTTGTCAGAGTGGCGTTTGTCTACGGGGGAAGGGCTGCCTCAGAGCGTAAGCCCCTAGCCTCTTTTGTGGAAGGTTGCACCCATGCATCTCCATACTTCCCCCTGCCAAGGCCAGTGGAGTCCCTTTCCCACTGTGCTTTGTCACACCATGGGCCTCCACTTTGGAGTAAGCCTCGCCACACAGGGCCGCTAACCACACGTAATCCATTGTTTCCTCTTTGGGCCGCCCAACGCGTAAGCCCCATTCCGCTTCTCACAGACGCACCCTTCGTGACATGATCGTCTGGTCCCTGCTGCCTCTTGTTTCCCACACTGAGCATGACTCACATGGGATTAGAGTGCGCATCGACCATGAAATCCTCTTATGGGCCGCCTCAGAGCATAAGCCCCATGCCAGCGAACTACGTGGACTTTGATCCGTGCTCATGCATGGTACGTAGGAAGCCTCCACGAGGTTCAAGCCCACCACCCGGTCGTTCTGACCTCTCCACGTCGATTCCCCAACCACCATGGGTCGCCTCAGAGCGTAATCCCCCATATCCAACATAGGCCGCCTTAGAGCGTAAGCCCCATATTCACCACGGGCCGCCTCAGAGCGTAAGCCCCATATCCCTCGTCCCGCATGACATTAAACAGTATGCCCTCATCCCGCATGATGTTAAACTGTATTCCCCCTCTTGGGCTGTATCAGAGCATAAGCCCCATTCCTCACTCAATCATCCATCATGATCCTTACCCGGGCCACCACATATCGGTGAGATCATGCCACTCCACCCCACTCCATAGCATCCGGGAAGTGCCCACGTGCTGGCCCCAACATCGGCGTTCCCCCTAGGGGGTACCTCAATCTAATCCACTCTCAGTGTTTCGATCAGTACGATCCGTCTCCGGAAGATGTTAAACTCGCAGCATACCCCGTGTTAAACATGGGAAGCTGAGGAAAAACTCAGATGCTACACATTCCCCATGTTTGATGTGGGATGCCTCGGGCTTCCGCACCCTCTAGAATCCATGTGATAAGGGTTAGAAGACAGACATGTTGATCCCCAGCATCAAGACATGCCAATGACACCCCAACGTGACCTTTCTTTTCACCGAAGGTTGCTACCCCGACAAGACCCCTTGGAGAATCTCGACGGAAGTAGCGTAATTAACTGGCGTCCATGCAGATATGGCACTGGGAATGAGCTTCACAAACTCGTCTTAAATTTATGAGGGAGACCCGGATTAGGTGACGAGATCTGAGGAGGAATCCATGGAAGGAAGAACCTACATCTCATCATCCCGGTTTCGATCAAGGAGCAGACATCCCTGAATAAGGAACGGATGTCGCCCTCCTTTGGAAAGTGGGAATGAGGGGCTACGAGCCGCGCGTCCTCCCATGCGTGATGGACACGTGCGCGCACCCCAGTGTAAAAGTGTCAGAAACAATTATTTGTATGCCACAAACTTATATCTTATTCCCATTTTTCACTCTCATGGATCATGTTATATGATTCCTTTATGATTAATATCTTATAAACTACATATATTTATTCCATGATTTCAAAATATGATCTATGATATATTGGGTATTGTTTTAAAATGTTAATATATTGTTCTCATACCTTATTCTCATCTTATTAGTTAGTGATCATTTATACCTCCCTTATTTACCCTTACTAAGAATCTAATATCACTATTTCTAATGTTTCATTTCCATGGGTTATGAAGAAAGGTTTTTGTAACATCTCGACCTTGTATTTGCTCAATTAGTGCCTTGATATGGTGGTTCACATGGCCTCAAGTATGCCTCCCTATATGAAATAGGATGAAAACCAATATTCAGGGTCTAATGTGGTATAATGGGGAGATTATACCCTCATATCAGAGTGGCATATCAGATAATATAAATAAACGGAAAATAGTTTAAGTATAATATAATATATAGAATAGTTTAAAATATCTAATAAAAAGTTGTGTAACCATAAATAACCAACATAAACTACAATAATAATCAAAATACCAAAGTCAAAGTCATATAAAATGATTCCATGGCATGCTGATATACAAAATGGAGAAATAGTGGACAGGCATATACCAAATGCTATAAAAAAGTAAAAAAAATCCAAAAGATTGATCTACTATAATCAAAATCTTGTGCTTAGTCATCTACTCCCATGATCCATGATATATGTAAAATAAATCAATCATATATATCAGGTTCTTTTCTCTTGTTTATAGCTACAGTCATGTCTACATGGGTACCAAAGGATGCCCAAGTAGGATGTGATATTAAATCAGTAGTCCACCACAAACGGTTTCTAGAAATAATACATATAATGCACATAGAAATACTATTTTTTAGTATAATGAATAATAAACATTGCAAAATGATAAATATCGATCGAATCAGGTTCCCTCAGGACACCTGTCATGCTATACCTGCTTCTTCATAGTCCAGAATTTGTCAGATCTAAGTACCATATATACAATAACAATATATATATATAATAAATGTATATGAATGATATACATAAGAATTTTTATATCCATATACATGGATACTAGGTGATGGATAGAGCAGGGTTGTAACTCATACATTCCGAAAAAGTATAAGGATCCCATGTATCCAATAATGGGAACATGCCCTAAATCTCATAATGAATGTGAGATGTCATGCTTGACACTTGAGATAGGTTGGGTGTGCTAACATTCCCAACACCTGATACAAAGGAATATAGAACTACATTCTGTCACGGCCTACCTTTACTAAGATGAGGGGAGGGAGAGTAGATTGCCAAAACCTTTCTTCCTCAAGTTGAAGTAGAGATAATGACCCACGAATCCCTCATTCAATAGGCCTCGGAGTGCCGACTAGCACCAAGGGTATAGAATCACATATAAAATGGAAGGAATTACCCTTTTTATTTAGTAGGATTAGGAGATAAGATTGTAAATCCCAAAAACACCAAAAGTGGAAGTAAAAGTAAATCTAAAATAATCCATTCCCATATGCATGTTCCAATAATAAACTTTTACAAGTACAAGAAAACTCCAAAGGGAAGTACCAAAAGAAAAGAAAAAAAAACAACGTCAACAATCCCAGTTTCTAAGCTAATAGGGTCTAGAACGGTTCCTGATGTCCTCCTGAAAACCTGAAAGAAATTTTATATACATAGAGTGAGTATACGAGTATACTCAGTAGGGAAAACAAAGGCTATCATGCATAAGTGGGGATGCATTATAATGCCCCGTGAGGAAAGGAGATAACCAAAGCACCTAGTAAAAAAAAATCCACGCAAACCTCACCAAGGAACACTCCCTAAATAACACAAGTCAAGTAATGTAATATTAATAACACATCGACGTTTGGGTACCCCAAACCACTTTCCCACTGGTTATTTTAGACATCATATGCTTCAGAACTCTCCCGCCATTCTCACTATACTCTCACTACCATACCTCACACGCACACACCTGGGCCACAACAACCACACGTAACCACACCCACAGACACCTGATTCAAAACAACTACCACCATTCCCAAAGACACCTGAGCCCGAACAACTACTTTCATGCCTGAAGACACTTGAGCCTCATTCTGAAGACACTTGGGAAACAACCTTCCCGCACACACCTATTCCAACCACTAAAACTACCCTGCCTGAAGAATATTGGGCTATAATGGACCTCAGGCCATCACAGCCTGCCCAAAAGGTCTTGGGTTACTAGGGAAAGGGAGCAGAAAAGGAGATAAAAACTAGCCACTCATAAGAATATTGGGAAAAACACCCTCCCCTATGAAATGGGGATGTTCGGAAAGAATTTGTCAACTTGGGTGGGGTGCGAATAAGAAAACATAAGAACTAAATTATACATATAGTTAAACAGGAACTCATCCCAACCTAGGGGTTCCAAAACTATCCCATACACAAACACCCACATACTATTCATTTATAAAAAGCACAACACCCACATTCAAGTAACAACTCATTTAGAAAAACAATTCCCCATTGAAACCATTCTTGTTATCACATTCATGTGGTTCCATTTTAAATAATTCATCACTACTGGGCAACTAACATGCATATCCACAAGCCAAGGAAGGAAAAAAAACCAAATAACAAATTAAGAATTCAAACCCAGATCTCTTGTAAGTCAAAACAGCAAAAGGGATCTGTGAGATCCCTCAAAGTACTGGAAACAAATCAAGCCCCATGATATGTCCCAATACAGCCTCAGTTCCACAAACTAATGACTGCACAACAGTATGGAATCCCATCCCCATCCACGTCACCCGACAAGAATCAAGCAGAACAACCACACATATTACCAAGATAGAGGAAGGGAGTTTCTATATTTAAACACACCATTCATTGACTTCCTTCTTTTTTGTTGTGTTAACCAGGGTGATCATAGAGGGATTCTTGTTCACTGGACATCCATTTAATCAACTAAGTTTACGTGATTAACCGATTTTTTCATTATAATCATTCAATCATCACAGAAGATAGGGGTTCATTAGTGCACAAGGAAGGACCACCAACAGACATGATTTTCAGTGGACATAAGCCCATAAAATTCACAACATACAAGAAAGGGTAAAAGTGTACAGCAGCATCATCAAACTCACCCCTTTATTCATTAAATGTCTGTTTATTATCGTCATTAAGGATTGGTTTCATCCATCCCCAAAGGAATCATTATCATACCCACCCTGCATGATACACAGTAAAGGGAGACGAAGGAAAAACCCTACATGGATGTCCAACGATCAATGTTTCTCTCCACATTCTAAGAACTGGGGATGTGTAACTTTTAGGGGAGGAACTCCAAGGACCCCAAGAGTGAGTAGGAAAGGCTCCAGCATAGGCGCACCATTAGCCTCAGGAAAGGGGGACTCTAAACGCATCAGGGAAAGGAAAGAGACCAGCCAAGAAGAAGAAAGTAGGAATTATCGTGCAATAAAAAGGTGATATCCTGGAGTTATGAGATATGAAAATCTTGAATGGCTTTAAAGGTGGATCATGGTTTCACCACACGGTTGGGTGGTTACTCATGATGGAATTAATTTTCATTTAATAATTCTCATTAGAGAGGTGGAAATAATGGCTATGAGTTAAATCATTTCCTTTAAATAGAGGAAAATGCACGTAATAAGGAAGGAATTGGAAATTATGGGGAAAAGGTGTGACACCGAGGGAAAAGGCCACATGTTTTGGTAAGTCCAGGGTCGCCCGAATCTTGGGGGATTTTAGATATCACTTATGGGATTTTAAATGGATCTAAAAGGGGTATTAAAACATTTTTAAATAAAAAGATACATTGCATGAGCGTGAATGGAAGAAGAAACAAAGGTGGGACACCGTTTGGAGAGACACCATAAGCTGTGCCATAGTCACAGTGCCACCTTCATGGTGCCAGGCTCACACTGCCACTATCACAGTGCCACCCTCACAGTGCCACCGTCATGGGGCCACCAATTTGGTGTAACACCGTAATCGGTGCCACCGTTTCAATGTGAGACTGTGACCAGTGCCACCATTTTGGTGGAACCATTTGATGGAACTGAGTTTTTGGAAAACTCCTTAATGAGTCATTTCCTAGGCCATTATAGCTGATACCTCTCAAACTATTGTCTCCCTCGATAATCAAAATTATACCTAATGAAATGTGAGGGGTCCGAACAACCACCTCGAAAGATACCTCTCAAGAGAAAACCTCCTCAACAATGAGGAACACCTCTCACTAAAGTAACCACACAACATGTAATGTTCATACCATCCAGACATATGAATTAGGGATTCCCTTCTTCCATGTCATGATATTACCCTCTTTGGGCGGAACTGACTCACCTCCACGGTTTTAACCACATCCACTTTAATGCATCTTGACTAGGGATCACATCCTCCCCTCCCCACAATTAGGACTCTCCACAAACATCTGAAGAACTAGGTAAACGATCCATTTCATAGTTAACAAGGTCAAACACTACATCACAAACAAGTACAAAACAAAAAGAACAAACTCAAAACAACTCTGGGTACTTGGTGTGCATTCGTGCCTCCCATTCCTAGGTACTCTCCTAGAGGCCACCATGCCTCCACAACACACGAACCAAGGGAATGGTTCATCCATGAATCACCTTATCCTCAGAATCCTTGATCCTCACTAGTATTTCTACAAACGTCGCATCGCCCTCGATATCCATCTTTTCTCAATCGAGGATGTGTGAATAATAATGTAGGTACAACTCAAGCTGAGACACATGGAAGACGTCATGCACTCTCAATAGTGGCGTTGGTAGTACTAGATGATAATCGACTTCGTTGACTCGCTGGAACACCTCAAAGGGTCCAATGAACATGGGAGAAATATTACTCCCCCTGCCGAACCTTTTTTTCCCTCACCGAGGGGGAGACCTTCATGAACCTGTTGACCCTGACCTCAAACTCCAGGGGTCTCTTCCTATGATTTGCATACGATTTCTTCCGGTCCTGAGCCGCCTTCATCCTCTCACGTATAAGATGAACATTCTTCATCGTGTTCTACACTACCTCGGGGCAAAGAACACCTACTTCACCGACCTCTTCCCATCACACAGGTGAGAAACACGGCCTATCATACAAAGATTCGAACAGATCCATGCCAATAGTAGAGTTATATCTATTGTTGTAGGAAGACTATACCAGAGGAAAGTTTCGTACCCATGATCCCCCAAAGTCCAAAACATAGGTCCGTAGAATATCCTCCAATGTCTGGATGGTGCGCTCTGTCTGTCCATATTTCCGGGGGTGGAAAGCAGTGCTAAGGAATAGTTGGGTGCCAAAAGCATGATTTAATCCCCTCCAAACTCGCGAGGTAAACTGTGCATCCCTATCGGAGACTATGGAACTTGTAACTCCATGAAAATGCACCACCTCATCCATGTATCTTCATTTTAAGGCATCCATCACACTCGAATCCTTGATCACCAGGAAGTGAGCTAATTCTGTCAGCCGGTCTACCACTACCCAGATAGCATCACAGACTCCTTGAACCCTGGATAGTCCTGTGATGAAATCCATTGAGGTTTCCTCTCACATACTCTCAGGGACATATAAAGGCTATAACAAACCTCTGGGAACATGGTGTTCAGCCTTCACCTACTGACACACCAGGCACCTTGCCACAAACTCTGTCATTGTCCACTTCACCCCAGTCCACAAAAAATGACCTCTCAAACCCTAGTACATCTTGGAAACTCATGGGTGTACTTCCAGGGGTGAGTTCTGAAACACACTAATAACTCTCTCATGCATTCCCCCAGGTACGAACAACTTTCCATGAAATAAAATCTGAATTTGGCAATTCTATGACCATCCTTTCAGAGCATTGCACTGGATAACATGATCACGCATCACATCAACCTCTAAGTCCCCCCACAAGGACTCCTCTACCTACTGAAATAGAGTGGAATGAACTGTCATCTAGAATAGATAGCCTTTTCCATCCTCCACCCTTGAATCTAGGTTTAGGGTAGCCAACTCCTTCATCGCCTCTCATGCATCTACCAACTCTCGAACCGGATCCTTCTATAACATCATGCTCTAGGCATTGGTCACCAAATTCCCTTTACCTTTAGTGTAAGATATTTTGAAGTCTTAGTACTAAAAAAACTCCATCCACCTCTACTACCGCAAGTTCAGGTCCCACTGGGAGAAAATATACCTCAAGGTCTTGTGATCTGTGAAGACCACATAGCACTCCCTAATGAGGTAACGTCACGAAAAAATCAATGTAAACACGGCCGCTGATAGCTATAGATCATTGGTGGCATAGTTACACTCATGGGGACGTAACTACTTAGACCCATAAAAGATCACACCCTACTATTCCATCACCACATACCATATGCCTTGTCCTGAAGCATCACAGAACACCTCAAACGTCACTCCCTCATCTAAAAACCTCAGTACTTGTTAATTAACCAGATTCCCCCTCAGATAACTAAAGGATTTCTATCACCGCTCACTCCATATAAAATCCTGGTATTTCTTGGTCAAGGCTATCAAAGGTGTTGCAATTTGGGTGAAGTTGGGCAGAAACCTCTGGTAGTAACCTGCTAGACCTAGGAAACTACAAGCTTCTACCATGTTCTTGGGTTCTACCCAGGAAACAACCGCTTAGACATTCAATGGGTCCACTACTATTCCCTTCTCATATACCACGTGTCTATGGAAGTGAACCTCTCCTGTCCAAAACTTGCACTTGTACAACTTTCTGTAGAGACGGTGCTGTCTGAGGACCTCTAAAACTGTTCTCAAATGCTCAACGTGATCCCCCTATGATCTTGAGTAGACTATAATGTCATCAATAAACATACCAATGAACTGGTATAGATATTCCTAGAAGACAGATTTCATGAGCTCCATAAACATGCCTGGTGCGTTCGTAACGCCAAATGGCATGACCATGAACTCAAAGTGCCCATATCTGCACCTGAAGGTATTATTCAAGATGTTAGCCTCATTCACCCTCAACTAGTGATATCCTGACTAAAAGTCTATCTGGGAGAACCATCATGCCCCCTTCAACTGGTCAAAGAGGTCGTCGATCCTCAGAAGAGGGTAAAAGTTCTTGACTGTTACCTGATTTAGTCTCTAGTAGTCTATGAAAAGCCCAATAACATCATCGTCCTTCTTTACAAACAACACTGAAGCACACCTTGGTGATGTGCTCTGTCGAACAAAACCCTTCTTCATCATATCATCAATATGAATCTGAAATTCCCACAACTCATAAAGTTCCATCTGAAATGGAGCCATCCAAATTGGATGGGCAACGGATTGCAAGTCTATCCCGAACTCAAAATCACATCGAGGGTGTAGAGTCCCCACCTATTCAAGGAAGATGTCCATGAACTCACTGATGATCCCAGAGACATCCACCATCTCTGTATCCACTGATTCCACTAATAGCTAAACTAATAAGGAAATGAGGGGATCCACTCACTGGATTCCCTCTTGGAAACCACGATCACCGATGAAAGTCACAAATCAGCCACCAATATCTGAAAACACAACCCTTCTCCAGAAGTATCCGATAATGGAACACACAGAGGAAAATAAAATAGATTCTTTGTAAAGACCCGTAAAATCCAAGGGAAATTTTTTCTTAATTTTCTTTGGGATTTTCAAGAACGCAGTTTCTGACGACACTTGATTCCGAGGCCCGGTGTGCCCGGAATCAATTTCTGAAGTTTATCTCGGGTACGTTCAGTGAACGAAGGAGCGGGTTTTTTTAACTTTTGAACCGGTGCTCGGAATAGAAATCTGAGGGCACCGATGAAACTGCAGGGCCGGTATTTTCTTAGGAACACCTATTCCGGAGTTGCGTTTGCTCGGGTGTTGATGGGGAATAAAAATATAATTGTTTTATATTTTTATTTCTTCACTAAACGGTTTAAGTGAAAATTAAGTTGTGTCTCAACTTAATTTCTCTCTTCTAAGTGGTTTAGCCCATGTGAGGGAGTTGGGGTGGGACCCACTGATGTTATAACTTCCCTTGAGAGGATTTAAGATGAGTTGGGGCCCACATGAGCCCCCACCTTTTCATCTTCCCTTAACTCTCTTAAACCCCCTTTTTAAAAACCCCTTGTTAAATTTTGATAACTCACCTCATTTATGGGACCTCTTCACATTCTTCTCTTCCATTAATTCATGACACCACCTTAATTAATAATTGAATCCTCCAATTTAATGAGGGTGGTGTATGAATTTGAAATGGATAAGTTAATGAAAATATTAGTCAAGTCTAATATTTTATTAAGGGAGGACCCTTTTAATGAGAGGGGGGTCTGTTGGAGAACTTCATCTCCTTCTTCCATTGTTGCACCACCACCGAGGTTCCATCTTCTCCGAAGAGACACCGATGAATGAGGAGGGATCGGTGGTGTGGTGCGGACACAACGATCTATGTTGACTTCGACATCTTCCATGCGTCAGATCCAATGAACGACACTTGAGCCGGGATCAAAGGCACTTTACGGAAGCGACGAATGCCAACGGCCGTCGTCACCTTTATCTATTTCCTTACAACAACGTCAACGAGCTGACGTCCGCCCTTTCAAGACACCGTCATCCACGATGCTCGGCTACCGCGGATGTTTCTCGAGGTAGGGAATTGTTTTGTGAATGTTAATGAACCCCATGATACTTCCTTCTAAATTAAAGAACACGGATCAATTAAACATAAAGTTGATCCGCGAAGAATATGTTGCAGGTTGGGAATTCTTGTTTGGGGGAAAGCTGTAGGGGTTTATTGCTTCTTGTTTGTGAAACATCCTTTGTCGTTCCTCATCTTATATTTTTGGGCCACCTGTTTTCATCTTAACGGGAGGAGGTCCAACCGCACGAACACGGCCGACCCTCCTCCCCCTATGTTGTTGCGTTGTTGCGGTTCGGAAGATGGCGGCATGGTGCAACGGCACTGCGCAAGAACCTAGAGGGATGCGGCAAGGATGCGCAGCATCGTCACACTGTGCCATCAAGGCCGAATGAAAGTGTGGTCGTAATTGGGACAGCGAAGGTGAACGAAAGACTCCTCAGTTTGTTATTTAGATGTGTGGATCGACGGGCATTGACGGAACGGGCCGCAGAGATTTTTTGATGTTTCCGCAGTGAAGAACGGGACACGGGATGAGCATCGACATAGTCGAAATTGAAAACAGACCACCGGAGCAACTCCGGTGACCCGCGGACACCACCGGCAGTGCGGCAGTGCCGGCGGCCAGCACCGGCTGGCCGCCTGGAGGCGGCGGCGCCCCGGTGCACCTCCTGGAGAAACCGTCATGGCTGAAGCCGCGGCGGCGAGCGGATGGATCCCGCAGCCGCGCGGGATCCAGGGGGGATGCTGCGCGCGCCGAGTCCACTGAGCCTCGGCTCGCTGGCCGACCCAGCGAGCCACCCAGTCGAGTCGGGCCAGCTTGGGTGGACCGGGCCGGGCCGCGCCCAGCCGGGTGGGAACTGGGTCGGTTCGCCCGGTTCGGGCCGACCCAGGGGGGGTTGGGTCGGGTCGGTGCGGGCCCAGACCCCCCGTTTTCGGACCTCTTTTGGTCTTTTGCCCATATCTTGGGCTAAGGACCTCCGATCGACGCACCGTTAGTTGCTTAGCAATCCTTGGATTGAGACGGTCATTTTGGTGTATTACACTCAAGGTTTCGGAGAACTTTGGGTTCGGCCGGGTTGGTTCAGATACGAAACCAAACGGGCCCTCAGAGCGGAAACGCTTATATCTTGAACTCCAGACGTCCAATTGACGTGTCTTCGACTTTGTTGGATTCCTCATGATGAGACGGAACTTTTTTCTTACTCCGCTCGAGGTTTGGAGGTCTTCGGAGTGCGGTCGGGTTGGTTCGCTCACGAAACCAATCGGGCCCCTAGAACGAAAAAGCCAATAACTCACAGACCGGGCATCCGATTTACGCGTCGTCTGTCTCATTGATTTCCTCTTGATGAGACGGAACTTTTGGAATACTTAGCTTGAGTTTTGGATGTAGTTGGATAGTGGCCGGGTTGGATTTCACCTGAGATCCAACCGGGCCCCTGGAACGGAAAAGCTGATAACTTTCAGACTGGACGTTCGTTTGACGAACCGTCAACAGCGTTGGTGATCACGTAGAGAAACGGTCTCTATGAGTTTACCCTATGAGATTTTGGGGTATAGTTGAGATACGGCCGGATTGGTTCACACACGAAACCAACCGGGCCCCAGGGACGAAAAGGCTAATAACTCACCGACCGGGCGTCCGATTGATACGTCGTCTGCTGCGCTGAGACCCCTATGACGAGGCGGTCCTTTGAGATACCATTTCGTGGGACTTTGTGATACTTGGAGTATCGACCAGTAGCTCGTGGAGCAGACCCTCCTGGAGACGAGCGTGCATAGTACGAAGACCGTGTAGCCGGCTGAGACCTGACGACTGCTTGACCGATCGACTCGGTGTGTTTCGGATAGCCCAATGGGGAGCGCTTGGTTGTAGCGGCAGACCCACGGCGGAGGAGCGCTTGGTTGTAGCGGCAGACCGGCGGTACTCAACAGAAGGAGTACCTCTGGAGGCTATGAGGGGGAGCGCTTGGTTGTAGCGGCAGACCCACGGCGGAGGAGCGCTTGGTTGTAGCAGCAGACCCACAGTACTCAACAGAAGGAGTACCTCTGGAGGCTATGAGGGGGAGGACTTGTTTGTAGCGGCAGACCCGCAGTACTCAACAGAAGGAGTACCTCTGGAGGCTATGAGGGGGAGCGCTTGGTTGTTGCGGCATACCCATGGTGGGAAGCGCTTGGGTGTAGCAGTAGGCCCACAATACTCGATAGGAGGAGTACGTCAGCAGTCATAGGTTAGTGAGCAGTACCTCAGAGTCGTGACAGGACCACTGTACACTCCAGAGACGGGGCTCTTCAGCAGTTACGGTTTCGATAATGAAAATACTGGTTTGAGCTGAGTCTATGAACTTTGTGTTTACCTCATGATTGAGATGGGTCACTTGATAACTTAGGTATATGTTTGGGCATATACCTGGATAGTGGTTATCCTTTGATTTCATAATCATTGTGTTTCCTCATGATTGAGATGGGTTACTTGATAACTTGGGTATATGTATGGGCATATACCTAGGTAGTGGTTATCTGTTGAAATTTTCTTTGTGGTTATCCTTGTTGAATTTAGTGAGACCTTGAGGGTCTCGGGGTCCCTACTGAGTGTCGTTATACTCACCCCTGCACGGGCTATGCCCGCACCTCGTGGTGTTGGTTGCAGACAATGGGCAGTGTAGACAGAGGCCGAGTGTTCGAGGACTGGACGGTACCTTGAGGTGGACCTCACGATGAGACAGTATCTGGTGGTGTACTTCACGATGAGACGACACTCATAGGAGGTTGACGGGCGAGAGCGTTGTGGAGGCTATCTGTACCTACCCTTCAAGAAGGATCCATGGTGGACAATCCAGGAGCTACGCTATCTGTACCTACCCTTCAGGTAGGATCCTTGGTGGATGATCCAGGAGCTGCTTATCACCTTCCAGCTGTTTTTTCTTTTACCTTGTACTTTACAGTTCGGCTTGTATTTTCAGACCCTTTACTTTCAGAACTACTTTTGTTTTTAGTTTTACTTAGTGTTTGCTTCCTCTTGTACTCATATTGGTGTTTGTTTACTTTTATAAAGGCAATGCCTTCCCAGTTATCGGGATATACGCCTTTAGTGCTAGTCGCCAGCCTCTGGCCTTTGGAAGGTGGGCTTGGGGTAGTTACGACACGGGCCCCGGGGGACGGGTCATGACATGCTTAAAATGAAATCATATGGCTAAATTTTTAGAAAAAGAAGGTCCCTAATAGATTGATGTGGTCTCAACATCATTCTACATCCTCGACAAATACAAGGCAAGCTAGTCTGACCTTAGACTGGCATACTCAAAACCAGGGGTACAAAAAGTCTATCTATGTCAAGACCCAAACCATGGGCTAGACTGGGTGAAACAAAGGAGTGTGAGGCTCCTGAATCAAACAAGGCACATGCAGAGTAATAAACAAGTTGATCATACCTCGAACAACATCTGGCCCTTCTAGAACTGCTGCCTATGTGGTGTGCAACTGCCCACACCAATCTCCTCTACCCTCAGCTATCATCCGCCTCCACAACCATGCCCTATTTGAGATCCCTGAGGAGTTCTCTGAGGTCAGTCTCCTCCTGCAAGGTCTTCTCTAGAAAGGGCGGGAGCTTACTTTCACTATTGCTCCTTCTTAAAGGGTCTGGATGGAAACTGCTACTACTAATGTGGGAGCTGAACTTTCCCACCCCCACTGTACTATACTCAGTTTGAACACTGATTCTGAAGGTTTCCATGACTGCCACAGATGAAGCATCTTGGTCCTGGTCCTGAAAAGAAAGTGTGAGGGCTGGTAGATTGAAACTGGAACTATTGGGTCCTACTTCCCACTGGTCAAAACCTGGAAGGCCCTGACGCTAGACGCCTACTTCTGACGGACTTCCCCTTTGAAGAGCCCAACTGGATCCCTTCTCCAGGAACACCTCCCAGCGTTTTCATCCTCTCTACCACTTTAGCCTTCTTTTGGACCTACAAGTATGTTGGTAGAGAGAATGGAGTAACAAAATACTGAAGATAAGGTCGGAGTGCCTCCTCTAAACGTCTTGCCCAGGACTCCTCGTCCGGAAATAGGTCTGGATCAAAGAGAAAGAGATCCTTGAACTTTATCCCCAAATCTCTCACTAACATACTCCCCTAATGAAGGGAGAGAAGCTCCTGCCTCTTCTCAGCCTTCATCATGGAAGAGAGGAATTCCTCCTAGAACTCCCTCTCAAAGTTTTCCCACGAAACCTCAACCTCTCTCTTCTCCCCAATATAGAGTCTCCACCACTGACGCACTACTCCTCACATCTGTATTATAGCCAAAGGAACCGAGTACTCTTTCGGAACCCATATCAGGCTAAAGGCTATCACCAACTCCTCGATCCATATCTCTATCACCAAATCTAAGACTCTTCCCTCGTACTTCCCTAGGGTCTTCTACTAAAAGGCATGAAGCATCATCTGCCACTGGTTGTCCTTATCCTCTTGATTATCCTTCTGTTGATTAGTCGAATTAGCCTCCTGGGCCTCGATCACCTGCACTACCTGTGGTCACCATCTGGGTGTCGTAACTGCAAAGTAAATAAGGAATTCCTAAGCCTGAGTAGTGTAGATGATTTCTTTTAAATTTTTCTTAATATTATTATTTATTTAAAAACCCAGAACATCTATAACACACAAGAACACAAGTCCTTATGATACATTTACCTTTCCTAGGGTCTATACCCTACAATCAGTGTATCCTCACTTGGTCGTTCGGTAGGTCTCAAGTCTTTACATCGGATCCCGGGGGGGTGCTAAAATCTCATGTCCTAGCCAGTCTTCCCTGACCTATTTCACGCACCAAAATTTCCTAACATTGTTTCCCTACCATCCCCTACAATCCTCACTATGCCTAACCCCGAACTCCATCATATCTCTTAGCCTTTCTCTGATCCCATTCTATCACAATCCGCCTTCACCAAGATGAGGGAAGGGACTACAGATTTCCAAACCCTTCCTTCCTCAAGTTGAAGGAGATAAAATGACCCCTGAGATCCACCTTTAATAGGCCCTGAAGTAGCGAATAGAACCAAGGGTATAGAATCACATGTAAATTGGAAGGAATTAACTTTTTTTTAGTAGGATTGGTAGATAAGATAGTAAATCCCAAAAACACCAAAAGTGGAAGTAAAAGTAAAGCCAAAACAATCTATTCCCATATGCATGTTCCAATAATAAATTGCTACAAGTACAAGAAAACTCCAATGGAAAGTACACAAAGAAAAGAAAAAACAGCAATGTCAACAGTCCTAACGTCTGAGCTAATAGGGTCTGGCACGGTCCCCGAAGTCCTCCATGAAACCTGAAAGTAGTTTTATATATGTAGGTTGAGTACAAAGGTATACTTAGTAGGGAAAACCAAGTGCTATCGTGCACATGTGGGGAGGCATTCTAATGCCCTGTGAGAAAAAAGAGATACCAAATCACCTAGTAAGGAAACAATCCACCCAAAACTCACCAAGGCACACTTCACAAATAATGCATGTCAAGTAAGGTAATAGTAATAACACATCGATTTTTGGGTACCCCGTACCACTTTCCCACTGGTTATTAAAGAAATCCTACACGTCAGACCACTCCCTATATTCTCACAACAGTCCCACTTCCATACCCCACCCACATACACCTAGGCCACAACAACCACACATAACCATGACCGCAAACACCTGGGCCAGAACAACAACCACCACACCTGAAGAAACCTAGGCCTGAACAACTACTGACACACCCGAAAACACCTGGGCTTCATCCCAAAGATACTTGAGAAAAAACCTACCAGCACACACCTTGGCCAACCATTACAACTAACCTTCTGAAGAATCTTGGACTATAATAGACCTCAAGCCATCACAGCCTGCCCGAAGAGTCTTGGAATACTTGGAAAAGGGAGCATAAAAGGATCTAATAACCAAACACTCATAGGAGTATTGGCAAAACACTCTCCCCCATGAAATGGGAATGTTCAGCACGAAGTGCCCAAAATGAGTGGGGCGTGAATAAGAAAACATAAGAACTAAATTATATATATATGTAAAAAAGCACTCACCCCAACCTAGGGGTTCCAAAACTAGCACATACACAAACACACATGTCACTATTCATTCATAAAAAGCACAACACCCACATCCATTTCACAACTCATTCTTGGAAAACAATTCCCCATTAAACCCATTCTTGTTATCACATTCAAGTGGTTCCATTTTAAACAATTCTTCACTACTGGGAAACTAACAGGCATAGCCACAGGCCATGGAAGGA
This sequence comes from Viscum album, assembly GCA_963277665.1. Lineage (NCBI taxonomy): Eukaryota > Viridiplantae > Streptophyta > Magnoliopsida > Santalales > Viscaceae > Viscum > Viscum album. The sequence goes on from OY728158.1 coordinate 295,070,699, forward strand.
AAAACAACCAAATAGAAAATTAAGCATTCACGCCTGGTTCTCTTGTAAGTCACAAAAATAAAAGGGTTCTGTGAGATCCCTCGATGTACTCAAACAAAACCAGTCCCCAAAATATGGCCCCACATGGCCTCATATCCACAAACTGACAACTTTGAAATAGCAAGGAATCTCATCCCCATCCATGTCACCCGAAAAGAATCAAGCAGAAAAACCATACATATTACCAAGACATAGGAAGGGAGTTTACTGATTTAAAGACACCATTCATTGAGTTCCTTCTTTTTTGTTGGGTTAAGCAGAGTGATCACACAGGGATTCTTGTTCACTGGAAATCCATTTAATCAATCGAGTTTACATGATTAACCAATTTCCATGTTACACTCATTAAATCATCACAGAAGATATGTGTTCATTATTGTGAAAGGAAGGACCTCCAACGGCTATTATTTTCAGTGGACATAAGCCCATACAATTCACAACATATAAGAAGGTTAAAAGTGTACAACAACATCATCAAAATTACCCCTTTATTCATTAAATTTCCATTTATTATCTTCATTAAGGTTTGGTTTCATCCATACCCAAAGGAATCATTATCATACCCACCCCACATGATACACAATAATGAGAGACAAAGGAAAATCCCTACTTGGATGATCAATGATTGAAGTTTCTCTCCACACGCCAAGAACTGGGGATGTGCGGCTTGCAGGGGAGGAACTCCAAGGACTCCAAGAGTGATAAGGAAAGGATCCAACACCGGCACACCACTATCCTCAGGAAGGGGGGACTAGAAACACGCTAGGGAAAGGAAAGAGACAATCCAAGAAGAAGAAAGATAGAATTCCTATGCGATAAAAAGGAAAGATCCTGGAATTACGGAATATGAAAATCTTGAACGGATTTAAAGGCGGATCGTGGTTTCACCACATGGTTGGGTGGTTACACATTATGGAATTAATTTTCATTTAATATTTCCCATTGGAGAGGTGTCTATAATGGCTGTGACTTAAAGGATTTACGTTAAACAGAGGAAAACACGTGTAACAAGGGCGGAACTGGAAATTACTGGGAAAAGGTGTGACACCGAGTAAAACGGCCAGATTTTTTGGTAAGTCAAGGGTCTCCTGACTCTGGGGGTATTTTAGATATCATTTATGGGCTTTTAAATGGCTTTGAAAGGGGTATTAAAATATTTTTACATCAAAAGATACATTACGGGGGCATGACTAGAAGAAGAAACAAAGGTGGGACATTGTTTGGTGAGACCCCATATGTGGTGCCACGGTCATGGTTCCGCCGTCACGGTGCCACTCTCACGGTTCCACCATCACGGTACCACTATCACGGTGCCACCATTTTGGTGTGCGACCGTGACCGGTGCCACCGTTTTAGTGGAACCATTTTATGGAACCGAGTTTTTGGAAAACTACTTAATGAGTTATTTCCCAAGACATTAAACATTCCCATTTTCCAAATAAAAGTATCGTGGTGACAGAATTCATGTTAAACACCAAACGTAATGAAGCGTGAAAAGTAAATGAAAAAAAATCCCTTTATAATCAGTCACCATCCAATATCCATGAAATACCATAATAATAATAGTAAACATTAGGGATCAACTCTAATGCATTATAATCAACAAGACTAATACAACCAAGGGAGTCACAATTCATATAATCTATATATAAAATCATGCATCACCTAGAATGGACTTTCCATTTATTATCATTAATTGTAATTAATCCATTTAATTAATTAAGAAAGGTAATTCAGTTCTGGGTCAATCCAAACACATAGAAAGTGTCTTGATTGGTTGAACAATTATATAAAAGAGGGAAAAATATGTTTACAATTCATTTCGGACACTTATATTGTGTATAGTAATATAAACATTTATATATAAGTATTTAATACATTTAGCACACCTAAAGTGGTGGAAAACATTGAATTTGACATCCTCTGACTAATTTTTAGGGGTCTATGGGAGTATAACAACAAGATTTAATTTATTTAGAATAAAATAACACATTTAAGGAAATGTGTGGATATGGTCGGCATAAGGCATAATGAAGAATCTATGAAAAAATAACAAATTTTAGGTAAAAAAAGACCATCTACCTTAGGGATATAGATGGAACCTCATATAATATCAGCTTCAGATTTGTAGTAGAACAAAAGAAAAACAAAGAATGGGTCAACACCCTAAAAATAAGGAATATGATCTTGAACCTAAATATAGCAACATATGGGAAGAGAAACCGAGAATATAAGTAAGAGGATTAAGGATCCTATCTCTAACTATCCAACACTTCTGATGGTGATCCATTCGGAGTTTGGATTAGTGAGTAACTATGAACCCTAGGATAGGAAAAGGTAGAGATCAAGGGAGGAAAAAGTAGGGGTCATCAAATGGAAATTAAGGGAACAATAAGTAATAGATATTAAAAAATATTAACTGAAAATGGTCTTTTAAACAAGAAAAAGTTTTGTCGCACGGTTTGGTCGCACGGTTGGTCAAACTATGTACTAATTGTGCACCAGGATCTACTGAAGGAGTGACCCCGTATGGGCTATATAACACCCCAATATTTTACGGTATTCCTCTTTTAAAATTTCATATCTTTTATAATTTAATCTTCATGTAACACTGAGTTTAAAACTGTGATATACAATTAAATATAACTGTTGGAATAGTAATATGATCATTATGAATAATAATATGATCAATAGAATAGTAAACTCTCCTAAGAAATGAAAAATAAAATATATGTATCTTATAAATGAAAATATGGTATATTTATATCATGAAATAAGTAAATAAATTTTTTAAAAATGATAAATTAAGTGTTGGTATTTTTGTGAAACATAAATATTTATTTAAAATTTTATAATTAACATAATAATTTAAAAAAAAAATTACTTTCATAAAATATATTCATAAAATAATATTTTGTTTTAATATAATTATAAGCTAAATTTATGAGACCTTAATTAATTTTTCTAAGTGTCATAAAATCGGTTAAAGTTTTTAAATTGGTATTTTTAGAATAAATAATTATTTTAATTAAATATTAAATTTATCATATTTATCAAATTATTTTCAGAAAATATTGTTCATTTTTTTGAATTCTACATGTCAAAAAATTGTTATGGCTAATTTTTAGTATTTTTCTGAAATAGTTGAATTTTTTTGAATAGTGAAATATAGTAATTTACGGTATATATACATTATAAGATAAATACATTGTTCCTTGAGTCAGGAATGATGTAAAAACCATAATATATAAATTCAATTTATTATTTAATGTTTTTAGTTATAATTATTAAACTATTCATATTCTTGAGCTAAAATAATAAACTAATGATTAAAATCTTAAAAAAACACTCATCTCCTCCATTATAAATACCACCTCTCACCACCACTTCTCTTCACACTTCCAAAGCCTTGAAGATTGATTATATTATTTCCATTTCCTCTCCCAAACCTCTAAACCACGTTTTGGTCTTTATGGTCTCACCAAAATACCATTTCAATGTTTCTTAATGAGGTTCTCAAGGAGAAGAATTCAAGAGGTAAATCATTTTTCATTCTCTTTCAAATTTTTTTAATTTATTTTATTAATATTCCATCCTTACCTATTCAATAAAAACATTCATGATAACTCTATTATATTATATATACTTTAATGTTATCATTTTAATGTAAGATCCATCATTAAACACCTTTTCATCCCCCCTTTTATTTTAAAATTAAAACATCATCTCTGATGTGCTGATTTACCGCCATCATGGATGACATGACTTAATTTTGATTGTGTATGTTCTATCATTATACCATTCAACATAATTCTCAAAATGGTTAGTGGTTATATTTACTATTTAGGGAATGTTATTTAAATTTAGTATGTATATGTTGTTTATGTTTAACTACATTAATATGATGAATATATAAGATATATTAAGTTAAATTTGGGGTCCTCTATAGCCCCTCGATTCATTGGTTGTTCTCATGATACAAAATAGATATTGATTTGGCCGAGGCAATAACAATTTATTTTCAGATGTCTTGGTCATGGCCTCGATGGTATGTTTATCATGTTCAACATTATGCATTACCTGATTATAAAATTAGTAATTTACATTCCATTTGATTATTTAACTAGTATAATATCCATGTTTATGTTATATTCTCATGTGATTATTTATATATAATTATTTATTCATCTTTTATTCTTTCCATATAATGATCAATATTATGTTCTAATGGAATTTATTTTTAATCATTCACCATGCCTTATTTATTTATATTAGCTTCATTTGTATTAGTTACCCTTATTGAGCATCTAAGTTCACACCTTTCTTATGTTTTATTTTTCCCTAAGATGTGAACATGTGTATTATGAATGAATTTCAAGGATAATCTATGAGTTTATGTATGTTTTCAAAGGAGTTTCTATGTTATATTTAATTTAAAGTTGTAATGTAAAACTTATGTTTTTATCTAGTTTTATAAATATACTAAACTATTTGTTCCATAGTTATATAACCTCTTGTATATTGAAAAAATTTAATAAATTAAGGCATCAGATCTGGGCTACTAGGTTTGGGGTCTTTACATTTGGTATTAAATAAATTTTAGTATAAATCTTGGAAACTAGATTTAGAAAACATAGATTAGGGAACATACCCCTATGATAGACTTTGAGGATAATCATAGAAGAACATACTAGAAATTTTGTAAGTTATATATTGTGTAGTTATTCCAAGAAATATATCCATGTTTGGATAATACACATTGGTGTGGTTATGGAAGAGATGTACCAAGGGGTAACAACTCCGACAAGGTGTATCAGGCCTGACTCAGTGTAACTTGGTACATGACAATGGGCCTTACAGTGTACCTGTTTTGACAGTACTGGTGGATATGGTTATGATATTTCATATTTTATGTACAAACCATTATGAAGGATTTAAAAGTAAATATTTCCCCAAAGAAACCATGTTTATGATTATGAGATTATCTATGAATAAATTTTCAATTTATTTTAAGTGTTTTTCTAGTTCAAAGTTACTAATAATGATTCATAATGTAATTTAGTGTATTAAATTGTTTAGAAATGGTTCCTAATGGAAGGAATGGAAACTCTATCAATGTACATATTCCATGTAGGGATTCCAATCCTATTGAAGATAATGATATTGGAACTAGAGCTACAATTTGTGCTGAACAACTTATAACTATATAGGGAAAACTGACTTGGGTTATAAATAATAACCTTACCCATATTAAGCATCTTGATCCATAATGTGGAGGATAAATGTTATATTGTTTAATGAAATAATGGCCTTACTAATTCAATGGGACTATAAACCCATTTGTATTTGAGTAGTGGATAAGTTCCTTAAAGAATATATTTCTCTTTTTTGAATGTAACAAACGAGAAAAGGTTATCATGGAATTTTATCATCTATCAGGATATGCAGATCAATGGTGTTAATTAATTAAAATCCCAAAGAAGGAGTAATAAATTTCAAATATGTAATGGAAGGATTTTAAAGAAATTTTGTTAAAAAATATTCCCCTCACGAACAGTGAGGGGATATGGAGAGGCAATTTCTGATTCTGAAACAAAAATGATGAAAATGTTTCCATGTATGAATATAAATTTACAAGGAAATAAAGTCATGACATGAACTATATATGTAATCCAAGTAGAAATGTTTATCGATTCTTTTATGTTTTAAAACCTGTACATTGAAGGGAACTGGTCTCCCAAAATTTCTCATCATACGAAGATACAGTTTCATGTGCTATCAGGATAGAAAAATAATTATCAAAGTATTAGTAATTTAAGGGAAAAATGAGAAAAATAGTTTGGTGGAGAAATGAATTGATATAGGGAAAAATAAAAAGGGAATTTTTCAATATGTGATATTTGTGGAAGGAAACACCCTAGTGCCTGCTTAAACGGAAAAGGATTTTGTTACGAGTGTGGAGAAAAATACCACCATGCCCATGATTGCAAGGGAAATAAAAAATCTACTGATGTTCAATGATATAATTATAAAGAGATGGGTAATTATGAAAATTATTGTCGCGACCCGTCCTCGGGGCCCGTGCCGTGACTACCCCAAGCCCGCCTTCCATAGGCCAGGGGATGGCGACTAGAACCAAGGCGTAAATCCCAGAAAAAGGGAAGGCATTGCCTTAGTAAAGTGAACAACAAACACCACAGAGTAAGCAGGCAGAAGTAAACACTAAGTAAAAACTGGTACAATAGTAAGTGTGGAAAAGTAAAGGGGGCTAGAAATACAAGCCCAACTGTAAAGTACAACTGAAAGGGGAAAACAGCGACTGAAAGAAAAAGCCGCAGCGTTGATCCATACTTTGGAAGCCCCACCTGAAGGGTGGGTACAAATAGCCTCCATAGCTCCTTGGTCCAGCCGTCCGCTCGGAGTACACCCCGCCCAGTGGTCCACCTCCTGGTACCGTCCTACTCCGCCAACCTCGACCACGATCAGCGTTGTCCGTCGTCTGCAACCAACACAACATAGTGTGGGCATATCCCGTGTAGGGGTGAGTATAAGCTACTCAGTAGGGACCCCGAGACCCCTGAAGGTCTCCCAAAATCCACAAAGGATAAACCACAAAGGAAAGATACAATAACTAAGTAACATCCAACATGGCTTAGGTATATGCCAATACATATACCAAAGTTATCAATTCTCGCTCGGCTCCAACATCCGAGCTCAAGTACAACCCAGTTCACACAGGAAAGAAAAACGTAAATCCACACAGGATAGCACAACACAATCCACAAAGGAAAGAAAATCATGGTTTCAGCTCACATAGGTATACTTCTTCATATGATGATAAAGATGACCAGATATTTCCACTGATTCATCTAAGTCGTCGGACCCACAAAGGATCGATAGGTACTAACCCCCGCAATGACCCACAAAGGATCTGACCCACAAAGGATCGATAGGTAACTAACCCCCGCAATGACCCACACAGGATCGGACCCACACAGGATCGATAAGTAACTAACCCCCACAAAGACCCACACAGGATCGGACCCACACAGGATCGGTAGCACTGACCCACAAAGGATCGCTGAGTGCTATAGTCGTCATCGTCAAATCCACTGAGGATCTCTGCACAGTCGTCGTTGTCACAGTAGTAGTCGCAGCCAGCTCTAGGGTTCCCGCACACAGCAAGCTCATTCGGGAGGGTCCGCTCCACGAGCCAAGATCTTGATACATCAACTGACACATAGTCCAGATTTTATGTATCCAAAAGTTCCATATCGTCAACAGGAACTCAAAGTCGCAGAAGGCGCGTCAATCGGATGCTCGGTCTGAGAGTTATTGGCTTTTTCGTCCCAGAGGCCTGGTTGGTTTTTAAGGAAAAACCAACTCGACCGTACTCCACCTGCGTCCAAACCTCAGGCGGAGTAAGCCAAAAGATCCGTCTCACATAGAGGAATTCAAAAAGGTCGATGGCACGTCAATCGGATGTCTGAAGCTCATGATATTTGTGTTTCCGCTCTGAGGGCCCAGTTGGTTTCGTGTACGAACCAACCCGGCCGAACCCAAATTATTTCGAAACACTGAGTGTGATATACTGAAACGACCGTCTCGATCCAAGGATCACATCGCCGCTGACGGCGCATCGTTCGTAGTCCCTTAGCTCAAGTTATGAGAAAAATACCGAAAAGGTCCGGAAATAGGGGGTCTGGGCCCGGACCGACCCGGCCCAACCCCCACTGGGTCGGCCCGAACCGGGTCGACCCGACCCGAGTCCGGGTCCGACCCAGTTTGGCATGACCCGGACCGGCCTGGGTGCGACCCGGCCGGCGGGTCAGCTCGGCTCGGCTCGGCTCGGCCGAGCGGCCGAGCAAGGGGAGTCTCGGGGCGTGCAGCCCCCGCAGAAGTGAAGTCGCGGCCCGTGTGGGGCCGCACTTGGTCAGCAGACGTGGAAAAGCCACATCCCATGTCTCACCGGACCCACGCGGTCGTGGGTCTGGTCGGCCGCCGCCGCCACGGCGGCTCCATCTGGCGGCGCGCCGGGGCGCCGCCGGTGGATTCAGCAGGCCACCGGAGTCGCTCCGGTGGTCCAAATCCATTTCCGTCTGCGCCGTAGCTTCTCTCGGGTCCCGTTCTTCACTGTGAAAACAATAAATCGTCTCTGCGGCCCGTTTTGTCGTCATCCACCATTCCTCACATCAACGAAGAACTGCGGAGGGTTGTCGGGCCGTGTTCGTTTGGCTCGCACCCTCCGCGTTAGGTGATAACAATTGGAAAAAATAAAATAATGATCAACACATGAAAACATAACAAGATACAATTTTAATAAAATAAAATTGCACTTTGATCCCGGGATATTTGTTTTAGAAGGAAACAACTACGAGAATAAAATATTATTTCAAATAAATTCCATACCTCGTCGTCGTCGTCGGATGCGAGTTCGTCGCGGAATTGACCGTTGCGGTAGGAGGTGATCGTCGCGTCGTGGAAGGGCATCGCGTCGTCGCGGAAGGCCGTCACGTCGAAGATCTCTGAGGGTTAAAGAAACACACAGATTTAATTATAACAATTAAATCCATGTTGAGGATAAAAACCACAAATGAATTTAAAATATTTTAAATCTCCTACCTCAAGCAGTTGATCGAAGATTTGTCACGGGGAATGAACGTTGCGGAAGAAGCGTCGGCATCGCGTTGATCTCCAGGGTTTGGGCGTTCTTCATTTCCCTTCGTCGGAGGATGGCGTTCTTTGCGTTCTTTGAGTTCTTCACGTTCTTCGCATTCTTTGCGAAGGAGGATGGAGGACTTAAAGTTCTGTCAAATTGTCTCAACGAACAATCCTCAAGAAAGGTGCATTGGTCTTATTTTATTAACATGCCAATGGTTTGAAAACAGGTTAAGAAACGAACAAATTAATTCATAATATTAATTTCAACGAACTTAACCACCCAATTAATAGAAGCGTTTAATAGTTTAAGAAACGCCCCAGTTGACTTTCATTTAATAGGGGTTTTCGCGGGTGCGTTACTTAGTGGAAAAGAAACAGTGGGGATCGTGCGGGCCCCACCTCACAAATATCCTACCAAGAGGGTAGGATATTTTTGGGTTCCACCCTATCCGCTTCAACTCAGCTTAAGCAGCTTCAAGTGGCTTTTAAGCGACTTTAAGTGAAATAAAATAAAGTTTGTCGTACCACTTTATTTTATTTCTCAACTTAAAGCCCAAAAATTAAAAACCACAACTGAGAAAACTCAACTATGGAAGAGGCGTTTCTAAGCAAATATCGGTGATGTGATTCCATCGGTGCCCTCGGAATTCGATTCCGAGCACTGGTTCAGAAGTTATAAAAACTCGCTCGTTCTTTCACTGAACGTACCCAAGCCAAACTTCGGAAAATGATTCAGGGCACAACGGGCCTCGGAATCACGTGCCGGCAGAAACTGCATTCTTGTAAAATTCGAAAGCAAATTAAGAAAAAAAAATTCCTTGAAATTTACGGGTCTTTACATCACTCCAACCTCAGGGATTTAAGTCCCCATAAAGATACATCATAAACTAGGGAAACAAATGTGGGTACTGAGAACGCATCTGAGCCTCCCACTCCCAAGTGCTCTCCTGGGGGTTCCCATGCTGCCATCTGATGCGCACTAGAGGAATCAACCATCCACTTAGGACCCGCTCCCGTCGATCCTCGATCTCCACTGGGACCTCCGAAAAAGTCTCCTCATCATCAATGTCTAGCTCCCCATGGTCAATGATGTGTGTCGGGTCATGCACGTATCTCCTCAGCTGAGATACGTGGAAGACTTCGTGCACCCGGTGCAACTGAGATGGTAGAGCCAGGCGGTAAGCCACCTCACCGATCCTGCTGAGGACCTAGAATGGTCCGATGAAGCGTGGAGACAACTTGTCACCTCGGCCAAATCTCTGTAACCCACGTCGAGGTGAGACCCGCAAGAAGACGTGGTCTCCATCCTCGAACTCTAGTGGCCTTCGCCTCCTGTCAGCATAAGACTTCTGTCGGCTCTGAGTTGTCCTCATCCTCTCCTGGATGACCTGGACCTTCTCTATCATGGCCTGGACCATATTTGGTCCCACAAGTGCTGACTCCCCAGGGTCTGTCTAGCACAAATGAGATCTGCAAGGTCTGTCGTACAACGCCTCGTATGGTGCCATCCCGATGGTGGAGTGGTAGCTGTTGTTGTACGCGAACTCCACCGAGGGTAGGTGGTCCTCCCAACTACGACCAAAGTCGAGGACACATGCGCAGAGCATGTCCTCGAGAGTCTGAATGGTCCTCTCCATCTGACCATCTGTCTGAGGGTGAAAGGCGGTGCTCAGATGTAGTTGCGTCCCAAATGCCTCCTGCAACCCCTTCTAAAGCCGGGAAGTAAAGTGAGCATCTCGATCAGAGATGATAGACGGTGGCACACTTTGAAGCCGTATAATCTCCTGAACGTAGAGATGCCCCAAGCTCTCCACTTCACCCTGCTCTCTGATGGGTAAGAAGTGAGCCGACATGGTGAGTCAATCGACAATCACCCAAATGGAGTCGCGGCCTCTGGAAGTGCGTGGAAGTCCAGTCACGAAGTCCATAAATATTCCGTCCCACTTCCACTCCGGGACCTCTAAGGGTTGTACCAAGCCTGCTGGTACCTGGTGCTCTGCCTTCACCTGCTGGCATATGAGGCATCGTGAAATGAACTCTTCCACAACCTTCTTCATTCCCGGTCACCAGTGCTGTCGTCTGAGATCCTCGTACATCTTCACCACTCCAGGATGTACCGCCAAAGGAGAAGTGCGAAACTCTCTCAGAACCTCCTCTCGTAAAGCGACTGGTACTAAGGTACGTCCTCTGAAAAGGATGTCGTGCTCTGCTCCAAAGGAGAAGCCATCAGGTGCTTGTCTTGAGGATAACTGGGCACTCCACGTCTCATAGTCAGTATCCCCATGATGTGCCTCTCTGACCCACTGTAGTAGTGGAGGGGTGACTGTGAGAGAATGAAGGAAGGTTGCTCCATCTCTATCCACGAAGGATATCTTCAAAGAGGCTAGCTGCTCTGTCACCTCCTCAAGTAGCTGAATGCCCGTCCTCATACTGAGAGCATCGGCTACGACGTTCCCCTTCCCAGGAGTATAGACTATATCAAAGTCATAGTCCTAGAGGAACTCGAGCCATCACCACTGTCTCAGGTTCAGTTCCTTCTGCGAGAAGATGTACCTGAGACTCTGGTGGTCAGAAAAGACTGTAAATTGCTCGCCCATCAGATAGTTTTACCATGTCTTCAGAGCGAAGACCACTACTGATAACTCCAAGTCATGGGTGGCATAGTTCTTCTCATGCGGCCTCAAATGACATGATCCATAGGCGATCACTACCCGCTCCTGCATCAGGACACATCTGAGTCCGGTCCCTGATTCATCGCAGTAGACTACGTACCCTACTCCCTCCTCAGGCAACCTCAAGATAGGTGCACTGGTCAGTCTCTGTCTCAGCTCCTGGAAGCTCTGCTGACATCTGTCTGACCACACAAAGGGTTTCCCCTTCTTCGTCAAAGCTGAGAGTGGTGCCGCAACTTTGGATAAGTCTGGCACAAATCTCCGATAGTATCCAGCTAGTCCCAAGAAACTCCGCACCTCCGTCACGCTCCTGGGTGGCTCCCAAGCTAGCACTGCCTTGATCTTCGCAGGATCCACTGCAACTCCCACCTCAGAGATGACGTGACCCAAGAAATGAACCTCACGTATCTAGAACTGACACTTCGAGAGATTTCCATAAAGCTGGTGCTCTCATAGTGTGTCTAGTACAACCCGTAAGTGGTAGGCGTGCTCCTCCTCAGTCGTCGAGGACATCAAAATGTCGTCGATGAAGACCACGACAAATCGATCAAGGTATGGCTGAAAGATCCTGTTCATGAGGCCCATGAACACTGCTAGAGCATTGGTTACGCCGAATGGCATAACCAAGAACTCATAGTGGCCATACCGACATCTGAAGGTCGTCTTATGAACGTCCTCGTCTCGAACTCTGAGCTGATAATAGCCTGACCTGAGGTCTATCTTCGAGAACCACCGTGCTCCCTTGAGCTGATCGAAGAGGTCATCAATACTCGGTAGCGGATACTTGTTCCTCACTATCACCTGGTTCAGGCAATTATAGTTGACACATAGTCGCAAGCTCCCGTCCGCCTTCTTGGTGAACAATATCGGGGAAGCCCAGGGTGAAACACTGGTTCGGATGAAACCCTTGCCCTGCAAGTCCTCCAACTGTACCCGTAGCTCTTGAAGCTCAGCGGGGGCCATCCGATATGCTGGAGTGGATATCGGGGCTGTCCTGGGGTACATGTCAATATAAAATTCTACCTCTCTGCGAGGAGGTAGCCCTGGAACGTCGTCGGGAAAGATGTCCGCATACTGATCCACCACTACAGGAAAACCAAGACTCTGCACGTCAACTTCTCCTAGGATGAGTCTAGCCAACTGATTAGTGATGGGCTGTCCTCTCCTCTGCGGAAGTCCATCCTGTGCTGCGAAGGCTCCCTTCTCACCGGTGAAGGTGAACCTGCTCCCATCAGTGCGTACACATCGCACCTTGCGCCTAAAACAGTCAATATGTGCATGGACTGTAGATAACCAATCCATGCCCAAGATGACGTCGTAAGGCCTCGACGCTGCTACAAGAAGATCCCAGCTGAAGCTCTCGCCTCCTAGAGTAAGCTCACACTGCCGGCACCAGTGCATAATCGTCGAGTCTGCTCCCGTAGGAGTCTCTAGCCGTAATGATCGAGCCAACGGCTCTGTCGGAATCTCCGAGCTCCGAACAAGGGAAGCGGCTATGAAAGAGTGACTCGCTCCTGCGTCTATAAGAACTGCAGTAAGGGTGGAATAGACACAGATCGTACCTCGAATCATCTCGGGCGCGCCATGGTCGTAGGCCTCCGCTGCCTGGAGCTATGTCTGTCTCTGCCCACCAGCTCCCTATGGTCGGGGTGGACCTCTTGGTGGTGGTGGTGGTAGAGCCTCAAAGCGTCGCCCACCACCTACTGCTCATCCAGCTCCTCTGCCTCGTCCACCTCCTCCCTACGGACCACCACAGTCGACCCTCTGCCTCTGCCTGGGTGGCCCCACAACTGTTTTCTGCTCCTCGTCACGGTGGGTCAGGCAGTCACGAGCCATGTGACCCTGTCCGCCGCATGTGTAGCACTGCCTGCCTCTCGAAAGACTGGCTCCGCGCTGTGTGCCCCGCACTGCTGAGCCAGTGTCCTGCGGTCGTCTGTGTGAGGGTCTGGTCTGCCTGGACCCCTGAGTCATCTGTCGACTGCCTGCTGTGGAAGACTCTGCTACGTGCTGCCCCGCTGTAGGACTCGCTGCTGGAGAAGTCTCAGCAAGAAATCTCTCGATCAAAAGGGCTCGCTCCAGTACTCCTGCCTGAGTCGGAATGCTAAGGGAGATCAGCGATGCCCTGATCTCATGTCGCAATCCCTGCTCAAAGGTCCGGGCCCGGAAGAACGAGTCATGTACCATGTCGGTCGAGTAGCGCGAGAGATCGGTAAATCTCGCCGAGTACTGGGCGACCGTCATACTGCCCTGCCGAAGCTGAAGAAGCTCCTGAATGCGCACCGCACGGAGGGTGGCTGGGACGAACTCTGAGCGGAAGAGGCTCTCAAAGTCAGTCCAGAGAATAGATGCCTCATCGTACACCTGGAGCATCAAGCTCCACCATCGGCCCGTTGCTGCGTGCAGTAGGCTCACTGTGAGGATCACCATGAGTTTTGTTGGTGTCCTCACTAGCCTGAAAACTCGTACCACTGCCTCCAGCCATCCTTGGCTGCCTGGGGGTCCGTCTCCCCACGGAACCTAGGCAGTCGCTGGCGCTGAAACTCATGCAGTGCACTAAAGAGACGTGCATCGTCAGCAGCTGGGGCTGGAAGCATCAGTGGCCCGGCAGGTAGAGGTACCGTCGGTGCCTCTGCTGTCAAAGGGCCATGTACCGAGGCCTTGTCACTCGGCGGGCTGTCGGCACGTACAACTCTCGGAACCCTAGTTGGCTTCCGTCGTGGGGCCATCCTGAAAAGGAACAGGTGCGCCACGGTCATAACAGTATACCTGGTGACCTGATACAAAGTAATCACAAAGAAAACTTGAAACACACATGCAATCAATGTTTTCATGCATTAAGTCGGAAATCAGAAGTCAGGGTCCGGGTGTACGGATACGTCGGCCACCGCACCAACACTGGACTCCCTAGACTGATAACCACGCTCAATACTCTCAACACTATTGCTTCACATAGAAGAAAGATCAGAGTCTACGGTATAATCGAACTGCTCTGATACCAATTTGTCACGACCCGTCCTTGGCGCCCGTGCCGTGACTACCCCAAGCCCACCTTCCATAGGCCAGGGGCTGGCGACTAGAACCAAGGCGTAAATCCCGATAAAAGGGAAGGCATTGCCTTAGTAAAGTAAACAACAAACACCACAGTGTAAGCAGGCAGAAGTAAACACTAAGTAAAAACTAGTACAACAGTAAGTGCGGAAAAGTAAAGGGGTCCAGAAATACAAGCCCAACTGTAAAGTACAACTGAAAGGGGAAAAACAACAACTGAAAGAAACAGCCACAGTGTCGAGCCATCCTCTGGAAGCCCCACCTGAAGGGTGGGTACAGATAGCCTCCAGAACTCCTCGGTCCAGCCGTCCGCTCCGAGTACACCCCGCCCAGTGGTCCACCTCCAGGTACCGTCCTGCTCCGCCAACCTCGACCACGATCAGCGTTGTCCGTCGTCTGCAACCAACACAACATAGTGCGGTCATATCCTGTGCAGGGATGAGTATAAGCTACTCAGTAGGGACCCCGAGACCCCCAAAGGTCTCCCATAATCCACAAAGGATAAACCACAAAGGAAAGATACAATCACGAAGTAACATCTCACACGGCTTAGTTATATGCCCATACATATACCTAAGTTATCAATTCCTGCTCGGCTCCAACATCCGAGCTCAAGTACAACCCATTCCACACAGTAAAACAAAACGTAAATCCACACTGGATAGCACAACACAATCTACAAAGGAATGAGAAACAGGGTTTCAGCTCACATAGGTATACTTCTTCATATGACAATAAAGATGACCAGATATTGCCACTGATTCATCTAAGTCGTCGGACCCACAAAGGATCGATAAGTACAAACCAACGCAATGACCCACAAAGGATCTGACCCACAAAGGATCGATAGGTAACTAACCCCCGCAATGACCCACACAGGATCGGACCCACACAAGACCGATAGGTAACTAACCCCCGCAAAGACCCACACAGGATCGGACCCACACAGGATCTGTAGGCGCTGGCCCACACAGGACCGCTGAGCGCTGACCCACATTGGATCGGACCAACACAGGATCGGTAGCACTAAACCACAAAGGATCGCTGAGTGCTGTAGTCATCGCCGTCAAATCCACTGAGGATCTCTGCACAGTCGTCGTCGTCACAGTAGCAGTCCCAGCCAGCTCTAGGTTTCTCGCACACAGCAAGCTCGTTCGGGAGGGTCCGCTCCACGAGCCGAGAGGCTGATACATCAACTGAGACATAGTCCAGAGTTGATCTATCCAAAAGTTCTGTATCATCAACAGGAACTCAACGTCGCAGACGGCGCATCAATCGGACGCCCGGTCTGAGAGTTATTGGTTTTTTTGTCCGAGGGGCCCGGTTAGTTTTTAAGGAAAAAACAACCCGACCTCACTCCACCTGCGTCCAAACCTTAGGCGGAGTAAGCCAAAAGATCCGTCTCACTTAGAGGAATTCAACAAAGTCAATGGCATGTCAATCGGACATCTGAAGCTCAAGATATGTGTGTTTTTGCTCCGAGGGCCCTATTGGTTTCGTGTATGAACCAACCCGGCCGAACCCAAAGTATTCCGAAACCTTGATTGTGATATACCAAAATTACCGTCTCGATCCAAGGATCGCATCGCCGCTGACGACACGTCATTCGGAGGCTCGTAGCTCAAGTTATAAGAAAAAGACCGAAAAGGACCAGAAACGGGGGGTCTGTGTAACACCCGAGACTTTTATGTTATATAAATCATCAAAGGAATCTTTTTCTACACAACACTTGCTTGGCTTGCTTTACACGCAATCGCGACCTTCCTCGATAGCTTGCGTCGTACGTAATACCGAGTTTCACTAAATAACAATATGCTATTAAAACTAGCCGTTATGAATAGTAATAACCACTTTTTGAAATTTTATAAATTTTATTTTTCAAAATGGACTTCATTTTTGGACTTAGAATATCGAAATTAGCCTAGGGTGAAATTTTGGTATTTTTCTGAAAACTTTCAATTTTTGATGAATAGTGAAACCACTAAGTGGTAGGTTAAAAACCGAATTTTGCATAAAACTTAATTTTACCACTTCTGTGAATGGAATTTCGAAAATCCGAGAGACACGGTTAATATCAAGGACTAAAATGTGGTTCAATGAGATGAAAATAATTTTTGGTGAATAGTAACTTTTTACTTTTTTTTACCGCGGTTAATAGTAAATAGGGTAACTAAGGGTAAATATGATATTAATATTACCCTAACACATGTCCTAATTCTATTGGACAAGTGTAATTCGACCAAAAACAAACTTAGGAATAAAATATGACCATTTAGGCCCACTTGGATTAGATTAGGACATTTATTATTAATTTATTTAAAGAAGGGTTAAAATAGTTAAAATCAAAGTTTAATAAGTAAATCATTTTTAATATGGGGTTATACATAAGATAAATTCGATTGTAAATATTCATTAGAAATATAAAAAGATTTACTACATGATGGTATTTTATTTGTAATTTTTAGACATCAAATAATTTAATTTATTTATGACACAAAGATGATGCAGTAATTATCTTGTTAATGAAATATTGACATAATTGATGTTATAAACACCAAAATAAATGTAATTTTAGACTTTTTATGAATTGAACTAATTTTCTAGGTTACTGTGATATATTAGTGTTGATTTAATCAACTTAGTTAGAACATATAATTCTGTTATGACTTTCACAAAAATCATATATCAAATGGTGTCAAAATTGACACAAAATAGTTTTTAAGTAAAATATTATATTATTAATTGTTATTTTATTCCTAAAAATCTAAGGTTCGGCCAAATGACTTAGATAAGTATATATATATTAATAATAAACAATTTGGGGTTCGTTTGGCATGTTATAGTAAGTGTATTAACCATATAGTGGAAGAAAACAAAAAGACACGGTAAAAGTTAAATTAATTAACTTAGAGTTAAATATAATTGATAAGGTTAAAATAATACCCTAAACTTGTCTAAATCCTATTGTTTGATAGGATTTCGAACCTTCCCCAATTTATCTTCGAAATAAGACCCTTTGGAACCATTATAAACCGATTTTGACTTTAATATAAAATAATATTTTGAGATATTCCTAAGGTGCCCCTCTCCTCCCTTATAAAAGGGCACCTCCTCCCCCTCCTCCTCACACCAATTTGAGCACTCAAGTTCGGCCAAACCCTACCATTTTCTCCTCTCCACTTCCCTAGAATAATCCTAGAGGTCCTGGTCTTCTCCAAAGACCAATCTTAGTTCCTTAAGTGGAGGATTCAAATAGGCGTTCTAAAGAAGAGGTAATATCCATTACCGATCTTTTCAATTTCTTTCTTCTTCAACTTCTTCTTCTTTAGTTGTTTCATGATAAAGTAATAACATCAGTATTACTTACATACTGATATGTTATTATAAATATGAAACAACCCTAATTCACCTTCTATCCATCCTACGGAAAAATGAAATCACCGCGCGTGCGTACGTACGGAATACCGTCTCCACGCCGTGGTGTAATCTATTTTCCACCATCACCTTACAAGGATGGGTATAATGGTGTAATGAGTAACTATATATGATTATTATGAAGTAATATTGATACTTAAATAATATATATATACTCCAATACAATTCCACGATCATAGGAACGATATCATCACTCGTGCGTACGTACGGAATATCGTCTCCACGATGTGATGCGACTCATTCTACATGATATTCATTTCATAATGATTATATAAATGAATTGAATGAATGAATATGGTATATACTACACTAATACCATTCTGGAAATGAATTATCTATAACCTAAAGATAAGAATAAGAATTTATTCGACAAAACACGCATAAGAACAAAAAGTTATAAAGACCCGAGTAACAAGTAACAATGAAATATTACTAACAAGAAGATAATAATATGACCATATATGATCTCATATAAATATGTATGATTCTGGAATAAGTCAATAACATTATTTAAACCATTATACAGGAGCTTCGGACACGAACAAAGCAAATCGGACCTAAGGTAAGAGAAATATCACAATCTCATTTTTATCCGAGATTGTTTATTCGTAAGTATTTACTGGGGTGTATTTTATCATCCACATCCATGTTCCCTCAATATGTAATATTGTTTCCATCCACTTGCAATAGTTTAAATCCAATTTTACCCTTAGGTGAGTTTTTAGTAAAGAATATGAAAGGAATCTTTTGTCGTTTTTCCGTACGAGGTACTTTTTGACTTTTCCGACAAAAGTGCGAGAAGAATGTTTTTTTTAAACTTATACGGCATGAATGGATTTTTAAAACATTATTTCCAAGAAGCTTCCTTTACAAGTTTTCAAGTGTATTTTTAATCAACTTCTTTTAGTTTATAATTATATGACATGTTAAGAAAAGAAAAGTGTTTTTGAAAAAGAAAGGATATTTTCCTCAAGAATGGAGTTCAAGTGTTTTATCAAAATTATTTTCCATCTAATATAATAAAGGGTTCTGTTTTTATCCCTTTAATTACATTGATTTGATTATGTTGTGAGGGAATTATTTTTATGAAGTCATTTGCCTTATATGATTTGTTTTATGATGTCATGATGTTTCAAGAATCCCATTTTTGTTACATGTGTTCTGCGATGATGTATGATTTATGATTATGTGGCACACATAAGAAAGGATTCATTATAAGATGGGTGGGACCTATATCTCCCTCCAATGCATTGGGTAAAGATTTATATCTCATGAGATAGACATGGCTGGAACGGAAGGTTATTTCGGTTCAGTGAAACAGGACTGAAACGAGGAGTGAACTCAGTTCAGAAAGGGACATTGTCCACTAAGATAGTCTTGGCAATGAGTCATGACTAACAAGAAATGATTTTCCATGATTATGTGTGCATGCCAAAAAGTTTCAAGTTTTATGTTATGATTATGGGGATCTCATTTTCACTTCTATGATTTATTCCATGTTAAGATAGTATGATCTCTTTTGCAGGTTTTGATTTTCAAAAAGATATGATATGATTTTTATTCCCTTTACTTGCCCTTGCTGAGCATTTGAGCTCACCCTTTTATTTTTTCTTTTCCCCAGGTCAGGAAGATGGATATTAAGTAGAATATGCTAAAAGGGACCCTAGATATGATGAAATAAATGGGAGACACTGTAGAAGAATTATGAACCAGTTGTTTATGTTTCCCAGTTTCTAAAGACACTATACCTATACGGTCCTTTGTGGTTTTGTCATATGTTGTAATAAGTGTGCTTCACTTTTGAAGTATTAACAATGTATGTAAAGTGTGGGTCGTTATAGTTGGTATCAGAGGAAAGGTATAGTCAACCTTTGGAAACTAGGATGTGAAAGCCTTAGTAAGAACCCTAAGGATAAGTCTAAGCATAGAACACAATCTTAGAAATGGCCATGAATAACCTAGGATAAGACCATAAGCATGAAAATTTTATTCTTGAATTATGTGGTTTCCTATTATAATTAGTGTTGCTCACACTATTCTTCTTGGTTTTAGTCAATGGCTGGAACCCGAAGGAACCGTGTTAATGCGGAATGCGATGGGCAATGCAATGATTGTCCCCCTGAGTAACCAAACGATATGGGAGCTGGAATGCAAAATCTTGTAGCCATGCTCACGCAACTTTCTCAAGCTATGAATCATGCAGGATTTCCAAACGAGCAAAGGAGGGAGCAACATTCTGTTGAATCATTCATGAGGAAGCGTCCACCTTCTTTCAGTGGGTCTACTGATCCATTAGTTGCTGAACAATGGATTAGTACTACTGAAAAGATATTTTCAGTTCTTCAATGTTCTGAACATGATAAAGTCATCCTAGCAGTGTATCGTTTGGAAGGGGATGCTGATCAATGGTGGAATCTTGTTAAGAATACGAGGCAAAGGGATGAAATTGAGTCTATGGAATGGGACGAGTTCAAGAACTTATTTTTCAATAAGTACTTCCCTCGTATTCTCCGAACAAAGATGGAGAAAGAGTTTCTTGAACTGAAGCAAAGGGATGATGAATCTGTTGGTACCTATGAAGCAAATTTTACAAGACTTGCAAGGTACGCTTCTGGTATTATTATCCAACCTGAGAGTAAGATCGATCGATTCTTTAGTGGCTTAAAACCAAGTCTTCGAAGGGCGTTAGCCATAAGGGACTTCAATAGCTACGAGGAAATCGTTCGATGTGCTCTCAAAGTCGAGATGGAGATTGGAGTAACCCATCAGTCACATGGGTTTGATAAGAAGAGGAAGATGGAATTCAAAGAAAAATCTAAAGAGCACACGGAAAAGAAGATGAGCTTTTCCTTATGCTCAAAGTGTGGAAAGAAACATGGAGGGAGTTGTCTTAAAGGGACAAGTAAATGTTTTAAATGTGGAAAGGAAGGTCATCGGGCATTTGAATGCCGTGATAATGGGAAGAAGATGTCTAATGATGCAAACAAAGGAAGGGATACACAGAATGAACCTACTACACTTCAATGTTTCAAGTGCAAGGAGATGGGGCATTATGCCAATCAATGCCCAAATCCAAGGGTTGATGATGATGGTCGACGTCAACAAAATATTAAGGCTAAAGACAAAGGAAAGTCACATGCAATTTCTATCAGCGATGTGGAGTACGATAACGATGTGGTGAAAGGTACACTTACCATCCACTCTAAAGTAGCAAATGTTTTATTTGATTCTGGATCCACCCACTCTTTTATTTCTGAAGAATTTTATAAGGGTATCACCGTATTACCTCAACAATTAGATGTTGAGTTAGCTGTGACAACACCTAATGGCACATCAATCGCATCAAAAGTTTATAATTCTTCTCCGATCGAAGTTTGTGGGAAAGTGCTTCCTGCAAATCTTGTGATCCTTCCTATAGTGGAATTTGATGTGATTCTTGGCATGGATTGGCTTTCTTTATACGGAGCTCATATCAATTGCCAAAGAAGGGAAGTCACATTTCATATTCCAGATCAATCTACGATCATCTATCAATGCAAGGATGAATATAACCTTCCAGTGGAAATTTCTTCCATCTTATGGGTATTGATTCCACTAAATGAAGGTTATTTATCTCAAATGGTTGGTGAGAAACTCACGATTAAGAATATGCCCATCGTACGGGAGTTTGATGATGTCTTTCTGGAGGAATTACCGGGTCTTCCACCAAATCGTGAAGTTGAGTTTTCAATAGAACTCGTACCGGGTGCTTTGCCTATTTCAAAGACACCTTATAGAATGGCCCCAATTGAGTTGCAGGAATTGAAGAAGCAACTCCAAGAGAATCTTGATAAGGGATTCATACGCCCTAGTGCGTCACCTTGGGGAGAACCTGTTCTATTTGTTAAGAAGAAAGATGGATCAATGAGACTCTGCATTGATTATCGAGAACTTAACAAGATCACTATCAAGAACAAATACCCTCTCCCACGCATTGATGACTTATTTGACCAACTACGCGGAGCTCAATACTTTTCCAAGATTGATCTTCGTTCAGGGTATCATCAATTAAGGGTCAAAAGGGAGGATATACCAAAGACGGCTTTCCGTACAAGGTATGGACACTATGAATTTATAGTGATGCCATTTGGTCTTACTAATGCCCCTGCTATCTTCATGGATCTAATGAATAGAGTCTTTAGAGACTATCTTGATCAATTTGTGGTAGTCTTTATAGACGATATTCTTGTCTATTCAAAGAGCAAGGAAGAGCATGAAGATCACTTGAGAATTATATTGAAGACCCTGAGAAAGGAGAAGCTTTATGCCAAATTTACCAAGTGTGAATTTTGGCTTCAAAAAGTTGCATTTTTGGGTCACATAATCTCAAAAGAGGGGATATCTGTGGATCCAGCAAAAACAGAGGTTATCGAAAGATGGTCGAGACCAACAACGGTAACTGAGATTCGAAGTTTTCTTGGTTTGGCTGGATATTATCGACGTTTTGTAAAAGATTTTTCACGATTATCTAATCCACTCACCAAGTTGACTCGGAAAGGAGTTAAGTTTGTCTGGACAGAGGAATGTGAAGAGAATTTCAAGGAGTTGAAAAGAAGGTTATCCAGTGCACCTGTGCTCACACTGCCTTGTAGTGGAGAAAGGTTTGTGATCTACAGTGATGCATCCAAGAAGGGATTGGGGTGTGTTCTTATGCAAAATGATATGGTGATAGCTTATGCCTCACGACAGTTGAAAATCCATGAGCAAAATTACCCAACACATGATTTGGAGTTGGCTGCGGTAATCTTTGCATTAAAGATTTGGAGGCATTACCTTTATGGTGAAAGGTGTGATATTTATACTGATCATAAAAGTTTAAAGTATATTTTCACACAAAAGGAGTTGAATATGCGTCAAAGAAGATGGTTGGAGCTGATTAAGGATTATGACTGCTCAATCCATTACCACCCTGGGAAAGCAAACAAGGTGGCAGATGCATTAAGTCGACAAGACCATGCTAGTTTATCCATGATGAGGATCACAAAAGATCCAATATTTATGGATTTAAAAAGGATGGATCTTGGAATTATAATGGAAGGGGGAAAATCTTATCTTTCTCAAATGAATGTTCAACCATCTATACATGTGAAGATTAAAGAGGCACAGAAAGAAGATGTCGAGTTACAAAAGAAGGTGAGAAATGTTCCTGAATTCAACCTTGATTGTGATGGGATAATAAAGTTCAGGAATCGGGTTTGCGTTCCTCCCATCCCCGAATTAAAGAATGAGCTGCTGGATGAGGCTCATAGTTCATCATTCTCTATTCATCCTGGATGCACGAAGATGTATAGGGACCTGAAAGAGTACTTCTGGTGGGATGGCATGAAAAGAGATGTTGCTGAATATGTCTCTCGATGCTTGGTTTGTCAACAAGTTAAAGCTGAGAGACAGAAGTCTAAGGGGATGTTACAACCATTACCCATACCCAAATGGAAATGGGAAAACATCACTATGGACTTTGTCACAGGACTTCCTAAAACATCCAAAGGCAATAATGCTATCTGGGTCATAGTTGATCGTCTTACAAAGTCTGCACACTTCATTGCTATTAGAGAGGATTTATCTCTAGATCAGCTTGCCAGGATATATGTAAAGGAAGTGGTAAGATTGCATGGAGTACCACTTTCTATTATATCTGATCGAGATCCGAGATTTACCTCGAAGTTCTGGCGAAGTCTTCAGCATACTCTGGATACAGAGTTGAGTTTCAGCACTGCTTATCATCCCCAGACAGACGGTCAGTCTGAGAGAACAATTCAAACCCTAGAAGATATGTTGAGAGCTTGCTCTATGGATTTCAAAGGATGTTGGGATCAACACCTACCTTTGGTGGAATTTTCTTATAATAATAGCTTTCACTCCAGTATTCAGATGGCTCCTTATGAAGCTCTCTATGGAAAGAAATGCAGGACTCCAACTTGCTAGGATGAAGTTGGGGAAAGAAAGCTGTTAGGACCTGATCTCGTTGATGAAATGGCAGAAAAGGTCAGATATATTCAACAACACATAAGAGCAGCTCAGAGTCGACAGAAATGTTATGCCGACAACCGAAGAAAAGACCTAGAGTTTGAAGTGGGTGATAAAGTGTTCTTACGAATATCTCCCTGGAAGAGGGTTATGAGATTTGGAAAGAAGGGGAAGTTGAGCCCTAGATATATCGGTCCTTTCGAAATACTGGATCGTGTTGGGAAGGTAGCTTACCGATTGGCGCTTCCACCGAATCTCTCTCAAGTTCACGATGTGTTCCATGTATCTCTCCTGAGAAAGTACATACCAGATCCTTCACATGTACTCAGCTCAGAAGTTGTACCGCTGGAGCAAGATCTTTCTTATGAAGAACAGCCGATAGAGATTCTGGATCGTAGCGAAAAAGTCCTACGAAACAAGACCACTCGCTTGGTGAAAGTTTTATGGAGAAACCACCAACTTGAAGAAGCTACATGGGAGCTTGAGGATATGATGAGGGAGAAGTATCCTCATCTGTTTGTTACAAAGTGACGAATTTCGAGGGCGAAATTCTTTTTAAGGGGGGTAGAATGTAACACCCGAGACTTTTATGTTATATAAATCATCAAAGGAATCTTTTTCTACACAACACTTGCTTGGCTTGCTTTACACGCAATCGCGACCTTCCTCGATAGCTTGCATCGTACGCAATACCGAGTTTCACTAAACAACAATATGCTATTAAAACTAGCCGTTATGAATAGTAATAACCACTTTTTGAAATTTTATAAATTTTATTTTTCAAAATGGACTTCATTTTTGGACTTAGAATATCGAAATTAGCCTAGGGTGAAATTTTGGTATTTTTCTGAAAACTTTCAATTTTTGATGAATAGTGAAACCACTAAGTGGTAGGTTAAAAACCGAATTTTGCATAAAACTTAATTTTACCGCTTCTGTGAATGGAATTTCGAAAATCCGAGAGACACGGTTAATATCAAGGACTAAAATGTGGTTCAATGAGATGAAAATAATTTTTGGTGAATAGTAACTTTTTACTTTTTTTTACCGCGGTTAATAGTAAATAGGGTAACTAAGGGTAAATATGATATTAATATTACCCTAAAACATGTCCTAATTCTATTGGAAAAGTGTAATTCGACCAAAAACAAACTTAGGAATAAAATATGACCATTTAGGCCCACTTGGATTAGATTAGGACATTTATTATTAATTTATTTAAAGAAGGGTTAAAATAGTTAAAATCAAAGTTTAATAAGTAAATCATTTTTAATATGGGGTTATACATAAGATAAATTCGATTGTAAATATTCATTAGAAATCTAAAAATATTTACTACATGATGGTATTTTATTTGTAATTTTTATACATCAAATAATTTAATTTATTTATGACACAAAGATGATGCAGTAATTATCTTGTTAATGAAATATTGACATAATTGATGTTATAAACACCAAAATAAATGTAATTTGAGACTTTTTATGAATTAAACTAATTTTCTAGGTTATTGTGATATATTAGTGTTGATTTAATCAACTTAGTTAGAACATATAATTCTGTTGTGACTTTCACAAAAATCATATATCAAATAGTGTCAAAATTGACACAAAATAGTTTTTAAATAAAATATTATATTATTAATTGTTATTTTATTCCAAAAAATCTAAGGTTCGGCCAAATGACTTAGATAAGGATATATATATTTATAATAAACAATTTGGGGTTCGTTTGGCATGTTATAGTAAGTGTATTAACCATATAGTGGAAGAAAACAAAAAGACACGGTAAAAGTTAAATTAATTAACTTAGAGTTAAATCTAATTGATAAGGTTAAAATAATACCCTAAACTTGTCTAAATCCTATTGGTTGATAGGATTTCGACCCTTACCCAATTTATCTTCGAAATAAGACCCTTTGGAACCATTATAAACCGATTTTGACTTTAATATAAAATAATATTTTGAGATATTCCTAAGGTGCCCCTCTCCTCCCTTATAAAAGGGCACCTCCTCCCCCTCCTCCTCACACCAATTTGAGCACTCAAGTTCGGCCAAACCCTGCCATTTTCTCCTCTCCACTTCCCTAGAATAATCCTAGAGGTCCTGGTCTTCTCCAAAGACCAATCTTAGTTCCTTAAGTGGAGGATTCAAAGAGGCGTTCCAAAGAAGAGGTAATATCCATTACCGATCTTTTCAATTTCTTTCTTCGTCAACTTCTTCTTCTTTAGTTGTTTCATGATAAAGTAATAACATCAGTATTACTTACATAATGATATGTTATTATAAATAAGAAACAACCCTAATTCACCTTCTATCCATCCTACGGAAAAATGAAATCACCGCGCGTGCGTACGTACGGAATACCGTCTCCACGCCGTGGTGTAATCTATTTTCCACCATCACCTCACAAGGATGGGTATAATGGTGTAATGAGTAACTATATATGATTATTATGAAGTAATATTGATACTTAAATAATATATATATACTCCAATACAATTCCACGATCATAGGAACGATATCATCACTCGTGCGTACGTACGGAATACCGTCTCCACGATGTGATGCGACTCGTTCTACATGATATTCATTTCATAATGA
The DNA here is from genome assembly GCA_963277665.1 of Viscum album. Lineage (NCBI taxonomy): Eukaryota > Viridiplantae > Streptophyta > Magnoliopsida > Santalales > Viscaceae > Viscum > Viscum album. The sequence goes on from OY728158.1 coordinate 295,097,164, forward strand.
TTATATAAATGAATTGAATGAATGAATATGGTATATAATACACTAATACCATTCTAGAAATGAATTATCTATAACCTAAAGATAATAATAAGAATTTATTCGACAAAACACGCATAAGAACAAAAAGTTATAAAGACCCGAGTAACAAGTAACAATGAAATATTACTAACAAGAAGCTAATAATATGACCATATATGATCTCATATCAATATGTATGATTCTGGAATAAGTCAATAACATTATTTAAACCATTATACAGGAGCTTCGGACACGAACAAAGCAAATCGGACCTAAGGTAAGGGAAATATCACAATCTCATTTTTATCCGAGATTGTTTATTCGTAAGTATTTACTGGGGTGTATTTTATCATCCACATCCATGTTCCCTCAATATGTAATATTGTTTCCATCCACTTTCAATAGTTTAAATCCAATTTTACCCTTAGGTGAGTTTTTAGTAAAGAATATGAAAGGAATCTTTTGTCGTTTTTCCGTACGAGGTACTTTTTGACTTTTCCGACAAAAGTACGAGAAGAATGTTTTTTTTAAACTTATACGGCATGAATGGATTTTTAAAACATTATTTCCAAGAAGCTTCCTTTACAAGTTTTCAAGTGTATTTTTAATCAACATCTTTTAGTTTATAATTGTATGACATGTTAAGAAAAGAAAAGTGTTTTTGAAAAAGAAAGGATATTTTCCTCAAGAATGGAGTTCAAGTGTTTTATCAAAATTATTTTCCATCTAATATAATAAAGGGTTCTGTTTTTATCCCTTTAATTACATTGATTTGATTATGTTGTGAGGGAATTATTTTTATGAAGTCATTTGCCTTATATGATTTGTTTTATGATGTCATGATGTTTCAAGAATCCCATTTTTGTTACATGTGTTCTACGATGATGTATGATTTATGATTATGTGGCACACATAAGAAAGGATTCATTATAAGATGGGTGGGACCTATATCTCCCTCCAATGCATTGGGTAAAGATTTATATCTCATGAGATAGACATGGCTGGAACGGAAGGTTATTTCGGTTCAGTGAAACAGGACTGAAACGAGGAGTGAACTCGGTTCAGAAAGGGACTTTGTCCACTAAGATAGTCTTGGCAATGAGTCATGACTAACAAGAAATGATTTTCCATGATTATGTGTGCATGGCACAAAGTTTCAAGTTTTATGTTATGATTATGGGGATCTAATTTTCACTTCTATGATTTATTCCATGTTAAGATAGTATGATCTCTTTTGCAGGTTTTGATTTTCAAAAAGATATGATATGATTTTTATTCCCTTTACTTGCCCTTGCTGAGCATTTGAGCTCACCCTTTTATGTTTTCTTTTACCCAGGTCAGGAAGATAGATATTAAGTAGAATATGCTAAAAGGGACCCTAGATATGATGAAATAAATGGGAGACACTGTAGAAGAATTATGAACCAGTTGTTTATGTTTCCCAGTTTCTAAAGACACTATACCTATACGGTCCTTTGTGGTTTTGTCATATGTTGTAATAAGTGTGCTTCACTTTTGAAGTATTAACAATGTATGTAAAGTGTGGGTCGTTATAGTCTGGGCCCGGACCGACCCGGCCCAACCCCCCCAGGGTCAGCCCGAATCGGGTCAACCCGACCCGGGTCTGGGTCCGACCCGGTTTGGCGCAACCCGGCCTGGCCAGGGCGGCTCGGCCCGGCCTGGGCGTGACCTGGCCGGCGGGTCGGCTCGGCTCGGTCGAGTGGCCGAGCAAGGGGAGCCGCGGGGCGTGCAGCCCCCGCGGAAGTGAAGTCACGGGCCGCGTGGGAACGCGCTTGGTCATCGGACGCGGAAAAGCCGCGTCCTGTGTCTCGCCAGACCCATGCGGTCGCGGGTCTGGTCGGCCGCCACCTCCAGCCGCCGGTGGATTCCGCGGGCCACCAGAGTCGCTCCAGTGGTCCGAATCCATTTTCGTCTGCGTCGTAGCTCCTCCAGGGTCCCATTCTTCACTGCGGAATCAACAAATCGTCTCTGCTGCTCGTTTTGTCGTCGTCCTCCGTTCCGCACATCAACGAAGAACTGTGGAGGGTTGTCGGGCCGTGTTCGTTTGGCCCGCACCCTCCGCGTTAGGTGATAACAATTGGGAAAAAATAAAATAATGATCAACACATGAAAACATAACAAGATACAATTTTAATAAATTAAAATTGCACTTTGATCCCAGACTCTTTGTTTTAGAAGGAAACAACTACGGGAATAAAATATTATTTCAAATAAATTCCCTACCTCGTCGTCGTCGTCGGATGCGAGTTTGTCGCAGAATTGACCGTCGTGGTAGGAGGTGATCGTCGCGTCGCGGATGGGCGTCGCGTCATCGTGGAAGGGTGTCGCATCGACGATCTCCGAGGGTTAAAGAAACACACGGATTTAATTATAACAATTAAATCAATGTTGAGGATAGAAACCACAAAGGAATTTAAAAGATTTTAAATCTCCTACCTCAAGCAGTTGATCAAAGATTTGTCGCGTGGAAAGAATGTCGTGGAAGAAGCGTCGGCTTCGCGTCGATCTCCAGAGTTCGGGTGTTCTTCGTTGCCCTTCGTCGGAGGCCGGTATTCTTCGCGTTCTTCGCGTTCTTCGCATTCTTCACGTTCTTCGCATTCTTTGCGAAGGAGGATGGAGGACTTAAAGTTCTGTAAAATTCTCTCAACGAAAAATCCTCAAGAAAGGTGCATTGGTCTTATTTTCTTAGCATGCCAATGGTTTGAAAATAGGTTAAGAAACGAACAAATTAATTCATAGAATTAATTTCAACAAACTTAACCACCCAATTAATAGAAGCGTTTAGTAGTTTAAGATATGCCCTAGTTGACTTTCATTTAATAGGGGTTTTCGTGGGTGCGTTACTTAGCGAAAACGAAACGGTGGGGCTCGTGCAGGCCCCACCTCACAAATATCCGACCAAGAGGGTAGGATATTTTTGGATTCCACCCTATCTGCTTCAACTCAGCTTAATCAGATTCAAGTGGGTTTTAAGAGAATTTAAGTGAAATAAAATAAAGTTTGTCATACCACATTATTTTATTTCTTAACTTAATGACCAAAAATTAAAAACCACACCCGAGCAAACGCAACTCCGGAAGAGGCGTTTCTAAGCAAATATTGGCACTGTGATTCCATCGGTGCCCTCCGAATTCGATTCCGAGCACCGGTTCAAAAGTTAGAAAAAAATGCTCGTTCGTTCACTAAACGTACCCGAGCCAAACTTCGGAAAATGATTCCGGGCACACCGGGCCTTGGAATCACGTGCCGTCAGAAACTACGTTCTTTTAAAATTTCAAAGAAAATTAAGAAAAACATTTCCTTGAAATTTACGGGTCTTTACAATTATTTTCCTAAGCATTAAGTAAACATTCTCTAGAAAAGTGCAAGGTAAAAATTTTAAGATTATGAGATCACAACTGCTAAGGTTAAAGTTACTAATGATGTGGTGGTAGGTACATTAATAATCTCCTCAAATTTAGCTGAAGATTTTTTTTATTCTGTATTGACACATCCCTTTATATCTTCCCAATTTTATTTAAATATTAGATACTTCTAATTCATTATAACAAGTGAGTTATAAGTAAAGAATCATAATGGAGACCTTATTACAATAAAGATGTGTCGAAAAGTTCCTATTATGACACAAAAACATTTTTTAATTACTGATTTTTTCATCATACCTATGACTGATTTTGATATCATCCATATTATGGATTGGATTTATAAATATAATAAAAAAATTACTAAAAAGAGAAGTAAATTGTGATTCGTGATGAAGGTATATAATTTTTCATCTTTATAGGGGATACCTCATCATCCGAGTTATATCTTGATCCAACTTCAGTATCACTTCTAAATGAAATTATTGGGGAGGAAGAGAAAACATCATCTATGTATTAGGAAAGAAACCATAAATTTTATGTTGTACCTATTGTGAAAGAATACATTGATGTATTTCCAGAGGATTTACCAGGACATCCACTAGAGTGGGAAGTTGAGTTCTCTATTGATTTAATTCTTAGTACATGACCTATATCGAAGAATCATTATAGAATTACCACTGTGGAATTAGTAGAGTTGAAGGAAAAACCAAGAGTAAATGAGTGATAAGGAATTTATTTTCCCTAGTTTTTCTCTATGAGGAGCCTATGTTCACTTTGTTAAGAATAAAGATGGATCCATGATTTCATGAATTGATTATAGAGAAATTAATGCCATTAAAATAAATAAAAAGTAGTATATACCTCACATTGATGATTTATTTGATCAACTTCATGGAGGTCAGTATTTTTCAAAGATTTAACTTTTATCTCGATATTCAATTGAATGTGTGGAAGGAAGATATTCTAAAGACAACATTTCAAACCAGGTATGGACATTATGAGTTTACAGTAATTCCATTTAGACTAACTAATGCACTCTTTTTTAATGAATCCAATTAACAGAGTGTTCAAAGAATATCTTGAAAATTTTTTGTGGTATTTATTGATGATATCTTGATATATTCCAGAATTTATGAGCACCATGAGAACCACTTGTGGGTTGTTCTAAAGACTATTAGAAGAAAAGAGTTATATGGGAATCTTAAAATGTTTGAATTATGCATTCAAAAAGTTTATTTTTTTCTATATTATCTCTAAGGATGGAATCTCATTTGATCTTGTGAAGACAAAGGAATTCCATGAATGGACAACACCAATTAATATAACTGAGGTACGTAGTTTAATTGGATTAGCAGGTTACTATCGATATTTCATTCAGAATTTTTCCTAGTTATATAACTCATTAACCAAGATTACTCCTAAATGGGTTAAGTTCATATGGAAAAAATAATGTAAATAATGTTTTGAAGAATTTAATATTAGATTAGTGAATGCTCTGATCTTAACTCCACCATTGGAAAATGGTGGATTTGTGATTTATAATGATGCATTAGATAAGGTACATGCCTATATCCTTATGATAAATGATTGAGTTATTGTTGATACATCAATCTAATTAAAAACTCATGAACAGAACTATCCAACTCATGATCTTTAGTTATCAACTGTAATATTTTCTCTAAAAATATTGAGACACTATCTCTATGGTGAAAGATGTGAGATATATACAAATGGAAAGAGTTTGAAATATATCTTCTCACTGAAATTAATCAATATGAGGAAACGAAGATTTCTCGAGCTAAAAATGGATTTTTATTATTCAATACAATACCACCCATGGAAGATGAATAAGGTAGTCGATGCATTGATCAAGAAGGATCATGGAGTTCTGAACAAGATGAGGATTGACAAGGACCCTGTGTATATAGATCTAGAAAATATAGATATGGTAATTATCAAGGAAGGTGAAACATAGATAATTTTTTAAATGACTTCAAAACTATATTTATTATAAAGGATAAAAATAATTCAGTCTAATGATGAATAATTTCAAAAGAAAATTAAAGTAGTGAATGATGGGAATATGGTATACTTTATATATAAAGATGGAATCCTGAAATTTGGGAAGAAGCATTGTGTTCCTGATATACCAGACCTAAAGATGGAATTATTGGATGATTATCATAGATCAAATTTCTCTATACACCAAGGTAGCACTAAGATATATAAGTATTAGAAGGAACACTTATGATGGGATAATATAAAGTAGTAAATTTCTTATTATGTTTCAAAATGTTTAGTATTTCAATAGGTGAAGGCTGAAAGACAATATCCTAGAAGTGTCATGCAGACTATTCCTATGCCTACATGGAAATGGGAAGACATTACTATGAATTTTTTTCACTGTATTACCAATAAATTCAATACGGAACGATGCAATGTGGGTAATTTTTGATCGAATTACCAAATATACATATTTCCTCAATATAAGGGAGGGTTTTTTACAGGATAACCTTGCAAGAATATATATTAATGAATTTTTTAAGACTTTATAGAGCACCTATTTCTATTTTTTCTAATTGTGATCTATGATTTACATCAAAATCCAGGAAAATTCTCTATAAATATTTAGACACTAGGCTTCATTTGAGTACATCTGATCACCCTCAAACAAACAGGAAGTATGAAAGGACCATTAAAACATTATAAGCCATGTTGAGATCATGCTCGCCTGACTTTCAAGGTATCTTGGATCGGTATTTACATTTGTTAGAGTTTTCATACAATAATAGTTTCTATTCAAGTATTCAAATGGCACCATTTGAAGCATTGTATGGAAAGAGATGTCATACACCAAATTATTGGGATGAAGTTGGTAAAAGGAAGACTATAGGACCATAACTCGTAGGGGGAAAAATCTATGCTAAAGGCTATTAAAACCCATATCAAAGCGGCTCAAAGTAGAAAAAAATATATGATGATAACCAAAGAAAGGATTTGGTGTTTCTAGTGGAAGATAATGTTTTTATGAAAGTATCTCCATGGAAGGTTGTTATGATATTTGGAAAGAAAGGGAAACTAAGCCCCAGATACATTGGACCTTTTGAAATCCTAGAGAGAATTGGAGTTGTGGGTTATCATATGGCTATGTGACCTAGCCTTTCTAAAGTACACAATGTTTTCCACATCTCTTTATTAAAGAAGTACATGCCAGACCCAATGAATGTTCTCATTTCTAAAGGAATAGAATTGGAACCTGATTTATCATACTATTAGGAGACTATCTAGATTATGGACACTAGAGAGTAGGTATTGAAGAATCAGATGACTAATATGGTAAAGGTAATTTGTAAAAATCATAAAATTTAAGAGTCTGTGTGGGAACTAGATAAAGTTATAATGAATAACTACCCAAATATTTTTATGAGGTGACATTCTATAAATTTTTTAGATGAATGTTTTGAAGGAGGGGATAAAGTAACACCCCAAGATTTTGTGGTATGCCTCTTTTAAAATTTAATATCTTCGATAGTTTATGATTCATGCTACACCGAGTTTAAAACCATAGTATACTATTAAATTTGACTATTTGAATAGTAATATAACCATTATGAATAGTAATATGATCAATAGAATAGTAAAATCACCTATAAAAATATAAATAAAATTTATGTATCCTATAAATAAAAATATTGTATATTTATATCATGGAATAAGTACATAAATTTTTTAAAACTGATAAATTAAGTGCTATTATTTTTTTAAAACATAAATTTTTATTTATAATATTATAATTAATATAATAATTTAAACGAAAATTTATTTTCATAAAATAGATTCAAAGATTAATTTCTTTTGTCTAATGATTATAATACATATTTATGCGACCTTAATTAATTTTTCTAAGTGTCATAAAATCAGTTATAATTTATAAATTTGTATTTTTTGAATAAATAATTATTTTAATTAGAAATTAAATTTATCGTATTTTGAAAATTAATTTAAAAAGATGGAGTAATTTTTTTATTCTACACATTGAAAAATATTTATGGTGAATTTTTGGGATTTTTTTGAAATAATTTAATTTTTCGTGGATAGTTAAATATGGTAATTCACTGTATATAAACATTATAAGATAAATACAATATTTATTGAGTCATGAATGATTTATGAACTATAATATCTAACATAATTTCATTATTTAATTTATTTAGTGATTATTTTCAAAGTATTCATACTCGTGATCCAAAATAATAAACTAATGATTAAAATAATAAAAAAAACTCTCCTCCATTATAAATACCACACCTCACTACCTCTTCTCCTCACACTTCCATATACTTTAATATTTCTTATTTTATTCTGATTTCCTCTCTAAAACATCTCCTGCACGTTCTGGTATTTCTGGTCTCACCAAAATACCATTTCAAAATTCCTTAGTGAGGTTCTCAAGGAGAAGAATTCAAGAGGTAAATCCTTTTTCATTCGATTTCGATTTCTTCTAATTTATTTTCTTCTTATTCTATCCATAATTATTCTATAAAAACATGCATTATAACTCTAGTATATTATATATAATTTAATTTTATTATTTTAATGTAAGATTCATCATCAAACCCCTTCTCCTCCCACCTTTTATTACAAATGTTAAAACATTATCCATGATGTGCCAATTTACCGCCATTATGGAAGATGCAAATTCATTTCTCATTACATCCTTCAAGGATGGTAATAAAACCATCATTATGGTTAAAACATATTTTATTATACATATTATAAGTTATTTAGTGTTCTCAAACCCGTATATATACATTATATTAATTAATAATATAAAACTAGTTTGTGACGATCGAAAAACCACCAAAATAATCTAAACAATTATCATTGAAGTTCTATCTAATGAATCATCCTCATATCTAGAAAAAAAAGTATATATAAGACCATTAAATATTTTTTATTTTAATTAATAATATATAATTTCATTTCTGGATAATTTTTTCCATTTTACATGATCTTTGACACATGTACACAAGTGAATTCATCAGGAAAATCAAAGAAACAAACACTCATGAATGACTAAATTGAATATTATAAATCATTAAAAATTCCATAAATGAGTGTAAAAAAATTATAATAAATCAGATAATTGTTTAATATTTTCTGAATTAATTTATTAATGAATCTAATTTTATTATCTAGGATGTTAATTACAAGTGTAGAACACTTTTGTACAAAAGGTTAGTGATTCTACCCAAACCTCCATTTTTCATTCGGGTAATGCTTTATTACTCTTTATACCAATATAATTATTTTTTATTTTTAAATAAATATTCTAAAATATATTTATATTTTCTAAATCATGTATCTAGGATATTTCTTCTTTCTTTTATGGTAAATACATGTTTTATAAGTTTCCCTTCTCAATTCTTCCCGATACGCTAGCTCGATTAAAGGGAACTTCTCGATTTTTTACCCATATTAAAGTACCATCCATAATATATTTTAAGACACCATTATTTTTATAAAATCACTAAATTTACATAAAAAAATATATTTTTTCATTTCTGGTTTTATACAAACAATTGTTACAAATACAAATGATTTTTCCAAAAGAACTCCTCTTTGTAGTGTAGAAATGATATTTCTCTCAAGAATTCCTCGACGATTTTATTATAGTATTTTCATATAATTAAATACCCTAAGTTTAATATTATTATTAATTGGTATTAATATTATATTATATCATCTATCATTCTTTATTAAATGTTTAATGATAATTTTGACTATGGATGTGCTATCTTGATACCATTCACCATATTGCTCAAAATAGTTAGAGATTGTGTTTATTATTTGGGTAAAGTTATTTACATTTAGTATATATATGGTGTTTATGTTTCACCCCATTCATATGAGTAATTAATTGTAATTATTAAGTGATTGGTTGGGCCCTCTATTTCCCCTGGATGCGTCAGTAGTTCTAATGAGACAAAAGAGATATGGATATGGCTGAGGCCTTAACAATATGTTTTCAATTGTCTTGGACAAGGCATCAACAATATGTTTATGATGTACAGAATTATACATTACCTCATTATGAAATTTCTAATTAATAATCCATGTGATTATTCAAATAGTAGAATATATATGGTTAAGTTTTATTCTCATGTGATTATTTATATGGCATTATTTGTTTAGCTTTTATTCATGGAATATTATTCTCAAGATTATGTTCTAATGGAATGTGATTTTTAGTCATTCATTATGACTTACATGTATATATTATCTTTCATTATATTAGTTAACCTAAATGATAATCCAATATCAACCCTTTCTTATGATTTATTTTTCCCCAGGATGCGAAGACGTGTATTATGTATGACTAGTAGGGATAATCTAGGAGATGATGGATGCTTCTAAAGGAGTTTCTATGCTGTATTTAATTTCATGTTTTAATGTAAAACTTATGTTTTTATTTGTTTTTACAAATATACTAAACTATTTGGTCATTTTTGATGTGACATGTTATTTATAGTACCAATATAATAAAGTAAGTCACCATCTCCGAGCTACTAGTGTCGGGGTCTTTATAGGCTAGGTGCACAGTTTAGAAACTTGTGTGTAGGACATGTGAAAAGACTTTATCCTAAACCCTCTACAAAATTCATGGGAATTAAAATAATCCTACATGGTTCCATATAACCATGAATCCCCCTACTCTCCTCTAAAATGCCTCGCACTGTTAGGGGAGACCATGAGGGTTGGCCTGCATGGTTTCTACTAACCATGTAGACTAGTCTATTTCTCCAAATTATGGGGCTCCGAGCTCTAAACAATCCTCGAACACCCTTTTGGCCTCTTTTAATTCATTATGTAACATTACAAGGTCCAAACTATGAATTTATGATAAAAAACAATTATATGTACCTTTAAGAAAAGTCAGGTCATTACAGTTTTAGGTATGATATGTCTAAGAAGTATGCCAGTTATAAAAAACATAGTTGGATATGATGTGTATCTCTAATAAAAAAGTTTTTTATGTATCTAAGTTTCCATAAACACTAATCCCATATGATTAAAAAATGTATCCTAATGTTTTGTATTGAATATCCATCTAATAAGTTGTAATATTTATGTATAAAAATTATGGGTCATTATAGGGGGTCTCTTTATCTTCTCAAAAAGTTATAAATGAGTCCCCTTAGGTTCTATTTAAAGGAAAACATCCAAAAAATTATAACATAGATTAAGTGGAGATGGTTGGTGTGTGATGATGCTTCATGTTGGAAGACTATCATGATTAACTCTAAGTGTATCATGATCTATTTGAAAAACATAGGCTCATACTAGGGACTTGTTTGAATCATGTCCCTTCTTCCTAGGAAATTTGGACTTCCTTGTACTTATCCTTTTCTTATAAATATGAGATGAAACATATATTTATGTGTGTCATATGAAAATATTTATAATTACATTATAGCCTAATTAACCAATGAAGAAGAAATTAGTTTATGAATATTTCCACAAAACATGATCAGAAGACATTGAGAGAAAGAAGGTGGGTGGAATCACCAGATAATATCCCCAGTAAAGTATAATAATCATTAATGTATATTGATATATAAAAATAATACTGTATAAGATCATTAGAAAGTATCTTGAAAAAATAAGGGGAAATATCTTTTACTTTTAGATAACATTTATTTAAAAGGAGATATTTTATAGAATAATGAGCATAACCATTTATTTTGAAAACCATGAAAAAATTAAAATTAATACTCATAAATAAAAACAAATATAATGGTGGGAAAAATTATGTGGAAATAAATAAAAATATAGATTCCATTCACACTTTTATAAATAGATTCAATGTCAATTAAAATTACCCATATAGAAAATATATATAAATAGTATTTTAAAACTTTTTTAGATAAATTTAATGACAAAATTAAATCTAAATTACATATAATTACATTATTTAAACAATATAAATAATATAGACATGGAGGGGAAATATTCCTGACCAAAAAGTGGAAATAAAGTCATATCCACTTACAGGAAACCATTCAGTTGACTTGAAAACCAAAGGCAGGTGAAATGGTAAGAATATATGAAAAAACTATAAATAACTAGATTAGAATAAAATATATTGGGTTTTAGAGATAAATAACATCACATTTTCCCTAATGTAAATCTAAACACAAACAATCTCTATTTTAAAATGATATTGATAAATTGACACTAACGACTTTGGTAGCTTTTAAATAATAAAACTTGAAAGATACGTAATGAAATAGACTTTTAGATACCATGAATAAAATTTATTTTATTATAAATAATTCAATGGGGCATAGAGTATACCATAAAAAGTAAAATTAGTGCATATTAAGCAACATGTCTCAATGAAGCAGAAATTGACATAAAAATCTCTTATAATGTCAAATTTTACTATAAAAGGAAAAATAAAAAATAGGGTTATGAGAATGAAATGAAAATCCCCAAAAACATAATATTATATAATAACATATTAAGTTATACTATACTCAACTTAATGTAATTATGTCCAATATGAATGATTATAAATTAATGGAAGGAAATTTAATTGATAAAAACCCTTACCTTAGAATATTTATTTCTAAAATATACTATATTTTCCTATATAATAGTCAAATACACTTTAACCATATATTTAAAATAAATATCCATGTGTATTAACTTTTATGTTACTCTTTTATTTTCATTTATTATATAGTTAATAATTTTTTTAATTTATATTGATCATTAGTTGTCAGTATTTTTTATCGTTCCTTGTTTGTTTTGATACAACACTTTCAATCATTATTTCATTTTCATGTGTTAATCAAGCCCAATATATTCAAGGTACTATAATATAATTTCCAAAAATATTTTTTAGGTTCTATTTTTATTCCATAAAATTTTTAGTTATGATTTTTTAAGATAAAATCCTTAATGAGCTTATTTCGGTAATTTTAAACAAACATAAGGAGTAATACTAATAATGAGTTAAATATTAATATTACCCTTAAAAATAAATGCATTATTATTCTAGTATTAATATAATATCTTTACATTTATTAAGTTTTCATAACCATCCATGATAAAATTTCATATCATCATTCATATAGGTGGTTAAACTGACCCAAACAAGAACATGTTATAATCAATGGATGGGTATGATTATGTAGTGATTTTACTAAAATATTATTATTACTAAATTTTAATTTTTTTTAAAGGTTGGGGCCGAAGCCTCAATTTATTATTTGAAAGAAAATACCTCTTTAGACTGGGTAGAGGGAGACCCATTACAAAGCCCGAAGGCCCAAGGCCAAGTGGCCTGAATATATGGCTTGAAAGCCCATTTTTTTGGCCCAAAGGACCCCTCGGTGAACAGTACTGCTACAGTACTCTCGCTGCTACAGTACCGCCACCGCTACAGTATCTGCTACAGTCCCTCCGCCACTACAGTTCCACCACTGCTACATTACCTGCTACAGTACTGCTACAGTACTTGGAAAATTCTCCCCTTCCCGGATTCGATCCTGGGTCTTTTGGATGCCAAGCAGGAGCCTATACCACTAGGGCACAGGCTCGTTGGCAAACGTGTTGTATGGGTAACGAGGTATAGGGCTGGCCTTCCCACCTGTGTGTCGTACGCCCCCATCTAGGCCCAAGGTGGCCAACCCTTGGGCTTGGTCCAGTTCCCACGGAGTCGAGGGGACGAGAGGTTCGCAGACAAATGGTGTGTGTTGGCTTTGTGAGGACTCGAACCCGGAACCTCAGCGACGGGTCGCCACCGCCTTGAACCAACTCACCCAGACCCCACGGTCATAACGTGTTGTATGGGTAACGAGGTATTGGGCTGGCCTGCCCACCTGCGCGCCGCACACCCCCAGCTAGGCCCAAGGTGGCCAACCCTTGGGCTTGGGCCAGTTCCCACAGAGTCGAGGGGACGAGAGGATCGCTGGCATATGGTGCACGTTGCCTTTGCGAGGACTCGAACCCGGAACCTCGATGATGGGACGCCACCACCTTGAACCAACTCACCCAGCCCCCACGGGCGAACGTGTTGTATGGGTAACGAGGTATAGGGTTGGCCTGCCCACCTGCGCGCCGCACGCCCCCAGCTAGGCCCAAGGTGGCCAACCCTTGGGCTTGGGCCAGTTCCCACGGAGTCGAGGGGACAAGAGGTTCACTGAAAAATGGTTTGTGTTGCCTTTGGTAATATTTAGAATAATATTATAATTTAAAATGAAGGATAAGAATTAATTACTTACAAAGAATAAATTGCATCTTCTCTTTAAAACCTTTTTGGTTTTAAATGAATTGGGGCATTCAATTGAGACCATAGGATACTAATGTTGGATATTATTATTATAGAAATAAATATTGTTGTTTATAGTTTTTAATTTAAATTTTAGATTTTTATTGTAATGGATGGAATTGGGCTACTTTTATAAGTGATAAGGGGGGGACATTTTGAATAAAATATTGATTATCTTATTATTTACGAAGAAGTCTATAAATAGTATTAGTTACAATGACATTTATTGTTTTATAATTAAAACAATAATGGTTTTCTTCATTATAATCAATTAAAAACATAATTCCATCCCAGAAACACTTGATTAAAGTTCAATAATCACAAAAGGGTTTTTATTTGAGTAAAATATAACTTATGTTCCAAATATTTCAAAAATAGGTTTAGAAATTAAAATTATCTTTTTAAAATAAATTATTTTACTCTTTAAAATTTTTATTAATCAATAAAAAATTAAATAAATTTTTAAATCATATTTTCATCATGATGATTTTATAACAGTTACAATTATTTATAAAAACTCTATTTTTACTATTCACTTGAAAGTTATGTTTTTCAAAAAAACCCAAAAATTCACCCTAAGATAATTTTAAATATATGAATCCAAAATTGAATTTAATTATCAACAATTAAATTTATAAAATATATAGATTTAACTTTTACATGAAAACACAAAATATAATGAAAAAATATATTAAAAATGACTTTTAAAACATCAAGTGTTCTTAATTTTATTTCATATATGTCACTAATTAAATGAGTGTTAATATATATTTTTATACAATTAAAAATTTTATTTTAATAATCTATTAAAATTAATTAGATCAATTTATTATTATAAATAACGCAATACACTTAGACAAAACATTTTCTTTAAAAATTACATTACCTTTATCGTGGTAATTAACATCTACCTTAGTGGATTATTTTTATGTCTAAAATTTAAATGAAATTATTACCTAATTTTTATATTCCTATTCCAAATATGAATTATATTTTATTATATTTAATTAATAATTTTGATAAAATTAATTTTAATAAAATAATTCAAAACGTAATAAAAATATTTTTTTTAGAAAAATGTATTTTTAAGGATAAAAATGATTTCACTCTTATACCTTACTAAGTAATAATAATTATATGATTATAAATTTTTATTGAATTTATATATATAAATAATTCACTTCATTTAAATCATTCTTTTATATATATTATTTTAATTAACATACAGATGCAAAGAATATAGAAAATAAGTATTTGAAAAATAAGTATTTTAACATAATATGGTTTTATCTTTATTTATAACAAATTAATAATCATTGGATTAATGTTTATAAATTTTTTATTTATATAATAAATAATTTTAATTAAATTCCAGGCTATAAACATTATAAACTTATCATTTTAATAAAATCATATAATAAATTTGAAAATAATTTATTTTGAATAAAAATTATTATTTTTCAATTGAAAACCCATATTATTGTTTCATAGCATAATAAAATCATTTCTATGACTATGAAATTAAGAAATATTAACATAAATTCATATAATTAACATGAATATCCATTTTTGACAAATCTAATTATTAAATTAATCTTTAAATAGATTAAAGTAAGAAATCAATTTAAGAAAATAAATTTAAAATATTAAATATCTTTAGTATCTAATTGAATATATAATATCTTTTGGTGACGTGAAATAATTTTTAAAATAAATAATTTTTAAATAGAAATAAATTTATCAAATGAATATTAAAAAAATATTTTTATTAAAAATACATAGTTTTTTACATCCTCGCACCCCTAAAAGAAATTGCATCCTTGTGATTTTAACTCCTTTACCAAAATTCCAAATTTAAAATGTTTTATAGGACTGGTTGAGAAAGATTTTATGAATTTAAAAACTAAATTAAAACATTTTAAAATATATTTCAATGAGTGAAATAGAACTTATAAAATCATAATATCAAAAAAATCCGTAATAATGGAACCTTGAAAGGAAACAAAGAAAATGAGAATAAATGTGCAGTGAAATATAAAATAACTTTAAAATAGTGGAAAGAAATACCTTTTAAGATTTTTAAATGGTTTCAAGGAAATTCACATCAAAAATAGAAATATAACATTTCCTTCTAAACAGGTTTAATGTGAAATATTATGGTTCAAAAAGAGAATACATATTCATCTTCTAAAATAAGAAAATAAAAAATCTACAGTATGAATGAACATTGACATAGAGGATAAAATATAAAATAAAATAACAGTACTTTAAATGGATGGAGACTTGAAAAGAAAACTATAAAAATTTAAGAAAACATTTATTATAGGTTCTTCTAAAAAATCAACATAATATTTTTTTCCCAAAATTATTGAACATCAATATTCATCAAAATATTTTTTAATAAATTTCTCTGCCAAAAAAACATGATGACGTTGGTCAAATATGTTCCTAATAATGAACTCAATCATTATCCCTTGAATAATATTAAGATTTTAGGATATAAAATAATTCATTATTCAATATATACCCTAATCCCAAATTTATAGTAAACCTCACTCAACGTTTCTTAAATAATATTTTCATTAAATCTCATACTAACCCTTTTGGTTATTTATACCTCAATCGTTTATTTTACCCAAAACCCAATAGAAATCTTCAAAAATATCATTAATCACTGTAAAATCCAATCAAATATGGTCTCAAAATTATATCCACTACTTTTAATTAATTATCACATTTAAACATATTAACCCATGATGGTATCTATAATGCTTAAATTATCCTTGACTAAACACATCCTAACCTCCAAAATTATCTAAACCCTACATTGATACTAACTATAACACCCTAGAATTAACCATCCCATAATTACATGATTTATAGAAAAAATTTCATCACCTACATACCCCAATACCTTTTAGGTTTATAGTTTTAGAGGATGGGAAAAACCATTTTATAAAAAATCCAATTAATAAAGGACAATTTTCATACTAAAACAAAACTCCTCAAGTTGTGTTCTTGCTTCACTCAAAGATAAAACCTCATATCTATAATTTTCCCATAGTTTTAAACATATCTCTTAAAATTCACCACAAATTATACCATTATAAACACATCATACATAACACTCTTCATCATTTATCTAGGGAATGAAAACATAAGAAATAGTGCACTCAAATGCTCAATAAGGTTAAACATAAGTGATAAAAGTCAAGGATAATAAGTGATCCTAAGATAAACATATGGGTATGAGAACATGGTATAGGTTCATTATCAAATAATAAAAATGTCTTACCCAATAAAATATGGATTATAAATAATGAATCATAACATAAGGATTTTGACATAATCATAAGAAATGAGACATATGAATTAAGAAGCATGTGTCAATAATCCTGATTCATGAAAATATAACATAGGCATAAGAATGTGGCACAAGAATATAACACATGCATAAGGGAGTTGTAATGGTAAGAATACATAAATACAACATAAATAACTATAGGACAATAAAATAGATAGAATTCTATAGATAAGAAACATAACAGTTTTTCTAAAGTAAATTTAAACATAAGAAAACTTGATTCCAATGTGAGATTAGGAAAGAGACCCTTATCGCTTTGGTAATTGTTGAATCAAAATCCCTAAAAAGATAGATCATGAAATAGAATTGTAAATACCGTGAATAAAAGATATTTTATGATAAAAAAATCAATGGTAAGTGATTACACCATATAAAGGTGGTTTTCTATGTGATTTATTGTATTTATATTTTGTTTGATTACATGTAATGATTTTATGTTTTTAAATATTCCAAAAATTTCATTATTTTATGTGATAATCAGTTTTAATAAATTATAGAATTTTTATTTAATAATAATCTATATTTACTATATTTTTATAATTCAAATTTACTTTTAAATATAATAATTTTATATTCATTTTATTCAACTATGATTAAGTCCAAATCAATCTCTATAATGTTCTCATTTTTGTCCGAACATACTGCATGTTTTTTGTTTGATCAATGTTTTTCTTCTTTTAGTGTTTTAAATTATCTTTCATTATTCTATTATTAATTTAGTTATATAAATAATATTATTTTGAATATTATTAAATTGGATAAAATATATATTTATTTACATTTAATTATACTTATAATAAGTCTAAAATCATTTTATTATTGATCTAAAAATTCCATGAAGTTTATATAACAGTTCTGGAATTTGGGAATTCTCAGAATTCAAAATCATTTTTTTAATGACATATATTTAAATATATATAGAAATTGAAATATATTTTTTGTGTTGTAAATATAATAAGTTATTATATATTTCATTCAACTGTATGAAAATCAAAAAATTCCATTTATATTACTTAAAATTTGGTAGAATATTCTGCAATATTTCCATATTTTTTCTTCAACTTTTATTCTATATATTTAAAACAATTATGATATATATTGATATATATTTTATATTAAAGTGATTTTTGATCCATTGGAAATATTTAGAGTTTATTTATATTTAATGCTTATGGACCATTAACTAATTTTATCATTTAGATTGGATAAAAAATAACTGAAGTTGTTGTATGAAATGATGAAACTCCATTCATCATCTCCTTAATCTCCATGCACATTTGTTTTCTATTTTAGTACACACCAACACTATATCACCTCGTTTAATCACTATAGTGGCAGCTACACTCTCAGAGAGTAGTAGTATATTCTAGTAACGGTCACATATTTCTTAGAGGTAACTTATCTCCTCCATTTTCATCAAAGTGTAGCACCATTAAACTATGATAGTAACATCATTTGTGATAGTTGAAACATGAATCCTTCTCTTATAAAGTTAGTGGTAGTGGTCTCCTACTACCGTTAAGTATTAATTTTTTTTATGAAAACCCATTTCTTATTTTCTCGTACCACTAATTAATTATTTTTTTGTAGAATATTTATGATACTGTGTTTTTTGGTATATTTCTTTATTTTGAAAAAATTCGTGTTTATAATAATTTTTTATTATTTTTCTTATTCTAAATTTATTTATTAATCATCTTTATTCAATGAAATAGTATTTAAATATTTTGACCATGTTTTAATTTTTTTAAATATTTTTTTATTGTTCGTAGAAACATGCATTATATATACTGATTATTGTGAAATTTTTTATGAGTGATTAAATTCCTGATTTTAACTATTTATAAATTATTTATTATTATTGCTAATTAATTTCATGGTGATTTTAATGTATTAAATGCCTTTTAATAGTGTTTTTAATTTTATGCATTTATACTAAGAGATATTATAAGGCTTTTACTTATAATCAATATTAATTTTGTATTTATGGTATAACTTTGACCTGTTATTATGAAGACTATTTGAATTATTTAACGAGTAATTAAAATTAGTTTTAATTGGTATTTAAGTTTTGAATTCAATGTAAGGCCCCGACCCCAGTAGCTCGGAGTCAGTGCTCTGGATATGGTGTGTAATTTTTTTCATATAAAGGGAAACATTGGAATTACACAACACATCCCTCAGGAGGAACTTTCTGGTTTAGATCCTGGAGAATCAGAGACAACTTCTTCACTTCTTCATTTCTGAGTTAAGAACAACATCCCAAATCTTGGAGAAACTCTACCAACCTTTAAAAATTTCATTAAAAACATAGGGTGAGCTTTGAAATACTCAGTAAGGGGTTTGAAAGTACTTAAATACAGTTTTTGGAAACTACCTTTGAAATTACATTCCCATACATAAAATAATTCCTTGGAAATACATCGTGATATTTCAATGGTTGATATAAAATAGATTAAGCACTTCATACACAAGTATTTGAACACTTAGCTAAAAAATAGTAAGCATGTTTGTACAAAAGTTTATGAATTAAACCATGTAAATTAAGAATAACATGCAGGGTATGAAATAACTACTAAGAATGAACATTATCAGAGTTACGCATAAAAATTATCACTACAAATTATAAAAATTCACATTATGAAATGATTAATGTAATGCTAACATTTGAATTAAAATTTTGGAAAGGTAAACTGATCATGCATCATCATTGTCTCATCATATGCCATGTGCACTTCAATCTCATACTCATAGGTAATGGTTCTATAACAAAGGATATTTCTCTAGTCGAAATAATCACCTAGTTGGTCATATACAGAAACATAGTGAGAAAACGTAAAATTCTGGACTCATGTCTGAATGTCAAGGCCTTGTGCCATGACCTAAGGGTAATAACCCAATCTGAATGTCTCGAGAACTATCGATGCATAGAGGAGCTTACTTTTACCAGTCTCCAACCCAGAGGGATTACTTTTACCATTCCCTAACCTCGAGGGATTACTTTAACAAGTCCCCAACCTAGAGGGCTTACTTTAACCAGTCCCCAACCTGGAGGGCTTTCTTTTAACTGGAACCCAACCAGGCAGTCCAATACATTTCTCACATGTCAATAAGGTCTGATATTCAAGGTGTCCCATAACACTTTGAATATTTAATTTTTATTTCATATTACCCAAGGTGTCTCATACCACTTTGGGTAATTTAGTTCTTAGTTCATTAACATGGTATGTCATATGCATGCATTATTGATTACCACGATAAATAAAATGGATAATGAAACCATTGTACATTTATTCTAGAAATGCAAGATATGACAACAAACATATAATGTATGGTAATAACCATTCTCCAAGGTAGGCATGGACAAGAAAAATAACTTTTGTACATGTGTTGATAATTAAAGCACATAAAATGATGAATGAATGGGGTTTGCCACATTAAATGATAACTTCTTAGTTTAAAGTCCCTATTTCATGCAAATTTAATAAAACAAATGATGATAAAAGTTCTATTGAGCATGCAATTAGACCAAATCACAACATGATTAACAAATAACGATAAATGTAGGGGGTTCATTATATAATAAACATTTAATGAGAAAACACGTAATTCCTCAAATATTATTATACTTAACAAAATAATTTCAAATCACAATGGAGTTAATATAATCAATGCAGGTTTAACACAAGCACATTTTGGTTTAACCACTAAAATTATCTTTCATTAAGATCTTACATGCATCGTTTGTATCAAAAGCATTTATTAAATTTTGATATTCATCACCTAAAAATAGGGTTTTGGAAAATTATACATATAAAAATATTTACACAACCATATGTACAAGAGATGTACATTTTTAGAATTTTCATAACTGAAATAATATTTATTAACATCTTACATGTAATAAATATTTCAAATAAATATTAAATTAAAAAACCACTTGAATAGAGTCCAAAACATGTAAGGTTTATAACATGTGTTACTAAAAGTGAACAAATATATGAAATTTATGGTTTTGGAAATTATACTCATAAATATATATACACATAACCATATATACATAATGTGTATATATGGGTTTTTACACAACTTAAACAAGGTCCATTAATTCCTTAAAAACTGAATATTTCAAAGCATTAATCAATTACTTGATTGAAAAATAAGTCCATATAAGATTTATTACCTATGTACCCATATGTACATACATATATAAAAATTAAATTTTTGTACTATAAACATAATTCCATTTAAGCCCAAAACATGGTTCGCAACTAATATATTATTTAAAGATGGGTATTCATCTCTTAAAAACCATAATTGATTTGTATTGAAAAACCTAACTATATATAAGTATATAGTTATATATATACAAAGTTTTCATAAAGTATTTTCATGTTAAAAGTAGATTAAAAATAACCTTTACAAGTATATAATTCTTAGTATAATATACTGAACTATTTGGAAATCTTAAAAGTAGTTTTGGATCGGGTACTTATATACATACATCTATGCTTAAACACCCAAAAATATATATGTGTATATATATAAGATACATGATAGAAGCCTTTCAAAACTAAACATACATAAACTACTTGAGTTTACAAACCATGCACAACCTCCCTTAAAACCCTTAATCAGGATGGGTTTTAAGGTGTATACATAATTATATACACTAATAATATATATATATATATATATATATGTCTATAGATTTGTTACATATAGGTTATAAATAGAAACCCAACTTAAACAAACCCTTAAATCATCTAGGAAGAACCATACTAAACCCATACACACAATTTCAAAAAAGGAGGAGGATTGATGCTCATACTGAAAATATATATGTATATATATATATATATATATACATAATATATAACCGATTATACACCATGTGTGTGTATCGGGTTTTGAAACATAAAGGAAGGTAGATATATCCCCTTACATAAATTATTCCCCGTATGAACCTTATCAACATTTCAATGACCCATTTTGAAACCATAAACAGAGAAGGAGATGACATATATATATAAATACACAAATACAATACACATGATTATAAACAGAGCATGTGTAATCAGTTTTCATAAAAAATAGGTATAATGGTCCCATACATAGACTGAGGAGGAAGGTTTCAACCTGGAAGAAGCTTTCTGGAGGGAGCTCAGACTGGCAGGAGTTTGCTGGAAATATTGGGAATTCGTGGGAGGCATTAGAGGGGATGAACACGTAGCATTCACATGCATGGAAGGGGGTTTATATAAACCTTATTTACGCAAGGATAAGGCTCATATCCAGACTTAAAATTAAACAAGTACCCCCACGCTTGACTATTGAGGCGCAAAAAAGCCTTTGAGTTTGAAAAAAACAATAATGAAAATATATATTTTTTTATATAAGCTTCCCCAAGAAGGAGATCGGGTGTGGATATGATGTGAAGCGTGAGTGGGGTCAGCTCATGGAAAGGTGAGGACAATAGAGGTTTTTAGGGTGGTCAAAGGTTGTCTTGGGGAGGAAGACGACGACACGCTTATTAAAATAAACTAGATCATTAATCATAATACCAGTAAACATAGATTGACATAGATGGGAAGAGAAATCTCAAATGCAGATAAACTTTAAACAGTCAGAAAGAAACTGAAATCATAGATTTGGTATTTAATAATTAAAAAAATGGTTTTATTATTGACACAACTTAAGAAATTGACATAAAATCCACTGATAACTGGATCTCATCAAGATTTGGATACGCAAAAAAAAATTAAAATCTACGAAACAGAACCTACCTAGACCTGGTAACTGAGAATAGGATGAAGACAACACTCCTACCTCACGTAGACTAAAGATCGTAAACACTGGCATCAATATCCCTCCTCGTTGCACATGAAACCCTAACCGCAGCTCGGACCCTCGAATGCCCATGGCTCTGGCTTCGCCTCTCGACGTGCACAACCTCTGACGCTCGGCCTCACCGCGCGGCCTTCGATCCCTTGTTGCGACTCTCTCCCAGCAACTCGACCTCAGAGGAAGCCTCCTGTCATGCTCAACTCTCCATGCTCGAACCGGCCTAGCATCGTGGCTTCTATGTCCTCGCGTTATCTTCCGAACAGAACCCACGAAGCCCCCCCCCCCCAAATTCTCACTCTAAACAACTGTGAAATCAAAACCCTCTTTTATTATTTTATCCTTTATTATTTTTATAACCATTATCTATTTTTTTATAGAAAACATTATTATATTATTAATAAATTTATGAAAAGTCAAAAAGTTATAATAAATAATAATATAATTATTTTAATGATACTTTAAAAAAATAAAAGTTTAATACATTATTATTAAATTACAAATCGTTTAAGTATATTTATAAACCATAATATAAAAAAAGTAATTCTAATTAGAAAAACAAATGAAAATTTATTTAAACAAATATATATATATATATATATCATATTATATACTTAAATGTTATAAATTATTGAAGTTTTTTTGTTACATATATAAACATTCCCCATATACTTAAATGTTATAAATGTATTTAAAATAATGTATTTCCCTAAATAATGTCATATAATAATTTCAAATTGACATGTATAATAAAATTATAATTTTATAATAATATTAGTTTTTTATTAATAATTTTTATAGCAAATTAATCATAATTTATAACTTTATAATAGTAATAATTTAAAATTAATATTTTGGTTAATATCATTATCATCCTGATTAAAATAAGTTTATATTTTAATCAAACAATTACATATATAAATAAAATACATTGCTTATTATTACTACTTAATATATTTAAGGAATTTTAACACGTCATTGAGTACTTAAATCATGAAATTTTATAAGCCAAGTATATCTTAAATTCCCATTTTGAAAGTACAAAGTAAGGTAAAAAATTTTAAAATATAACATTATCCATTTAAATTTGAGTTCATAAAACTTGGGGTGTTACATTATTCCCCTTTTAACAGAATTGTGTCCTCGCAATTCGATTGACGTACTCCTACTGACTCGCTGACACAACCTCCCTGACATCCTTAGTGATGTCCCTACTCAAACACTCTAGGATTTAGCAACTAAAAAGGAAAAGAACATAAAGAAACTAGGTTGTACATTTATAGAGCCCACCTCCGTAACTAGCTCACTGATGTCTTCAACTCTATTCCCATGGTGGTTCCCAATTCCTCGATCTCTCTTGTCCAGATACACCTCAGGCAGGTGGGGTTAAACTCTCGCATAGAAGAGTTGGGATTCTAGATAGAGGCATGAGCAGTGAAAAGCTCAGAGATATCAAGATGGACCAGGTCCCTACAGATTCATTTCACTACCTCAAATTTGAGGGGTTTTATGACAATGATTCTCTTGTTCAAATTGAAACTCAAGACTTGAAAAAGATAGGTTTCAAGGAGATTTCCCTCCTCTGACGCTTTCCAGAAAACCCTTAAAGCCATATATTTTGGAGATAGGGTAAAACATAGGAGAATACCCTCATAGTATTTCCCACTACGCGTATTATACGCAAGTTGTGGAAAAGTTATGTGATAGTAAACATGGATGGTTCCTTTGAAAAGTCGGAGAATATTTGAGTTGTTCGACACTTAGTAAAGGAGCTTGCAGGATAGTTGAAGGTTCCCAAAGGGTTCATAGTCTTCCATACATGACTTAACAATTATATTCTTGAGGATTTTAGTGGCAAGGGACAAAATACTTGTTAGTGATCTTTTGTCTGCCATCTGAAAATTGCAAAAACGGAATGTACTTAATAAGACATGTTTCAATTTCGGTTTTAAGGTTGTTCTAATTTTCCAAGGTTGTTTAAACCATTCTTATGATACCAACAGTAAGGCCCCGACCCCAGTATCCTAGAGTCAGTACTCTGGATATGGTGTGTAATTTTTTATATATAAAGGGAAACATTGAAATTACACAACACATCCCTCGAGAGGAACTTTCTGGTTTAGATCTTGGAGAAGCAGAGACAACTACTTCACTTCTTCATTTCTAAGTTAAGAACAATATCCCAAATCTTGGAGAAACTCTACCAACCTGTAAAAATTTCATTAAAAACTTAGGGTGAGCTTTGAAATACTCAATAAGGTGTTTTGAAAGTACTTAAATACAGTTTTCAGAAACTACCTTTGAAATTACTTTCCCATACATAAAATAATTCCTTGGAAATACATCATGATATTTCAAAGGTTGATATAAAATAATTTAATCACTTCATACAAAAGTATTTGGAGACTTAGCTAAAATCTAGTAAGCATGTTTATACAAAAGTGTATGAATTCTACCATGTAAATTAGCCATAACATGCAGGGTATGAAAGAACTACTAAGAATGAAAATTATTAGAGTTGCACATAAACAATATCACTACAACTTATAAAAATGTACATTCTAACATGATTAATGTAATTCTAACATTTGCATTAAAATTATGGAAATGTAAACTGATCATGCATCATCACTATCTCATCATATGCCATGTGCACTTCAATCACATACTCATAGGTAATGGTTATATAACCAAGGATATTTCTCTAGACGAAATAATCACTCGGTTGGTCATATACTGCAACATAGTGAGAAAATGTATAATGCCAGGATCATGTCTGAATGGCAAGGCCTCATGCCATGACCTAAGGTTAATAACCCACTCTGACTTTCTCGAGACCTGTCGATGCATCGAGGAGCTTACTCTTACCGATATCTAACCCGGAGGGTTTACTTTTACTAGTCCCAAACTTGGAGGGCTTACTTTAACCAGTCCTAAACCTGGAGGGATTACATTAACCAACCCCCAACCTGGAGGGATTTCTTTTAACCCGACCCCAACCTGGTAGTCCAATACATTTATCACATGTTAATAAGGTATGATATTCAAGGTGTCTCATACCACTTTGAATATTTAATTTTTATTTCATATTACCAAAGGTGTCCCATACCACTTTGGGTAATTTAGTTCTTGGTTTATTAACATGGTATATCATATGCATGCATTATTTATTACCATGATAAATAAAATGGATAATGAAACCATTGTACATTTATTCTAGAAATAAATGATATGACAACGAACATATAAAGTATGGTAATAACCATTCTCCAAGAAAGGCATGGACAAGAAAAATAACTTTTTCACATGTGTTGATAAATAAAGCACATAAAATGATGAATGAATGGGGTTTTCCACATGAAATGATAACTTCTTAGTTTAAAGTTCCTATTTCATGCACATTTAATAAAACACATGCTGATAAAAGTTATACTGAGCATGCAATTAGACCAAATCACAATTTGATTAACTAATAATGATAACTATATGGAGGTTCATTATATAATAAACATTTAATGAGAAAACACATAATTCCTCAAATCTTTTTATCCTTAACAAAATCATTTCAAATCACAATAGAGTTAATATAATCAATGCACGTTTGACATAAGCACATTTTGGTTTAACCACTAAAATTAGCATTCATTAAGATCTTAAATGCATTGTTTATATCAAAAGCATTAATTAAATTCTGATATTCATCACTTGGAAATAGGGTTTTGGGAAATTATACATATTAAAATATTTACACAACTATATGTACAAGAGATGTAAATTTTTAGTATTTTCATAACCGAAATAATATTTATTAACATATTACATGTAATAAATATTTCAAATAAATATTTAATTAATAAAACCACTTGAATGAAGTCTAAAACATGTAAGGTTTATAACATGTGTGACTGAAAGTGAACACATATATGAAATTTGGGGTTTTGGAAATTATAATCATAAATATATATACACATAACCATATATACACAATGTGTATATATGGGTTTTTACACAACTAAAACAAGGTCCATTAATTCCTTACAAACTGAATATTCCAAACCATTAATCAATTAATTGATTGAGAAATAAGTCCACATAAGTTTTATTTCCTACGTAACCATATGTACATACATATATAAAAATTAAGGTTTTGTACTATAAACATAATTCCATTTAAGCCCAGAACATGGTTCGCAACTAATATATTATTTAAATATGGGTATTCATCTCTTAAAAACCAAAATTAATTTTCATTGAAATACCTAACTATATATAAGTATATAGTTATATATATACAAAGTTTACATAAATTATTTTCATGTAAAAAGTAGATTGAAAATAACCTTTACAAGTAAATAATTCTTAGTATAATATACTAAATTATTTGGAAATATTAAAAGTAGTTTTGGATGGGGTACTAATATACATACATCTATGCTTAAATACCCGAAAATATATATGTGTATATATATAAGATACATGATAAAATCCTTTCAAAACTAAACATAGATAAACTACTTGAGTTTACAAACCATGAACAACCTCCCTGGAAACCCTTAATCAAGAAGGGTTTTAAGGTGTATACATAATTATATACACTAATCAAATATATATATATGTGTGTGTGTGTGTGTGTGTGTGTGCAGATTTGTTACAAAAGGGTTATAAATAGAAACCCAACTTAAACAAACCTTTAAATAATCTAGGAAGAGCCATACTATACCCATACACCCAATTTCAAAAGAGGATGAGCATTGATGCTCATACTAAAAATATATATGTATATATATACATACATAATATATAACTGATTATACACCATGTTTTTATATTGGGTTTTGCATCATAAAGGAAGGTAGATATATCCCCTTACATAAATTATACCTCGTTTCAACCTTATCAACATTTCAATGACCCGTTTTGAAACCATAAACAGATAAGAAGATGACATATATATAAAAATACACAAATACAATATACCTGATTATACACAGAGCATGTATAATCGGTTTTCATAACAAAATAGGTAAAATTGTCCCTTACTTAGACTGATAAGGAAGGTTTCGTCTTGGAAAAAGATTTCTAAAGGGACCTCGGACTGGCAGGAGTTTGCTGGAAATCTTGGGAGTTCGTGGGAGGGATTAGAAAATATGAACCCGTAGGGTTCACATTCATGGAAGGGGGATTATATAAACCGTATTTACGCAAAGATAAACCTCAGATCCAGCCTTATTATTAAACAAGTACCCCCACTCTTGACTAATGAGGTGAAAACAAGCCTTTGAGTTTGAAAAAAAACAATAATGCAAATATATATATATATATATATTGTATATAAACTTCCCCGAGAAGGAGCTCGGGTGTGGATATGCTGTGAAGCATGAGTGGGTCAGCTCGTGGAAAGGTGAGCACAAGGGAGGTTTTTAGGGGGGTCACGGGTGGGCTTGGTGAGGAAGACGATGACATGCTTATTAAAATAAACTAGATCATTAATCATAATAACAATAAATATAGATTGATATAGACAAGAAGAGAAATATAAAATGCAGATAAACATTAAATAGTCAGAAAGGAAATGAAATCATAGATTTGGTCTTTAATAATCCAAAAAACAGTTTTATGATAGACGCAACTTAATAAATTGACACAAAAGCCACTGATAACTGAATCTCATCAATATTCGGATATGCAAAAAATTTAAAATCTATGAAACAGAACCTACCTAGACCTGGTAACTGAGAATAGGATGAAGAAAACACTCCTACCTCACATAGATTGAAGACCGTAAACACTGGCATCGATCTCCCTCCTCATCGCACACGAAACCCTAATCGCACCTCGGACCCTCGAATGCCCATGGCTTTGGCTTCGCCTCGCGACTCGCACAACCTCTAACGCTCAGCCTCGCCACATGGCCTCTGATCCCTTGTCGTGACTCTCCCCTGGCAACTCAAACTCAGAGGAATCCTCCTGCCGCGCTTGACTCTCCCTGCTCGAACCGTCCTAGCGTCGTGGCTTCTCTGGCCTCGTGTCATCTCCCTAATAGAACCCACAAAGCCCCCCCCCCCAATTCTAACCCTAAACACCCGTGAAATCAAAACCCTCTTTTATTATTTTATCCTTTATTATTTTTATAACCATTAACTATTGTTTTATAGAAAACATTATTATATCGTTAATAACTTTATGAAAAGTCAAAAAGTTATAATAAACAATAATAAAATTAGTTAACAATACTTTAAAAAAGTAAAAGTTTAATACTTTGTTATTAAATTATAAATCGTTTAAGTATATTTATAAACCATAATATAAAAAAAGGAACTATAATTAAAAAAACAAATGAAAATGTATTTAAACAAATATATATATATATATATATATATATATCATATTATATACTTAAATGTTATAAATTATTGATGTTTTTTTGTTACATATATATACATTCCCCATATACTTAAATGTTATAAATGTATTTAAAATAATGTATTTCTCTAAATAATGTCATATAATAATTTCAAATTGAAATGTATAATAAAATAATAATTTTATAATAATATTAGTTTTTTATTAATAATTTTTATAACAAATTAATCTTAATTTATAACTTTATAATAGTAATAATTTAAAACAAATATTTTGTTTAATATCATTATCATCCTAATTAAAATAATTTTATATTTTAATAAAACAATTACATATATAAATAAAATACATCACTTATTATTATTACTAAATATATTTAAGTAACTTTAACAAGTCGTTGAGTACCTAAATCATGACATTTTATAAATCAAAGTATACCTTAAATTCCCATTTTAAAAATACAAAGTAAGGTACAAAATTATAAAATATAACATTATCCATTTAAATTCGAGTTCATAAAACTTCGGGTGTTACATTCAAACAATTATTTTTATGATTATTCGAGTCAATAATTTTCTAACTCATGAATAATTTTAATTTTAATTACATTAACTGGTTGGAGATTGGTTTTTTAGTTGATTTATAGATTCTATTTAAAGGTTTAGAGATGCATTCAAAGTACAAGACACAAGTGATAAAATATATGACACTGTGTTTTTATACATGAAAAGTATATCAAATCTGAAATTGATGTATAATATAAGAAGTCCTATGAGATCCTTGTTTCAATATCTAGATGATATATCAAGTGTTGAATTACATATTCATGAACTTCTACTGCCTTGATGAGATGAGTCGATCCTTTACTCAAGAACCAGTAATAGGCATCCTTCATTTTATATTCTCTTTTATTCTAGTCTCTTGTGTCTATAATACTATTTCCTATCTCTCACCAGCAATGTCTCTTTATTTTTATACTTTTCCATACAAAATAATTTTCTTTCTTCAGGTTTTGACTCTCAAATTCTAAATTCTGGACTGTTCAGGTTCTGAATATTGGTATCTAAAGTTAGAGTTGTAATTGGGTTGTGAGTCCCCATAAAAAATTCATATGTGAGGTTATTACTGCACTATAAAAATTATTTTGTATTCATTTTATGGTTCCCCTTTAAAAATTAGGTAGTGAGATACATATCTCTCTCAGAGTATAGATGTATAAAAGTGGATTAGGTCTACTTTGGACTGAATTTCTATATAAACAATCTTGGTGTTATTTATTTTATTCCTCTACTAAATAACTTTTATAATTAATTTAAATCATTAATAATTTTATTGAAGAAATTTAATTTATTCTATTCACCCCCTATAAACCTCCTATTATTTTCTTATCCAACTTAACAATTGGTGTCAGAGGATGATTTTTTTGGAATTTAAAAAACCCTTCTATAAAGTTTGTTTTTATATTAGGATAACTTATTCCTTGGCCTAACAATCTAAGGATAATATCTTTTAGATGGAAGTAATGAATAAAAATGATGTTTAGATCCCTCATAATCTACCACGCTTTTATGGAAATAATTATGGCTACTGGTGATCCAGGATATAGGTATACCTCAAAACATTAAGCATAGAACAATGGTCCATCATTGAAAAATCATACACACTACCATAAGATGACCTGAAAACTCTTACAAGAAATGTTTATTCTAGATATGTTTTAAAATATGAATTTTTTAATATTTTATATTATGATATTAATTAAAATATGTTTATTCATGTGTATGCTTGTAATGCAACTTGTGATATTTGGAAGTTTCAACAAGTCACTCACCATAGATCATAAAAAATGATTTGAACCAATATTGGAATGATTCAAGCTAAGTACCATGACATCAATATGGGTGAAAATGAAACTATAAATTAAATGTTCCAATGAATCACAATAATTGTGAATGATATTAATTCTCTTGGAGAAGCTTTGGAAAACCCAGTACTATTTGAAAGATTCATAAGATATGTACCCAAGAAATGGTATGCAAAGAAGGTTGTGATCGATAAAATTAAAAACTTCAAATTGTACTATTTGGATAAACTCAATGGATCATTATGACAATATGAAATTTATTTAAAGAATATACCATAATAAGAGACTTCTAATAAGAAACGAATTACTTTCAAATCTCATATAATTGATATTTATAACACTTTAGAATATGATTCATGGGAAAGTGAGGGATAAATTTCCAATATAAGTAAAGGTATTTATAATATTATGATGGGAAAAATCAAGAAGAGACTAATTAAATATTGAAATAATGATAGAAAGGAAAATAAGGGTACCAAATATGGTCCATATGTGACCTATTATGACTATAGATACAATAGAAATATCAAATCATAATTTCTAAGTTAAAATATGAAGTAAAATATAATAAATACATAAAGGAATCGAACATGATTATCATGATGGATGGAGTTTCACCAAATTATCTGACTCAAGTGACGAATTTGAAAGTGAAAAGGAGATAGTTAACCTCTTCTTCATGGTGTTATATGAAAATGAGGTATGTAATAATTTTGATTCTAGCTATTAATCTAATAGTTATGGTTATAGATTTAATGAGTTATATGATGAAAATGAAAAAATCCAAAATGATGTTTTAAGAGTCACTAAGTTATATAAATAATTAAAAGTATAAAATATTAATCTTATAAATGATTGCAATAATTTCAATAAGGATAATGATGCTCTTAAAGTAGAAATAATAAATTATGTTTCATGTTCTAAATGTTAAATGATTTTGAGTTTGTTCAGAATGAAAATGATAATATTTGAAAGTAAGTTGTAAACTTAAAAGATATTTTATATAATTTTCTTTATTGAAATTAAAAAATATGAAAATATGGTATCTATGATGATACTTAAAAAAGATAAAACTGTTTTTGGTTAAAATATGTGGATTCCTAAATTATACAAGACTATATTTTTTTAAAGTTTTGGTGGAAAGGATTATTTTGTTTCATGATTAAAATATTTTATGAAAGTAAATTATGTTAATGAATTTTATCTTATGTATACTCAGTCTCTTGGTTATTCTAAGTATTTTATTTAAACGAAATATTCTACTATAGTATCTTACAATAATATTTTTAAATCTGTTCAGGTACCTAAGAATTCCATTCTGAACCTAGTTGGACCAAAAATATAATTTGTAAAAAAATGTCAAGTAATTTTTTTATAGGAAAAATTCCTTGGATATATCAATAATGGAACATGGTACATAGGCAGTGTCCATTCCTAGCACATGACTGGTGAACTATCAAATTTTCTCTTTTACACCAACTATGATGGAGGCTCTATCACTTTTGGAGATAATTCTAAAGGAAAAGTTAAGGTATTTGGTGAATTAAGTATTTCAAATGTTGTTCAAATTCCTAAAGTATTATACATTTAATGTTTGAAACAAAACTTAATTATTATTTTATAATTTTTTGATGATAGTATGTGTGTTAAATTTGAAGATAATAAATTTTTAGTTTTTAAAAATTGAAATTTTATATTTTATATTAATAGAAAATATAATATTAATTATTTTAATTTC
The DNA here is from genome assembly GCA_963277665.1 of Viscum album. Lineage (NCBI taxonomy): Eukaryota > Viridiplantae > Streptophyta > Magnoliopsida > Santalales > Viscaceae > Viscum > Viscum album. The sequence continues at coordinate 295,130,080 of OY728158.1, forward strand.
AATAATATATCTAATCAAGATTTTATGTTTATTAATGATAAAGAAAAATTTTATGTTCTCTATCATAGAAGGCTTGTTCATGCTCATTTTCAAATGATATGCATTTTAACCAAGCATGGGAACATTATAGATTTACCAAAGTAAAAGGTAAGAAAATATTTTTTTTAAGATTTATGCTTATAAGGTAAGCATCATAAGGAAAATTTAAAATATATAAATCATGTTTCTACTAATATACCTCTGGAATTATTTTATCTTAATTTATTTGGACCAATGAAAACTTCTAGTTTAAATGGAAAGAAATTTATTTTTGTCATTGTTTATGATTTTAGTATATTTATATGGTTTTATTTTATGTCTCATAAGCATAAAACCTTAGTCAGATTTATTGATTTTTGTAAGAAATTTAAAAAACAAAAGGTTGTTTAATTTTATTCCATTATAATTGATAATGGTGGTGATTTTGTTAATTTGGAGTTTAATATATTTTTTGAAGAAAATTTTTATGCTCATAATTTTTATACTCCTAGAACACCACAAAAAAATGTTGTAGAATGGAAAAATAAAACTATTTAAGAAATGGATTGAACCGTACTTAATGAATATGGTTTACCAAAATATTTTTTTTTTAAAATCTATTAATACTGATTAAATTTTTTTTAATAGAGTTTATGTTATAACATTTTTGAATAAAACCCCTTATGAATTTTTAATGGTAGAAAACCCAAGGTCGCTTACTTTAATGTTTTTGGTTTTATAGTTTTTATCTTGAATATAAAAGATAATTTAGATAAATTATATATTCAATGTTTTTAAGGTATATTAATTTGTTAATAATCTAATATTAAATATTGTAGAGTTTATATAATCATACTATGACTATTGAAGAATCTGTACATATAAGGTTGGATGAATCAAGTGATGTTCAAAAATCCATTTTATAAAATTTTGAAGATGATTTCATAGATTTCATGTTTTGTTAAATAAAAACACATACATAATGTATCTATTGAGGGGGTTTAAAATCCTAATCAATATAATCCTATATCTTATAGGATTCATAAAGATAATCTCATTTACAGTGTGATTGGTAATGTTAGTTCTAGTATGAAAATGAGAAACACTACATTAAACTTATTTTTTAACTTTGATTATGTTTATAATTATATTCCTAATAATGTTATTGATACTTTAAATTATTCTAAATATGATTTTTATATGCAATATTATCTTAATCAGTTTTTTAGAAATAATTTTTATTCATTAGTATTATTTCCTAAGGGTAAGTAAGAAATTGGGACTAAATGGATCTTTAGAAATAATATGGATGAATTTGGATACATTATCAAAAATAAATCCAGAATTGTAGCCTAAGGATACTCTCAAGAAGAAGGTATAAACTTTGAAGATTAATTTTCACTTATTTCTAGGTTTTAACTCCCCAATATTTTTATGATATATTCCTATTTAATTAATTTTATTTTTTCAATAGCATATGTTACACACAAGAGCAAGTTTAGAAGAACCAAAAAACATTATTAAAATATTATATGTTCGTTAATTCTTAGAAATTTGATTGGTGGGTTTAAAAATTAATAAATAAATTATGAAAAATATATATTCTACACATTTATAAAATAATTCATTAAATATCAAATGATTGTCTTTAAAAACAAAAAAAATTGAAAATAAAAGGGATGTTTTTTTTGAGAAATTGTTTTTATGGGTGAAATGTTTTTAATATAAATATATTAAATTAATCCCTATTTTTGAATGACTTTAATTAAATTTATATATTCTTTACATGATCAAAATTTTTAAACATTCAACACATATTTTTCTAAGAATTGGATAATAAAAATTCAATTTTTATGCTTAAAATATATTTTTTCTAAAAAGTGGTTTTTGTCACATTTTATGCACATAATTTAAAATTAATTTATTCAATTTATAATTATTGAGTTTGATAAAATTAATTTTATTTTTATAAATATAAATTCGAAATTTGGAAATTATAGCCCTTTTAGTTTTTGGTCAACATGAATAGTAACCGTGGTAAAATATATCGCCTCGGTAGAGGGTAAATTGAGTTCATCTAAATTAAAAATAAGTCAAAATGGAACAATTTTTCATCCTAATTATTATTGGATTAATTTAATTTTACCCATAACACCTAAGGTTCTAAATTGAGATATTTAATGGACCCGTGTCCTTTAAAATGGCTTATATATTATCACAATCAAATAAAGTTACAAAATATCACTCTTTTTGTTTTTAATATCTATTATGTGTCCACATTGGTCCAAAAGTATTTTATAGAAAAATATAATTTATATAATTTTCTTAATAAAATTATTTTCATGAAATAAATTTATTTTAAATATTTATTAATTATATAATGGCCTTAAGAAAAAATGATGCAGTATCTATCAATTTAATAAAAAATGATTTTAAAAATATTAAAAGTGATATAATTTAATTGAGTTAATGTGACCCAAAATTTATATATATATATATATATATATATGAATTTTTATAGAGGTTTTTAATCATTATATTCCAATTTTCCCTTTGTAATGATGTATTTAAAGTTAAATTAAATGAACAGTACCGAAATTGACAATAATGATATTTTATCAAAACAAAATTTATTTAATTTATTTAAAAATCATAAAAATATTTAAATAATAAAAATTAATTATTATATGTTCTAAAATTTTATAAATATTCCATTTATGGTCCAACAATCACCTTATAAGTAATAATTATAACCTTTTAATATTGAAAAGCATGTTACCATAGTTAAAATTAAAATAAGTTAACTAAGGGTTAATCAAAATGAGGAGGTCTAAAATTACACTAAAACTTATTTAATTTATATTGGTTGATGGTATTACAAACCTATACCACCTTATATTCAAATAATTTTCTAATTAATGATATTTTTATTTAGAATTAATTTATTATAATATAATCATGTAAGAAATTCCAAGAGTTCCCCTCACCATAATTATAAAAGGACACCTCCTCCCTCACTTTGCTACACTATTTTATGACTTCTATATCTACCATAATCTTTCAAATTCTATTATAAACTTTCATAAACAGATTATATAGGTTCTTTTCTTCTCAAAATGCCAACCTTATATCTTTTTAGAGGAGATATAAAGGATTTTTTTGAAGTAAAGGTAATCGCCTAAACCGATCAATTTTTTGTATACTCTTCTTTAACTCCTATAAATATAAGGTATTTATCATATAAATAATAAATTAATTATCCTAAATATTATAAAATTTTATTATTATTATTAAAATACCATTATACAACCTCTTTCCCATAAAAAAGAATTGAAATTATCACTCATGTGTATGTACGGCTTATCGTCTCCACATAGCGATACAATTCATTTTTCATTACAATATTTTATATATGTGTATTATGATATATTTAATTTTAATATATGATATTTATATCATAATTATAGTTCTATAATGATAAAATCATTTCAACCTTCTTACGTGTATCATCCTAACCTTGTTTTCTACTCAACAGTTCTCCGGGCCAGTTGTCCAATGGGCCTTAGGTGCACCTCCCCATATGCCGAAGGTTGTCAACTAGCAGATAGGGTATTATTATAAAAGATTGGGGAGACTATAACATTTGGTGATGATAATAATAATGGTTCATATATATATATATATAACATATCATAAGAAGAACCATAACTCCATGGAAGGAATAGAATAAACATAGTGGAATCATAATAAACAGAAGTAATAAAATCATAATATCAAAGGCATAATACCATTTTTAAATTCATAGAAAACAAATATGTTCATAAAAACTAATATAACCAAGGTCTCCCATAGCTTACCATATATGTAAATTTATAGGAAATTTAAAAAGAACTTCCAGTCTAATGTAGAGGAACTACCTGATCCACTACCGTCCATCCCATGCAAAAAATAGTATAACTCTGATCTCTAAGGTTCAGCTCCCAATATTCATCCCTTAACTAATTTCAAATACATAACATCTAAATGTCTCCTGAGGGCCCCATGTAGGGTGTGTGTATGGACACATTAGTCCACCACAAATTTGTTCATTTCTTATATCCATAATTTTGTAGTGTATGCATAATATAATTAAAAAGGTAATGCACACACATTTAATAATTAACCCACTCCACTTGTGCTCAATAGCCACAGGTGAGTGTTTACCTAATTTGACCAACACTAGTATAATTCTGAATACATGCCCCAACTATATATTTGGCATACCCAACAGGTCTAAAAATATATGTTTTCAATGGTAAGGACCCATGGCTTAGTGTCCAAGAAACCCCTGAAGAATATCATACCAGGTGATCCCTCAAACACCTCCCATAAATGCATCACCAGTATTATGTTCCATCTGACACTTCATGTGTCATACATTGAGTAACCAGCATCCAAAAGGCATTCCCATCTATATATTCCAGGACCCTGAAACCTCTACCCATAAGATCATCATCAGATCAACATCCCAACATCCCAAAGCACGACAATATCTATCCTCAAACATATAATAAATCACCATTGGATCAATAACCCAACATCCTGAGGAATAGTGATATCCATCATCAAATATTTCAATCCCATCAGCCTCAAGTATAATGGTAAGACTCAACCCCCAACTGATGGTTTCATCACCATCTCTTGATAGCCCATCAACATCCACCGTGTATTTCTATAATGATCACCCCCTATATAACTGATTGTCAACACCATCCCTTAAGACACAATATCTATGGAGGCCTCCACCAAAAATGAGTGGTCAACACCACCTCAATAGAGTCCTATCTATGTGCACATGACTCCAATGCCTCATCATCCAATAATAGTGAGCAGAAATCACAAACATATACCTAAGAGACAACATCTTGAACCTCATTCCCATATGATCATATCACTAAAACCCGATGGTCAACCCCATATAAAGTCTCATAGTCCATTCCCTCAACAAGAATACCTCATTGTCTCAAATCGTAATGACCATTTAACCTCAACCCGGTGATCATCATCATCCCAAATATCTCGAGTCAATCCCAACATAACAAACCACTTCACCTCAATCCCTGTGATCATAATCACCTCCATGATTTGGTCCATGCCTGTCATGTTCCCAAGGAACCAATATAATTATATCATATTTAATTAATTTAAATAATTAACTAGCCTAACCTTCCAAGTTGGTAAAAATCTCCTTACCCCACTTATCATGATTTACATAACATGGTCATACCCCATGGAATACCATAAAATCAATTTATCAAATTAAAACTAAGAATTAATTAATTAGCGGTCTCACTCAGACAACCCAACATGAATATTTAGGTAAGCACCCCAAAACACTTTCAAAACTAAGGATAAATCTTGGAACCACCTACCATATACTCATAAGTGAATTCTCTTCTAATATCATACTATAACTCTAGTTGAGATTAGAGAAATCATATATTAATAAAAACACTAAAAAATAGGTAAAAGAAGATTGCATGGATTTATAATTATATATAGTGTGATAAAAAATTAAATGAGTAAAGTGAATTGAAGGCCTTATCAATATGCCACTAATGCACCTGAAAACATTTAATTCAAATCATGGATGATAGAGGAAGGGAAAGCCTGTGGAGGAGAAGAAATTGACCTCTCCTACTATTGTGTTCATGAATGGGAGGAGAAACAAGAAGCAAACCCTAAAAAGGAGGGATGGGTAGTTTGGTCATTTCATCCATTTAAATGACCCACATGATTTGGATGCATGGTTTGGCAAACTAGGCACCAACCATGGGGTGCTTACTGACCAAGCACTATACCTTGCATGGGTAGGAACATGACTTTCCAAACCATATTCAGTCCATGTAGATCCCCTTTATAAAAAATTTGTAGAGATTTAATGGCCATGTTCCCTAACCTACACAATTTGAAAAACAATGTCCAGTGAAAAAGTAGTTTGCATAGTTTCCCCTTGTATGTCATATGGTTTAATCGAATTGTGTTCCTCTTTCTATGATTTTTTAAATTGAGCCTTTGAGGCAAGATTTATCTAAAACTCACATGAAACATTGATTCACTTTTAGATCCTTAAACCCCATATAAAAAATCCTTTAGTCAATCAAACTCTTGGAATTAGGTTACAAAGATCAAGAAAAGATTTTTCCCTACAACCAAACTCAAAATTTCAAAAAGGATGAGTAATTTCAACCTGATCAAATGCATGAGATGTTATAGTCTCCCCACATGAAAATAGATCATCCCCAGGCTATTTGGATTTACCCAGATATGGTACCGAACATAACCATATCATTTACATCAACCTGATCTACCATGGTTATCAGTCACATTCAATTACCCTAGTGGTGCTCCCCACCTTAGGAATTACTCAATCAGTCCCTCCCTGACCAAAACTTCTAAATATTTGATGGTTCCACCAACCATCCTGAGACTTATAAGTCTTACTATGACATACCATCATTCTTGAACCTTATGAGGTTCTCAATTCATTCCTATGTCATACCTGACACCCATTAGGTCCAATATCTCGTCATATTCTCATTTCATACATGTTCCATAAATGACACCCATCAAGTCTCGCATATCATTAAATACCTAAAGATCTTACATCACAATTGATGCCCAAAATTAATATTACATCATATATATATATATATATATATATATTCATTCCCACCATAGTCCTGATTCCAACACACTTTATTCAATACATGCATCCAAGAATATTCCAATAGTAAATCTTGATGCCGACACACCTTATATATAAATATATGTCACACACCATAACCGATGACAACATAATAACCAATTCTTGGTTAGTCCCAAAACAACACATGTGAAACATGTGCACCAAAAATTTCTATTCCAACACAAAATTTCATGCCACAGTAAAGGCGTGCCTCTAATTATTTTCGACTCACCGGCCTAATCTAACCCTAGAAGCTCAATATAATTCACTTGGCCTGAATTCTAACTATCTGAGGCCTAGCCTCTCTAAGAATCTTCACTAGATATCAGCCACTAACCCCACTTTTGGGTCTCTCTATATCTTCCCTTACCTCCATGTGTAGTTAAATCTTAGCTACCATATCCTGGCACCACTTTTAGTCCTATCTCAGATCCCTGAGTTTGACCCGGACCCCAACTCCCAATTATCTGAGAAGGATTTCTAAAAAACCTCTATAGATTCCTCATCTAACCAAATTCTTGGAACTCCTTTGGATTCAAATCACACTAAGTTTAAACATTCCCTATTTTTCCACACTATAAGAACACCATGGAAGAACCACTCCTTGGTGTCCTACCGGGGTCTCTAGAATAATCACCTTATTAAGACTCCTCATGATCCCATATTCGGTTTTCAAAAGCACCACTACTCAACTCACCTAATTCCATCACCCAACTTGAATAAGTATGGTCCTTAAATTTTCCCTCAGCTATCATCGCTTGATTTACCACCTTATAGAATGATTTCATCATAAATATGTTTACTTGCACCCTGATGGCATGATAAAAACCATCCTCAAAATGCCTCACCCTGGGGATTTCGTTACCTACCATAGCATATGAAAATCTAGAAAAGTCATTAAAATTGGTTGCATAATTCATAATGAATGTATCTCCCTACTGGAGTTTCATGAACTCACGGTCTATATTGTCCCTCAACATTTAAAGAAATAATTTTTTGTGGAACCTAACCTCAAAATTATTCCAAGATATTCCCCCATGTCTACCTGTCTACACCTGTACATCCCACAAGTTTTTTTCTAGTCCTCTGAGCATATAAACCACCAGCTTCACCCTCTGACCTGAGGGTGTATCTAGCTGATTGAAAATTGTATGCATAAATTTTATCAAGTTATAAACTTCCTATGGTAAACCCTTACCCTGAAACCATGGTGGATAATGAGACTTGAACTCATTATTATAATACTCATTGCACAGATCATCTCCTTGAGCTCATCAGTCAATACCCTGGATGACACAAACCAAGATATCCCTGATATGGTCACCTAACCATGGCCCAAAATCTACAATCTTATTTGGAGGAAATTTCTACCTCGGAGCCTCTACTTGTGTCTTGTGATCATCCCGGCCCTCTAGGGACTCATCTTGACCCTCATATGCCTTATCTCATGCACTATCTAGTGGCACCAACTCTTTTCCCTTTTGATGATCTACCACAAGACGTCTAGATGGTATCATGTTGAATACCAAATATCATAGTCAAATAGTCGTGATATTATATATATTATGGATAGGTAAATATGTAATAGGCATCTCATATCACCACACTTACTTACACACCCCTACCACACCATATCACATGCCATCCATCCTCATTTCCCCTTACCTACCCATACAAAGTCACGTATCGTATATAATCTAGCCTCATGGACCCTTCCCGATCTATAATAGATTTATTAATCACATATAATCTAGCCTCATGGACCCTTGGCTACCTATAAAAAATTCAAGCATCACATATCATGTATATCAATTTAGTGTAGTTAAGTAGAATGCCACAAAAAATGGTATATAGGAAAACATGGTTTAGATTATTTTTTAAAACTTTAAACAACTCACCCCCTTTTTATCATCCCAACTGACTAGTATTAGATTCAAACCCATATATCATACAATTATAGTATCATATACTGATCTCATTGCATACCTAAGCTGGCTAAGTAGAATAAAAATAAATAGGCTAAGAAAGAAAACACTTTTTATCTTCTTTGGTGACACTTTAAACAACCCCACCCATATTAGCACATTCTAGGTTCCCAATGTTGATCCCAAAAAACAAACACATCATATGAGCCTAAGTTCCTCTCATGATGCATGAAAAATCCTCCCTTTCCATAATAGGCCAAGGGTTAGACCACAAAATCCAATAATATTACACCCAAGTATTCCACTCATGGTGGGAATCTATCAACTATAAAATCTCAAAGCATAACATCAATTTACACTATTAGAAACTTGGTTTATTCCCTATTCATGGGGATCTAGGCACCCAAACACAATTTATTTACCAATTTCTAACAACACCCTAGTTTATAGTCTACCATAGCCTAAATTATAAGACCAAAAAGGAAAATCAACTCCTTTAAAATCATTTGTAACCAACTTAATGTGATTACCATTTTATTCTTATTCCTTGTGATGATATAGGAAACACTAACAGAGAACCAAATTTGATACCATTTTTAGTATCCCGATCTTGTTTTCACTAAATAGTTCTCTGGGCCAGTTGGCCACTAGGCCTTAGGCTCGCCTCTATATATAGGAAAGGTAGTCGACTAACAGTGGGGGTCTGATTAGGTGATAGTGGGGACACTATAACCTTAGGTGATGATAAAAATGATGGTCCATAATATATATATATATAACACAGTGGGAAAAGGACCATAACTTAGAAAAATCAAGAGAATAAACATAGAAGAATCATAATAAAAAGCATCAGTAAAATAATAATCCCAAAGGAATAATTCCATATTAAAATACAATGAAGATAATTTGGTCATAAAAAACATAGACAAGCATGGTCATTCGTGGATGACCATATAAGTATATATATAGAAAATCTAAAAAGAAGTTAAAACCTGATGCAAAGGAACTACATAGTTCACTTCCATCTATCTCATGCCAAAAATAGTAAAACTCTGATCCCTGAGGTCTACCTCCCAAGCCTGATCCCTTACCAGATCTCAGAGGCATAAAGTTTGCTCGAGTCCTGAGGGGGCCCGTGTAGGGTGTGAGTATGAACTAAGTAGGACACCACAAATTTGTTCCTATATAAAATCCATAATTTTATAGTGTATGCACAATATAATTAAAAATTAAATGAGGACACGTTTATTAATTAACTCGCTCCACTTATGCTTAATAGCGATAAGTGAGTGTTTACATACTTCATCCAACACCAATATAATTCTGAATAAGTGCCCCAAAATATATTTTTTTCATACCCAGTTGGTTTGAAAATAATGATTTAAAATGTTGAAGACCCATGGCATAGTTCCAAGTCATCCCCTGAAGAATATCATACCATGTGATCCCCTGAGAACCTCCCATGAATACAACATTAGAACCTCATGTCATATGAAACATCATATGTCATACATCGAGTTAATGGAATCCAAACAGCACAAAAATCTATATGATTTAGGTCCCTTAGACATCCACTCAGAATATTATTATCATCTCAATAGTTTGATGTCCCATGGATTGATTATATTCTTCCTCCAATATATAGTAAATCATTTTCACCACAACAACCTAACAACCTGATTCACAACAATATCTATCTTCCCATAATCCTATCCCATTGACCTCAAGTATAATGGTGAGCCTTATCCACCAAATAATGGTCTCAGAACCACCTCCCTATGGTCTATCACCTTCCACCATGGCTTTCTTTGGTGAGAACCTCATATGTAACCAATGCTCAACACCAAGCCATAATCCACTATTTTCTATGAATCCCTCTACCCACAATAAGTGGTCAACACCACCTAAAATGAGTCTTATCTATGTGAACATGACTACAACGACTTGTTGATCAATAATGGTGCATAGAAATCACCAACATAAACTTAATCCATGTCATCTAGTACCTCATTCCCATGTGACCACCTCACTAAATCCCAATGTTCAACAACATCTAAAGTCTCGTGGGTTATACCCTCAACCTGATGACCTCATCACCTCAAATCCTAAGGTACATGTTACCTCGGACTAGTAATTATCATCCCCCAAATATATTTGGCTAATCCTAACCTGAAAAATCAAATCAACTCAATATTGGTGATCATCATCATCTCCATGCCTTGGTCCATGCCTGTCACATTCCCAAGAAACCAATACATGTATATCAAATTTAATTAATTTAAATAAAAAACCATCCTATTGTTCCTATTTGATCCAAATACCCTTACCTATATTAGAATTATTTATATAAATAGGGATTAACCAATATAATCCCATGACATCAATTTATCAAATTAAAACAATCCATTAATTAATTAGGGGTATCACTCACACAACCCAATGTTTATAATTAGTTATCCACCCCAAAACTCCTACAAAATTAATGAAAAATCCATTAACCACTTACCTTATACTCATAGGTTCTCTATCATATGATATTAGCCTCTAACTTAAGTTAAGATGGGAGAAATCATAGATTTAGAAAAACACCCTAAAAATAGGGTAAAAGAGCTCACATGGATTTTTCATTCCATATATAAAGATAAACAATGAAATAAAGAAAGTAGATTAAAATGCATACCAACATACTTCCAACTCACGTAATAGTGTTAAATTCAGAACTCAGATAATGGAGTTTGGAAATACATAGGGAGGAGAATAAATCTAACTCCCCTACTATCGTGTGCGTGAATTTGAGGAGAAACAAGTATAAATGCCTAAAAAGAAGGTAGGGTTAGTTTTTTTCACACCTTTAAATGACATGTATGGTTTGGCTAGATGGTTTGGATAACTATGTTCCAATCGTATGGTGCTCACTTCTCAAGAACCACACATCACATGGCTAGGTGAATGGTTTATTAAACCATGTGTAGACCATGCAGATCACATCTATCAAAAAGTTGCATATAGTCACACATTAGTGTTCCCCCATATGTATAATTTTACAAACCATGTCCAGTGAAAAGGTAGGCTTCATAGTTTCCCCTAGTAGGCTATATAGTTTGATCAAACCATGTTCCTCTATCTATGCTTCCTGAAACTGGGCCTTTGGATAATGGCACACATGAAACTCACCTGAAACCCTGAGGCACTTGTCAATCCTTAAATGTAGTCTAAAAATAAGTCCTTAGGTCATTAAAAATCTTTTAATTAGTTTCAAAATATCAAGATAATATTTTTCCTAACCACAAAACACAAATTTTTAAAAAAGATTATGAATATATACCAACTAAAAAACTCATGATTTTACATTACTATACAATATTTTGGTGAAAAGATAATGTCACTCGTGTGTACGTATGAACTATCATCTCTAGTATGAAATGTGATTTTTCATTTATATTTCACATGGATGGTAATAAGGATGAATTTTATGAATATATATTTAATAAATATGATATAATAATGATTCTATAAAGGTTAGTTATTATTTACCTTTCTTTTATCTCATCAATCTAAAAATGGAAGCAGCGTTCATCTGTATGTATGACCTACCATCTATATGAATGGTGTAATTCATTTTTCTATCACTAATTTTTATGAATGATTATAAATATTTATATAATGAATATATGTGATTTTTATAATGTTATTAACATTTTTTTAATGATCAGACTAGGATCAAAGGATAAATATTGGGACTGTCGAGCTGAAACATTCTTGGAAAACGAAGTAGTTATCACCCATAATAGTGATTTTAATAATAATTTATTAATAAATAGGTGATAAGATGTTATAAATAAATCATAAATTCTATTATATATATGAATATGGTTATGAAATAAAATTATAATAAATACATATTTATTAGAAAGGAGGTTTGAATATGAACAAGGAATGGTGAGACTTGAGGTAAGGGTTTATTTCACAATCTGATCATGATTTGAGATTGCTTATGTTTAAGTCTCTACTAGGGAATATTTATCTTCCATGTCCGTGTATTCTAAAAAAATCAAAAATGAATTTTTTTTTATCTCCTATAATTTTTTAAAATAATTTTTACCCATGTTTGAATTTTTACAAATTTTTTTGAAAGGAATATTTTTTTCATTTTCTAAACAAAGTACCTTGTGAATTTTCCAACAAAAATATAGAAGAAATATTTTTTTAACTTATATAGAATGAGTTTATTTTCCCACTTTCATGTAACCTCAATGATATGAAGCTTCTTTTACAAGTATATTTTTTTATTTTCAAATGAAAATTTTTCATTTATAAGTGCACAGGTTTTTAAAAGGAGAATTGTTTTTAAAATAGAAATGTTATTTTCCTAAAAAATTATTCTAAGTGATATTTCAAAATCATTTTCCATCTAAGATGAAATCCTTTATTTTTACTTAATATTTACTAGGGATATGATCTAATGATATCATACTTATTATTTCTCTATATGTTTTATGTTTATAGTGAAAATGTGAAATGTTTCTCAAACGAATTTCATTTCCATGAGTTACGATATGATGAAATGTTTATGAAACCCATTTATTTTCATGGGTTTTGATATGATGATGATTTATGATATTTTGACCCATATAAATATGATTTTCATTATGTGGAAGGTGGGACCTGTATCACCCTCTAATTAATTGGGTAAAGTATTATATCTTGTGAGATAGTTATGGGAAATAAGTCAAAGTTCTTGATTCATTATGGAAAACAACTCGATGTGCTTGATATTTTATGGTAAAAAATTCGATGTGCTAGATACACTATAGTAAATAGGTTTTGATGTTTTATTTTATGGTCTTGGTAGTTATCCTTGACTTATGTAATGGTTCAATACTTATTATAGTGTTTCACACATTTATGGAATGAATATATGGTTCTCGATTAAGTTATGATGAATAATCATTCTTATGATTCTTGTATTTTGAAAATTCAATGTTTTATTCCATAACTCATTTATATGATATTTTTCATATTGAGAATGAAATTTTTAAGTTATGTTCAATAAATCATGCTCTTATTCTTATCGTGTGTTTTCATGTGATCATCAATTGATATCTCCTTTATTTACCCTTATTAAGCATCTGAGCTCACTCTTTTCTTATATTTCATTTCCCTAAGTCATGAATAAATTTTTTAGTAGGGTTTTCCTATCAAAATTACAATATGGGAAGATATTTATGTGAGATATTGAATATATTTCATAAAATAAGAATATCTTATATCTAATCTCCAAAGAATATAAACCTTTACAGTTCTGGCATGAATGATATTGGTAGGTATTTAATATTCATCTAAATAGATGTAATATTTGTGTATAAAAATCTTGGGCCATTATAGTGGGTATTATATATTATTTTAATCAATATTTGGAGATTAGGGTTATAAAAATTTTATGAAAACCACAAATAAAGGTCTAAGTATAGGATAAAATACTAATGTTTTAATAATGATCATTAATGAACTAGGTTAAACATAAGGTTTCATAAAATAATGTGTCATGATTTAGAAATTCTATAAACAATTTTTCAAAATTATGTAGTTTTCCATTATGATTATTGTTTCTCACACTAGGATTTTTGGTTTTATTCAATAGATAAAATCCAAAGTAATTATGTTAATGATGAATGTGATGGAAAATGCATTGATTTTCCACCTCACTAACCAAATTTTATGGGTGTTTGAATGCATAATATTGTTATTATGCTCAAAAAACATTCTCATTCTATGAATCATACTAAGTTTACAAATGATAAAAGGAGGTAACAATGTACAGTTCAATATTTTAGGAAAAAACAACCACCTTCTTTTAGATTATCTTATAATCCAGTAGTGGTTGAGTGATAGATCAGCACCATTGAGAAAATATTTTATGTTCTTCAATGATCAAGACATGAAAAAATTTGTCTTAGATATTTATAATCTAGAATGTGAATAAAATAAATGGTTGAATATTATTAAGAATACAAGGAAAGAGAAAGAAATTGAATCTACTGAATGTGAATATATTAAGGGTATATTATTCAGTAGGTACTTTCCTCATACTCTTTGTAAAAACATGAAGAATGAATTTCTTCAGTTGAAGAAAAATGATGAAAAATCCATTAATACCTTTGAGGTAAATTTTTCAAGGCTTGTAAGGTATGCCTCTGGTTTAATTATCAGTTCTGAAAATAAAATTGATTGATTCTTTGGTAGCTTAAAACCAAGTCTCTAAAAAGAATTAGTAATAATAGGATTTAGTTTATATGAAGAAATCATCCAATGTTCACTTAAAGTAAAAAAGGGAAATTGTAGATTCCTTTCATTCCTATGGTTTTGATAAGAAAATAAAGATCAATCCCCATGAAAACTTGAATAAATCATAGGGTACAAAAAGATTCTTGCCATATACATGATTGAAATTTGGGAATAAACAAAAAGTGAAGTGTTTGAATATAACTAGAAGGTGATTAAATTGTTGAAAGGTGGATCAAAAAGCCGATGAATATTTAAAAGTGATGAATAGGTCGGTTAATGTAATGGGGGAAAAGAAGATTCTAACTAATGCACCACCCATGCTCAAATTCTTCAGATGCAAATATTATGGGAATTATAACAACTAGTGCATGAATCTAAAGATTTCCTATTATCATCATTAGCAACCTATTAATCCCAAAGATAAATTAAAATCCCAGGTGATCACAACTTCCAAAGTGGGTTATGAGAATGGCATGGTGTAAAGTATACTTATCATCTACTAAAAAATAACTAAGGTCTTATTTTATTCTAGATCTACTCACTCTTTTATTTCTTAATAATTTTATAAAGGTATATTTGTACCACCTAAACAAATAGATGTTGATTAAGTTGTGAAAACTGTTAATGAACAATGGTAGTATCTCATGTCTATAGTTATTCTTAGATTAAAGTTTGTTGGAAAGTGATTCCTATAGATATTTTGATTCCCCCTATAATTTGATCTGATGTGATTCTTGGAATGTATTAACTTTATCTATATGGATACCATACCAATATTCGAGTAAGGGAAGTCACATTTCATATTACAAATAAACATATGATCATGTATTGATATGTGGATGAATATGAACTTAAAATGGAAATCGCTTCCATCTTGTGGGTATTAATTCCAATACATGAAGTTTATCTGTCTTTGATATTTGGGGAGAAACTCAACATTAAGTATACACCTGTTTTATGGGATTTTTTTATGTCTTTCCAAAATAATTATTATATCTTCCACTGAATCAGGAATTTGAGTTTTCAATTGAAATCATACCTGGTGCAATTATTATTTCAAATATTCATTAAATAATGGAACCAATTAAGTTATAGAAATTGAATAAGAAACTAAAATAGAATCTTAATAAGGGATTAATTCACCCAAGTGAATCACCTTGGGTTACACCTGTTCTCTTTGTTACAAAGAAAGATGGATCAATGCGACTCTTTATTGATTATCGAGAACCTAACAAGATCATTATCAAGAAAACATATATTCTACCCTGTATTGATAACTTATTTGATACATTTCACAACGCTCAATACTTTTCCAATATTGATCTTTGTTATGGATATCATCAATTGAGGGTTAAGAAGGAGGATATACCCAATATGGAATTGTGTACCAGGTATGGTCACTGTGAATTTATAGTGATTCCTTTTGGAATTACTAACTCCCTCACTATCTTAATAGATTTAATGAATGGAGTATTTATTGATTACCTTGACTAGTTTGTGGTAGTCTTTATAGGCAATATTATTTTGTATTGAAATATTAAGTAACAACATAAAGATCACTAGAGAATTTTTTTAACACCCTAATGAAGTAAAATATTTATAATAAAAATTACCAAGTGTGAATTTTGTCTTTATAAAGTTTCATTTTTTGGGCATATAATCTCAAGTGAGGGTATATAAGTAAATAATTCAAAGGTAAAAGTTATAGATAAATGTCCTAGACCAACCATAGTGACTGAAATACATATTTTTCTTGGTTTGGCTATATATTATTGATGTTTTGTGAAATATTTATCACAATTATCTAATCCACTCTCCTAGTTGACTTGGAAAGGAGTTATGTTCAGATGTACGGAGGAATGTGAAGATATTTTAAAGGATATGAAAAGAATGTTGGTCATTGCACCTGTGCTCACACTACCCTATAGTGGAGAAAGGCATGGATCTATAGTGATTCATCATAGAATGGATTGGGATGTGTTCGCATGAAAAATAATATGGTGATAGATTATGTCTCATTCCAATTGAAGTTCTATGAGAAAAAAATACCCATCTCATTATTTGGAGTTATAAGGGGTAATTTTTATATTAAATATATAGAGAAATTGTCTCTGTGGAATCCCACATTTTTATAACATAAACTTTCATTACATTACACAAAAATGAGGATCTTTAAGGTTTAGTGTCTTGGAAACCAGGAACATAATACATTAAAACAACATAAAACATTCTTCTTAAAAACTTGAAAGGATTATCCATAAGTTCATCCTAGGTTAATTACTGCATCTCATAACCTGGGGACATACATCAAAAGAAAGGGTGAGTAGAAGGCCCGGTAAGGGAAACAAGAGAGACCTTTTACATGTGAACTTGAGATACTTCAATAAGGTCATGAAAAGAACTTTAAGGCATGAGAAAGAAATCATGAGGAATATCATAATAAAAATAACATTTTTCATAACTTGAATATGTGGCTACAACATTTAACAAAGACAATCATTTCTGTTTCACCAAGGTCCGTCCCCAAGGTGTCAATAAAAATTACCAAGGTTATTCACCAAGGTATCAGTCTAAATGGTCATATCTAGAGATTAAGTCTTTACCCAATGCATTGGAGCGCTATCAGGGTGCACCCTTAAATTTTACTTTATTATCATGTGATCCATATATATCATCATCAATAATTTCATAAGCAACCCATATAGCATAAAATAAATGGGTTTCATTTCATAATCATAATGTTTTAAAAACTGCTTTAAATACATGATCTTTGTGTCAATTTAAAACCCACAGAAAAGGAAGGTGGGTATCATGTATGTAAATCCCAGAATTTAAAATAGAACATTTTGGTATATATGTTAATACCCCTTTAGTAGAGAGAGATTTGAGTACTCACTTAATAATATAAAAGAACATTAGAAAAAGAGAGAGACATTTTGGGACGGAAATTCTGCAGCATAACGGCTATGTTACGAGGTTTTAGAAAACATTGAAAAGAGAGGGGACATGGGTCAAACAATAATAAATGACCCATGAAACAGTATAGGGACTTAATATGAAGAATATATGAACATTTTAATGAAATTTTAAGGACATACCATTTGAAATTAAAAACATGGAAGGAAGACAAAAATTAGATTTCTCTTATGAAAATTCGGCAGCCTAACGGCGTCACTTAAACTTCAACAAAAATGAATTGAAAAGATCAAATAGGGTCCCTAATAATATGAAAATAAGAGTTAAGTATGATAGATATAGATATAATACCCTAAAATAATTAAAAAGGAACTTGAAAGACTTGACATGAAAGTAGAACTTTGAAGAATAAGAAGGGTGAAAGAATCCCTTAAAAATTCGGCAGCCTAACGGCGCCACTTAAACATTATTAAAACGAATTGATGAGATCAGGAGGGGGTATCTCATCATATGAACATGAAAAGGGCGGTAAGATGAATATATAAGAACATCCTCCAAGATAAGAACATGGATCATAAAATAAATGACATAAAAGAGATTACTTGAAAAGAAAGAGAGAGGTCGGATCACTTACCTTAAAACGTAACTCTTAAAACTCAAAGGTTTGGACCTTGGGGGCTTGGGGGAACCTTAGGAGGACTCCTTGAGAGGTAAGGAGACCAGAACATAGTTGAGGATGGTTTTGGAGTCGAATGGATGAGAGGAGGTCTTGGTATTTATAGGGAAAGTGAGGGGGCAAGGCATTAATGGCCAAGGGACACCTCATTGGTGGTTTTGGAAAAACCATGGGCTTTCCCTTTGTATTTTCCCATTTTATTGTCCACTTGGGACGCCTCACACAATAATTCATCCCCTTTAGTCGACCATCCCTTAATATATCTCATGACATCATCATGACACAGTTATGATGTCATTTAACATACCAAAACCCTAAAACTGCATTTTTAGTATTCACTGAAAATTCATCTTTCTCAGAAAAATCCCAAAAATTTTCCATAACATAATATGGATTCTCTGAGTTCAAAAATAAATTTCATTTTATAAAAATAATTTTCTAAATATTTTTAATTAAATTTTCAAATAAAAAACACTATTCACCCAAAAAAACTAATACTTGATTAATAATTTATGAAACTGTTATTTAACAATTTTATTGAATCACATTATGTAATCAAGGTGTCTAAATTATATTAAAACTTTCTTTAAGTGAGATTACTAATCCATTTGGTCACATTACTAATCCTAAGCATAAAATCACCATTCATAATTTACTATTCATCAAAAATTAAGTTGATCTTATTAGACTCCAAATTCCTTACTGAACACTTTTGCAGAAGATCATTTTTTGAATATCATTACACATCATTAATTATTTAAGGTTTACATAAATATTTTAAAATATCCTTTTTTCCAAAATTCATCAATAAAATACATCCTAAAATTATCTAGACATTTGAAATTTCACAAACATCACTAAAGGAAGAAATATCAATTTATTCATCCCAAAGGATTACACAAAGAAGCTACGGTCTCGTCACATATCCCCTTATAACACCAGCATATGACCAATGTGTAAGGTGTGCTATGGAGAGAGAATCTAAGGGAGGCTCAGATAACATTTCCCTAGTAGTAATCTCTACTAACTTGAACTTCTCCCGCAGGCGTTTCCATTCAAGCTTGACACGCTGGAGTTTGGCTTGGGCTTGGTCCAAAGCGAAGCCCAAAGATGCCACCTCCTTCCCAAGCTCTGATAAGTGGGCTTAATAAGGTTCGAGTCTACTGGATGAAGCCATCGACTCCTCTTTCTGCAGTAACCATTAACATCTCTATTAAATCGTTAAGAGTAAGTTAATATACTATTTAAAAAGTTTGGGTCATTACAGTCTCTATAGATAATGTTGTGACATCTATACTGATCACAAAATTTTAAATTATATTTTTATTAAAAAAGAGTTGAACATGTGCCAAAGAAGTTGGTTGGGGCTGATTAAATATTATGACTACTCAAAACATTACCACCTTGGGAATGCGAAAAAATTGGAAGATGCTTTGAGCTAAAAGGACTATGATATTTTATCTATGATTAGGATCACAAAAGATCCAATATTTATGGATTTATAAGGGATGGATCTGGAAATATTAAAGTAAGATTGGAAATATTATCTAGATTAAATAAATTTTCAAACATATATCTAAGTAAATATTAAATAGGCATAGAAGGAATATGTATAGATACAATATAAGGTCATAAATGTACCTATCTTCAGCCATGATTTTTATGGAATAATAATGTTCATTAACTGTGTATGTTTCCTAGTCGTACCATATTTGAAGAAGGAGATATTGGATGATACTCAAAGTCCATCATTCTCTATTCATCTAGGAAGTAAATAAGATGCATAGAGACCTGAAAGAATATTTTTGGTGGGATGATATGAAGGTAGATATTATAGAATATGTTTCTTAGTGCTTGGTTTTTCATAAAGTTAAGTCATAGAGATAGAAGTATAAGGATATTTTACAACCATTAAGCATACCTGAATGGAAATGGGAAAACATCACCATGAATTTTTTCATCAGACACCCCAAAACATCAAATGTCCATGAAGTTATATGGGTTATAGTCGATGACCTTATGAATTTAGTGAACTTGATTACTATCACCTAATATATCTATCTTGATTATATTTATAGAATTTATATTAAGTAAGTTATAATATTTCATGGTGTACAAATTTAAATTGTATATTATCGGGATGTGAGGTTTACCACGAAGTTATGGTGAAGTCTTCAGCAGGCTCTGGATATAGAGTTAATTTTCTACACTATTAAACATCCTCATATATATTGATTAACATAGAGGACCATTAAAACTATATAAGTAATGTTGAGATCTTACTCTATGGATTTCAAAGGTGTTTGGTATCAACACCTTCCTATGGTATAATTTTCTTTCAAAAATAGCTTTCACTCTAGCATTCATATGGCTCCGTATAAATCCCTCTATGGTAAGAAAAGAAGAACTCCAACATCCTAGAAATAAGTTAGAGAAATAAATCTATTGGGACCTGATCTAGCTAAGGAAAAAGGAGATAAATTTAGATCCATTCAACATCACACAATAGCATCTCATATTTAAAAAAAAGTTATGCTAACAATCATCGGAAACAAATAGAGTTTTAATTGGGTGACAAGGTATTCCTACAAATATCTCCCTAGAAGAGAGTGATGAGATTTGGAAATAAGGGAAATATAAGCCCTATGAATATCAGTCCTTTTGAAATTCTTAACCGTATCGGGATGGTAGCTTATTGATTGGCCCTTTCACCAAATCTCTCTCAAATTCATGGGGTGTTTCATACATCTCTTCTTAGTGTGTACATATCTGATCCTTCACATGTATTAGACTCAGAGTTCACACTGATATAAAAATAACATTCTTAGGAAGAACAACTAGTAGAGATTCTGGATCATGGATAGAATTCAATACAAAAAAAGACAACTCTCCTGGTTAAAGTTTTATGGTGAAACTACCAATTTAAGGAAGCTGTATGAGAACCTAAGGATATAACAAGGTAGAAGTATTTTCATATATTTTTATTAGAGTTATGAATTTAGAGGGATAAATTTATTTTAATGGTGGTATAATTTAACATTCAAATATTTTTATGAAATACTTCTCTTAAAATAATTTTATTTCCTCGATATCTTACATTACATGCAAGAGTAAGTTTAGACGAACTAAAAAACATTATTAAAATATTAAATACCCATTATCACCGAATTGTTAGATTTGTGGGTATGAACAGTAATAATTAGTTTATGAAAAATATACATTCTACACATTTATAAAATTAATTGACTACTTGTTAAATGATTATAACTAAAATCAAAAATTATTTGAAAATAAAAGTGATTTTTTTCAGAAAAATTATTTTTATACGTACACCGTATTTTATGTCAATGTATTAAATTATTCACTATTGGTGAATAATTTTAATTAAATTTATATAATATTTACTTTATTAATTTTTTTAAACATTGAAAAAATATTTTTCTATGAATAAGATAAGAATAAATCCAATTTTATTCTTAAAAATGTATTTTTTTTTCTAAAAAGTCATTTTTATCATATTTTCACACTTACACTAAAATTAATTTTTTCAAACTATTAATATTGAATTAGATGAATTATTTTTCATATTTAAAATTATAAGGTTCAAATTTGGTAACTATTCCCCTTTTATTTTTTTAATATGAATATTAATTGTGGTTAAATTTATCACCACACTAAAGGGTAAATCATTTTAATATGGATTCTAAATAAGTGATAAGGACATAAATTTTCATCATAATTCTTATTTTTTTTTCTAATTCAATCCTTAAACCCTAACATTCAAAATTGAGTTATTTAATCCAAACTTTCCCTACAAATGTATAATATATTATTATTATTTTGTAAAATTCTTATAATGGATTCTGTTATATTATTAAATTTAAAGAAAGTAACAAAATTTCACTCTCATTGATTTCAATATATCTTATGTGTCCAAAAAGGGAAAAAAGATTTTCATAAAAAATATAAGTTTCTATTTTTATCCTAAAAAAATTATATTCAAGATATAAATTTATGTTTAATTTTTAGTAATTATATAATGGCCTTAATTATTTAAGTAACATTGATGCAGTATTTCTATATTTAATATTAAAATATATTAAATTATTTTAAAAATATTAAAAGTGATATAATTTGATTGAGTTAATGTGACCCACAAATTTTCTATATCTATATGAAATATTAGGGTGGTTTAAAATCATTATATTTGAATTTCTTCTTTGTCTTAATTTATTCAAACTTAAATTAAATTCATAGTATCAAAATTGACAATAATTAAATTTTATTAAAAAAATTAAAAATTTTATAAAATTCATAAAATTATTAAAATAATAAAAATTTATTATTATATGCTCTAAAATGTCATTAATTTACTATTTTTGTTTCAATTATCACATTATAAGTAAAAAGTATTGACTTTTAATTTTGAAAAAGTTGTATCCTAGCTAAAAATAAAGTAGGTTACTAAAGGGTTAATCAAAATGATAAGGTATAAAATTACACCAAAACATGTCAATATTATATTTTTTTATGGTGTTAAAACTCTATCCCACACTATATTTTAATAAATTAAATATATAGTTGTTTTTCATGAGAATGAATTTATTATAATTTAATCTTTTGAGAAACTCCAAAAGTTCCTCACAACTTAATTATAAATGGGCACCTCCTCCCTCGCTTCATTACACCACTATGAGCCTTATATCTCTACTATTATCTACAAAATTATCTTATGCAATTACTTAAATACATTCTAGAGGTCCTGGTCTTCCCAAAAGAACAACCATAGAGCCCTTTATAGGAGATATAAAGTATTCATTTTGAAGAATAGGTAGTCTCCTTAACCGATCACTTTATTTTTCTACTCTTCTTTACCTCCTCAAAATAAATTATATTTATCATAAAATAGAAAATTTATTATAATAAATATTATTAAATGTTATTATGATTATCAAAACACCATTATATACCCTCTTTCCCATAAAATAAGAAGTTAAAGTATTGTTTGTGCGTACGTATGGCCTATCATCTCCATGTAGTGAAAAAATTCATTTTTCATCACCATGTCTAATGGATGGGTATTATCATGGTGTTAATGTTTATATATGATATTTATGACATAATTATACTTCTTTAATGATGATATCATGTCTACATTTTTACAATCCAATCTTTTAGAAAAATATAATTTTATTCGTGCGTACGTATGGACTACCATCTTCATGATGTGATGTGATTAGGTTTTCATATATATTTTACATGGATGGTAATAAGGATAAATTTGATGAATATATATGACATATATGATATAAAAATGAATCTTTAAAGGTTAATTATTATTTACATTTCTTTAATTCCATCAATTTAAAAATGAAAACAACGTTCATGCGTACGTACAGTCTACCATCACCATAAACGGTGTAATTCATATTTCTATATCTAATTTTTATGAATGATTATAAATATATATATATATAATGAATATAAATTATTTTTATACCTTTATTAACATTTTTTAAATTTTTGGTATATGATCAAAGTATAAGGACCAGGACTGTCGAAACGAATTATGCTTGGAAAACTAAGTAATTGTCACCCAAAACAATGATTTTAATAAAAAAAAATATTAATAAACGGGTGATAAGATGTTATAAATAAATAATACATGGTATTATATATTAAAATATTTTTATGGAATACAATTATAATAAATCCATATTTATTATATAGGAGTTTTAAACATAAATAAGAAAAGTCAGGATTTGAGGTAAGGATTTATTTTACAATCTCATCATGATTCCAGTTTGCTTATGTTTATGTCTCTACTGGAGAATATTTCTCTTCCATGTGCATATTTTCTAAAAAATAAAAAAATACTATTCTCCTATAATTTTTCAAAATCAATTTACCTATGTTTTACTTTTACAAAATGTTCTTATATGAATCTTTTGGTCATTTTCCAAACAAGTAACTTTGTGACTTTCCTAAAAAAATATGGAAGGAATATTTTTTTAACTGAAGTAGCAAGAGCCAATTTTCCCACTGTAATAATTCCTCAAATATTTTAATATTAATTTAAATGTTTAATTATTTTCAAATAAAATATTATGATTTATAAGTGTGTGGTTTTTAAAAAAAAGAGAAGTTATTTAAAAAAGGAAAATTTATTTCCCTCGAAAATTATTCCAAGTTATCTTTCAAAATAATTTTTCATAAAATAAAAAATCCATTTCTATTACCTAATATTTACTAGGGATGTTATCTAAGGATATTTCCCTTATTATTTCTATGTATAGTTTATATTTATAGTGAAAAGGTGAAATGTTTATGAAACCTATTTCTTTTCCATGGGTTGTGCTATGATGAAATATTTATGAAACCCATTTATTTTCATGAATTCTTATATGATGAATGATTTATGATCATGTGACATACATACATATAGTTTTCATTATTTTAAGGTTGTTACCTATATCACCCTCCAATTAATTGGGAAAAGTATTATATCTCATGAAATATTTACGGGAAACAAGTCAAATTTCATGATATATTATGGAAAACAAGTTGATTTGATTTATATGTTCTAGGAAACACGTCAATGTTCTTGATTCACTATGAAAAATATGGGTTTTTTCATGATCTAATGGTCTCGGTAGTGATCCTTGACTTATAAAATGGTTTCTATACTTATGATGTTTCCACAAATATTTACAAGAGAAACTTATGGTTCATGATTGAGTTATGATGAATTATCATTCCTATGATTCTTGTCTTTATAAAAGTTAATGGTTTATGTCATAACACATTTTTATGATCTTTGTAAGATTGGGTATGAAATTTGTAAGTTATGGTCAAGATCTTATAGCCTTATTCTTATCTTATTCTTTCATATGATCATTAATTAATATATCTAATACTTACCCTTACTGAGCATATATGCTCACCCTTTTCTTATGTTTCCTTTACCCATTTTATGAAGAATGCTTTTAGCAAGTTATTCCTATTAAGAGTACTATATGGGGAGGTCTTTATGGTATATGTTTAATATCTTTCATAAAATAAGAATATTTTATATCTAATCTCTAAAGACTCTAAATCTTTTTTAATATGGTGTGGATTGTATTATTATTTATTGAATATTCATTTAATAGATGTAATATTTGTGTATAAAAAGCTCATGTCATTTTATAGGTTTTAGGATATTAGAATATTTTTTTATTTTTCATATTTTCAAGTTTTTTAATTGTATCAAATGAATATAAAAAAGGTATTTATTAAATTTTTTATAACTATTTAAGTTTATGTTTCTCAAACCCATGGTTTTGAAAATTAAAATTTCATTAATCATGTTTTTAAATTATCTAAAGCTTTGTATGGTCTCAAGTAAGAACCTCATTCTTGGTATGAGAAGTTTTATTTATTTATTTTAAATAATGGTTTCAATAAAGTTAATATTTATACAACACATTTTATTAAAATAATTTATAATGATATTTTATTATGAAAATTTATGTTGATGATATAGTTTTTGGTTATTATTGTGAATTTATTTACAATAATTTTTATACTTTGAATTCACTTGAGTTTTACATGAGTTTAATGGGAGAATTAAAGTTTTTTCTTGGACTTGAAATTTCTTAAAGGAAAGATGGGATCATTATTAGTCAATCTAAGTAATAAAAAGACTTGGTTAAAATTTTTGGCCTTGATTATTTTAAATTTATGAAAACTTCTTTGAGTACTAGTTTTAAATTAGATATTGATGAATCTGGTAAATTTATTAATGTTAATGTTTATAGAGTCATTATAGGTAGATTACATTATTTAACTACATCTGCACCTTATATCATGTTTAGTTTTTGTATATGTCAAATATTTCAATATGATCCTAAATAGATTCATATTAAATATATAAAAATAATAGTTAGATATGTTAAAGGAACTATTAAATCTAGTTTATTTTATGCTAAATATAATTTATTTGATTTAATATCCTATTTTGATTTTGATTTTGGAGGATATATAATTGATTGGAAAAGTACATCAAGTATGTGTCGTTTTTTTGGAAAAAATTTAATTTCTTATTCCTTGAAGAAGATACTAATCTTTTCCTAATCTACTGCATAAGATAAGTATATATCTGCTGCTAGTAGTTCTGCTCAAAAATTGTGGATTAAGAAAACTATATTTGATTTTGTTATTTATCTAGATAAATTACCTATTTTTTTTTATAACACATCTATACTTTATATTTCTAAAAATCCTTTGAATAATTATATAACAAAGAATATTGATCTTATATTTTATTTTAATAAAGATCATGTGAATAAGGGTGATATTTTTTATCTTTTTTGTTTGTTTACAAAAAGGGTGAGAAAATAAAATGTTCCTGGTTTTAAATGTTTGGTTTTGTAATCTAACAAAAATGGAGATATTTTTTTCATGTTATTTTATATAGTTTTTTTATTATATGTAGTTAGTTTATGTTTTTGAATATTCCAAAACCTATTATTATTTTCCGTGAAAATTAATTTTATTAGCTTACTATATTTTTATTATATATTGATCTATAGTTATTTTATTTTTATAATTCCTACTTAATTTGAAATATGAAAAGTTTATATTCATTCTATTTAACCACAAATAATTCTAAATAAATCTATAGAATGTTCATATATTTTTTGAACATATTATATGTTTTTTGTTTGAACAATATTTTTCACTTTATAGATTTTTAAAGTTTCTTTAGTTATTCTATTATAAATTTAGTTATATAAATTGAATTATCACATTTATCATTACATTGTATAGACAATATATTTATTTACCTTTCATTAAACTAAATGTAAGTCTAAAATGTTGTTTAATTATTATAAAATTTTCCCCAAGTTTATGAAACAATTCTAGAATTATAGAATTCCTAGAATTCAAAATGTATTTTTTCAATGATATCTATTACAATAAAAATAAAAATCATACACCATTTTTTTATTTGGAAATACAATATTTTTTTCTAAATTTAATTAAACTTCATGAAAATTAAAAAAAATTAGATACCTTCAAAATTGGATGAATATTCTGTAACATTTTAGTATTTTTTTATGCATCTTTTATTCTATGTATTTCATAGTTTTCTAATGATATATCTTAATATAAATTTCATATTGAATCAATTTTTGATCCATTAAAAATATAAAAGGTTAATATACATTTAATTTTTTTATAAATTTAACTAATTCTATTGTTTATATGGGATAACAAATCAATGAAGTTGCTGCATGAAATGATGAAACTCTATTCATCATATCCTTCATCACCATGAATAGTTGTTTCCTTTTTTCCCAAAACAACACCAGATCATCTAATTCCATCTCTATGAAAGAAGATACAATCATGGATAGTACACTGATACCACTTCTCATCCTTATGGAAGTAGTTTTTATCACTTTAATTCTTACATTGATGTGAAACTATGGTATATCAATATATCACTCAATGGTAGTTCATATCATGTTTTACATAAATGGTTGCTTCAATTTTAAATACAAATAGTATAACCATACAACTTAAGTCAGTGGTATCTTTCAGCGATGGAAGAATTTTTCAAATCCTTCGATGGTAGCCTGGACAGTAATAGAAAATTGTATTAATGGTAGCTTCCTCCTTGGTAGTATCTCATATCCTTTGTTTTCATTTAATGGTTGTATTGTTCCACTGTAATATTATCATTTCTTGTGATGGTAGAAATTTATTGCCTACTCTTCTAATGGTAGTCATAGTCTTCTACTACAATCAAGTATAAATTTTTTATACTTACACTATTTAATATTTTCTCCTACTTCCATTTGAATATTTTTCTGGATAATTTTTATGATACTCTATTTCTGTTATATTTCAATATTTTAAAAAAATCATGTTTATAATCATTTTTCTTTATTATTTTTATTATTCGAAATTTATTTAATCATATATTTTCTATGAGAATGGTTTTAAAATATTAGAAATATGTTTTAATATTGTTTTAAATATTGTTTTTATTGTTTTTAGAAACATGTTGAATATATACTGTTTAATATGAAATTTTTTATTGGTTCTTAAATTCATGATTGTAAATATTTCTAAATTATTTATTCATATTAGTAATTTTTTCCAAAAAACAATGTATTAAATGCATGTTAATAGTGTTTTTTATTTTATACATTTATATAGAGAGATATTTCAATGCTTTTATTTAAATTCTATATTCATGCTATATTTATGGAACTATCTTGAATTATTATTATGGATATTATTTGAATTATTTAATGGTTAATTCAAATTAAAATGAATAGATATTTAATTTTTTTAATTCAAAAAATTAATGAAATGATTATTCTAGATAATAATTTTCTCTCTCCTGAATAATTTGAATTTGAATTGATTTACCTCTTTGGAAATTGGTTTGTTAGTTTTTTTTTAGATTCTTTTTAAATGTTTTTGGGTGCATTCAAAGTGCATGAAACAAGTGAAAACATATGTGATATACTATTTTTTTACGACAAAAATATGTGAACTTTTAAAGTGTTGTACAATCTACAAAGTCATCTATGGTATCCATTTCATCATCTGGTTGATCTATCTATTATTAAATTACATCATTTTTGAATTCTACTACCTCTATGAGATGAGTTTATCCTTTACTCAAGAACCGGTACATATGGTTGCTTCATTTTATCTTCTCTTTTTATGGTATCTTGTGTCTATAACACTATTTCTCATCTCTCACGCACACTATCTCTTTCTATTTATTCTTTTACATAAAAAAGAATTTTCTTTATTTAGGTTCTAAGTCCCAAATTCTAAAGTTAGGACCGTTTGGGTTGTGAATCTCGATATCTAAAGTTAGGGTTGTAAGTGGGTTCTGACTCCCCATACAAAAGTCAGGTCTCTAGATATTCTTCCACTAGAAAAAGTAGTTTGTAATTGGGTTGTGATTTCTATTTTACAATTAGGTAGTTCACAATGTATCTCTCACTGGGTAGAGAGGTATAAGATTAGACAAGATTTATTTTTGACTAATCTACTAAAAATATATAGATTTTTTCTTTCTTTTATTCCAATGATAATTAACTTTATAATTAACTATTATAAAAAATTTAAAACATTAATCATTTAATTGAATAAATTTTAATTTTGTATATTCACCCCCCCCCCCTATAGACATTTTTTCATCTTTTTATCCAACCCAACTAAAAGAAAATAGCTACATAATAAGAAATATGTCTCAATGATGGGGAATCTAGGACTAAAACCCCCTTACAATGCTAAATTTTATGTTGTAAGAATCAATTGAAAAGGGGATTCTGAGAAATAAATGAAAGGCCCTATAAACATAATAGTAAGTAAAATACAATAAAATATTAATTTATAGTTTATCCAACTTATAATAATGATTTTAAAGAAGAAAGATTGTAACTCAATGAAAAACATTGAGTTTAAAAATACATTAAATTGGAATCATACTTGCTCATATGTACTCTAAATTCATTTATAATAATCATATACTCATTAACAATATATTTCAAAACAATGTTATTGTTTATTAACTTGTGTATTATTCTTCTACTTTCATTTATTACATTTTTATTACTAATTTTTAGTTTATATTGGTCATCAGTTTTGAGTAGCTTCAACCATTCCTTATCTGTTTCGATACAAAAATTTTGGCAATCATTCCATGTTCATGATTTTATCATCTCTAGAATAGTAATTCTACTATAATATAATATATATAATAATTTATTATTTTTTAGGTTCATTCCATGGTATTTTTTGGTATGATTCGTAAAGAAGAAATCAAGAACAAGCAGGTTTTGATAATTTTAAACAAACATAATCTGTCATATTAATAATGAGTTAAATATTAATATTAACTTTATATAACCATAAGTACGTCATTTTTTCTAATTAATATCATATCTTACCATTAATTAGATTTTTATAACCATCCATGATAAAATTTTATACCATCATCCATGTAGGTGGTTAAATCTACTCAAACAAGAACTTGCAATAATCAATGGATGAGTATGATTATGTAGTGGTTTTAATAAAAATATAATCATTAAAAAATTGTAATGATATTATTTATATTTTAATAATGTGATAAATAATAATTGGTAATATATCTAAGAATGATATAAATGAAAATTAAGGATAATAAGTCATTACTTACAAATAATAAATTGTATCTTCCCTTAGAAGCCCTCTTAGTTTTGAAGGAATTAGGGAATTATATTGAGACTATAAGATACCCAATGTGGGAGAGGCTTATTAGTTAAGGAAATATGGTATATTATATGTTTAAATTGTAATTTTAAGTATGTCATAGAAGGGGGTAGAGGGGTTCTTTTATAAGTGAGAAGGGGTGGTATTTTTTAATAAAGTTTTGATTGCTTTATTTTTAGGCCAAACACTATAAATAGTGTTTATTCCCCTGAAATTTATTATTTTATTATTAAAAAAATTATTCTTATTTAACATTTTCAACAATAAAAAATTAATTAAATCATGGAAACACTTAATTAATGGAAAATAATCAAAACTAGATTTGTATTAGTATAAAATATAACTTAGGTTCCAAAATTTCAAAAATAGGTTTCTAAATTCAAATTATTTTTTAAAATAAGTTATTTTACTCCTTAACTATATTTTTGGTTGATAAAAAATGTTTCATGAATTTTTAAGTCATATTTATATCCTGAAGATGTCATAAAAGTTATAGTTATTCATAAAAACTCTATTTTTTATTATTCACCTAAAAAAAATCTTTCATAAAAATCAAAAAAATTAAACCTAATATAATTTTGACATGATTAATCCAAAAATTAATTTAATTTTAAAAAAATAAAAAAAATCTAAATTTATAAATTTTACTTTAAAATGAAAACATAAAATATAATGAAAAAATACACTTATTAAAAAATGACTTTTTCAACTTTAAGTGTTCTTAATAGTATTTCATATCAATTAATAATTAAATGAGTGTTGAAATACTTGTTTATGAATTAAAAAAATATTAGAATCATCCTTTAAAAGTGATCAATTTAATTTATTAAGATAAAAAACACACTACACGTAGAAAATAAACATATCTTTGAAAAATAACTCATTTACCTTTATTGTGGTAACTAACATTTACCTAAATATCTAATTTCTATATATAAAAATGATATTAAACTTATTAAATAATTTTTATATTATTATTAAAAATATTAAATCAATATTAATGGATTTAATTTCAATAATTGATAAAAATTAATTTTAATATAAGAACGCATAATGTAAGAGAAAAATTAGAAAATTGTATTTGTATCATAAAAATGAATTTACTATTTTACATTACCAAGTAATAATAACTAGATTATTGGTTATTTTTTTGAATATATATTTATTTATTTATTTATTTTTTTATTAAAATCATTCTTTAATAGATATTTTTAATTAAAATTAAAATACAGAACATATAAGGAAAAAAGAATTCTTTGAAAAATAGTACTTTTTATCCTTAAATGATTTTATCTTTTTTACTAACTAAATAATAATCACTAAATGAAATTTTATTCATTATATATATATATATATTAAATACATTTCGTTAAATTTAAACCTCTAAATATAGGGAATTTAACTTTTAAATAAAATCATATAACGCATGGGAAGACAATATATTTTGAATAAAAACTAATTTTTTCAAATGAAAAACTATATTATTGTTTCATACCTTGATAAATTTATTCCTTAAAATATTATATTAAAAAATATTAGTATGAATTCATATAATTAACATGAATATCCAATTAAAACATTATTAATAATTAAATAATTATTTAAATAGTCCAAAGTAAGAAATAATTTTAAGAAAATAAATTTAAATATTTCATATCATTTGTATTTAATTGATTATATGTTATCATTTCATGACATGAATTCATTTTTAGAATAAATATTTCTTAAATAAATATAAATTCATAACATAAATATTCATTTAATTTAATTTTATTAAAAAAATCATGGATTTCACAAATAGTGGTCTCTAGAAACTGACTCAACACTCTACTGCTAGGATAGTGTGTTGGTTCCCTCATGTTTGAAGAAGGATATAATAAGTGAATTTCATAACACCAATTGTGTAGTTCTTCCCGGAGTGGTAAAAATAAAACATAACATCATATGAAAGTTCTAGTGTATAGGGATAAATAGGGATGCAACTAATTATGTCTCTTAGTGCTTAACCTATTAATAGGTGAAGGAAGAGCAATAGTGACCTATAATATTTTTTCACCCTTTATCTATGTTAACTTGGATGTAGGAAGACATTGTGATGGATTTCGAAATTGTGTTACCAATATCACCCTAGAAGCATGAAACGATATGGATAATTGTGGATCAACTCACAAAGTTGACCCACTTCTTTCCAATTAGAGAGAAATTCTCAGTGAAAACCATGGGTAAGTTATGTGCGTATGGGGTGGTTATGCTTCATGGGGATCACTTATATATCATTTTAGGTAGAGATAATTGACTCAATTTAACATTTTATAGAGTATTTTATAAATTGATGGGTACTAAGTTGAAAATGAGTATGTCGTATCACCCTCAGATAGATGGGGAGTGGGAATGTATCATTCATGTAATGTCCCACCCCAAAATTGTAAGGACTTGGATATTATCAAGTTTTATTTTAATAAATTAATTGGTAAAATTTCAAGACTAGACTCTAAGACAACATGTGATTCCAAGGCCTAGTGTTCCCGAAATAGTTCATTGAAAATTGTTAATTTTTTAATAGTTCATGTGAGCGGGTCTCCTAAAAAAGTGTAATAACACCTAAACAGGTCCCCGAATCAGAAATATGAGGGCATCGTTGTGTTCATAGTAGTGACTTTACCTTATGTGGGGTCAAACATCAACTGGAATCGGTCGACTATGAAATTTAGTTTTCAGACATTAAAAGAAATAAAATAATCAGGTTTATTTTATTTAACATTATGTGATAACATAGAGCCATTTTCCCTTTTTAATAACAATTTTTAGATAAACTTAGGGCTATCGTCAAAACCCTATAAATCCTATGAAGCAAGGAGATAGAAACCTCTCAGACAAAAGATGATGTATCGGCGGATTGAGGATCGACGACGAAACATACCTACGTTCTTCATCAAGGACTGATCCAACCACGAGGTAGGATGTTGACCTCTTTGTGATTTCCTCTTACCCTCTTAGATTCAATGATGAACGTGGATCAACTAATGAATGGGTTGATCTGTGGTTCAACCATTCATCCAGGATAGATAATTTTTGTGGGGTTTAAAAAGGGCAGATTGATCTTTGTGATTATTTATTGTTGTTCTTCATTAAACCTTCTAACATGAATGGATCAAGGCCGACACAAAAAAGGAAAATACCCATTCATTAGGTGTTCATGTTCTTTAACTATGCCCCCTCAATCTATTGGGTTCTTCGTGTGTTCTATGCCTTCAAAACCCCTATGTGAATGATTGACCCTTGCACCCTTGATCAATGGTGCAATGATCTAGGATTGAAGGATTTGACCCCACGACGGAATAAAGGACATGTGACGGAAACTTGAAATGGTTCAGGAGAGGCATCGGCTTACGGTGGCACAAGGTCAGGGCACAAGGTAGCTGCTGGAGGGGTGGTTGTTGGCAAGGGTAGGGTGCGACCGGCGGGGCTGGTCCAGGGGGAGCGTCAGGCGGTGACGGTCCACTGGCAGGGTGGGTGACAGCAATAGTATATCATGATCCAGGTAGGAATGCATGGGATCCCACGGTGGTGGAGGCCGCAGGCAGTGATCAGGGGCCACGGTAGGAGGTTGCGGCAGCGAGTTGCGATGCGGCTCGAGGGTGCATTAGAGGAACTCGTAGCGACAAGGATGAGGGGCATACAGAGGAGGAAGGTCAGCTGCCTGAAATGCAGCAAGGAGCTTCTTTGAACAATAAAAATTGGGGGATCTAAATGGTTAGGTAAAAATGCATAGACCAAGGGGACATGGCCTGGGTAGTCGGCATCCAGCAGAGAAAACTGGCCCGCATGTCGTGGGTCGAACGAGGGTGGTCGGGCCACTCTGGTAGCCGAGTGGTCTAGACCCAATGGCTCAGAGGGCCAGTTCTATAAGGATCAGTGGGCCGAGCCCCATGGGATGCGCCCAAAAGGTGACGCCGATTTGGTCTAGACTATAATAGGTCATGTCGGGTTGTCCAGACGAGGTCGGATCAGGTCTAGGAGGTCGGGTCAGACCCAGAGAGGCCCCAAGTCAGACCATTTTAAGAAACGACTATATATTTCAAACCATGTCCCTGTTTAATGATCTATTTGTGGCGTTGTGGCCCTTCAAATGATATGGTATTTTTTGGATACTCTAAGTGACTTTTTGTAGAATTTTGAATACGAACTAATTGCTTGAAGAGTATATTCTCCTAGAATGAGCGTGCTAAGTGGGGAATCATCCTGCTGGCTATGACTTAGGGACTATGTGACTTGGGGGCTATTTGAATCATCAAAACTATGTTTTTGATTGACATTCTATGTTTTATCGACACTCCATGTGTTATTGAAACCCCATGTGTTATTGAATCTGGGTATTTTGTGGACTACGACTGATAATCCGGCTTTTGTGCTTTAGAATTATACATTTGTGAGATGAATATACTTAATGTGTTTATTTTGTGGTATACCATGTATTTATTCATGGTATACTTAATGTATTTCTTAGTGGTATACTTTATGTATTTATTTGTGGTGTAATTCATGTATTTCGTAGTGGTATTACTTTGTGGTTTGGGGTGTCCTACTTAGTATTTTTTTACTCACCCTTGAATAGGCTCTGACCACACATTTCATGTCTTGTGCAGACAATCGATGCTTTGACAGATTTCTAGGTGGACCCGGACTAGGTAGTTCTTAGAGTTCTCAGGCAGACGAGTTGTGCTCTTATAGCTTTAGACAACTGTTCTACACCAACCCTTCAGGAAGGGTTTTTTGCGGATGAGTTTCAAGAACTTGTGCATTCACTATTACTAACTTTTTCCTTTGGTGGGTCTATATTATTTCTCTTTTTACTTTCTATATTCTTACTATCATACTCTATGGTTGATATCTTAGTGTATTAATTCCTTATTTACTTAGTGTTTTTACATTTCGGTATTTTGGTCTTGGAGATGTGTGTGTGTGTGTAAAGGTACATAGGAAAATGACACCCATTTGTGGGATATGCTTTCTCGGTGATATTCGTCATCCGCAGGCCTATCCAAGATAGAATTGGGGTAGTTACGGAATGGGCCCCTCTAGGATGTGTTTTGACAGAGTGGTATCATAGGGAGTCGATTCTACTTAAGGATCGAGAGTCTGTGAGGTTGGTTTGGCGTAATAGTGTTGAGTGTTTAGTGTTTGAATTTCAGGATAGGGAATCCATAGTTGGTGTGGCGGCTAACTTATCTATATACCATGACTATGAATTATAATTTCTGAATCATTATATGAAAAAACTGGTTATAGGTAAATTAACACTACATGCATCATATAGGATTTGGGTGTGTTCTCATTTCCTTCTTGATTCAACTCACCACCTATACTCTATTGACTATGGTTTATCTTGTTATGTTTTAGGATTCCTAGATGTAAACATCCAAACAAGATTTAATTATATAATAACGAGTATGATCTGCCTAATGAAAAGTCGTCGCTATAGGGGCATGTACCAGAGACACTCCTTGTACCAGAGTTAGCACCATCAAGTAATTTACTAGTGATGCCACCACCCATCGAGAAGCAGTTACTCTCAGTACTACCAGATTAGGATGAACACAGACTGAACATATTTCATGAGTTCCAGAGGTTGAAACCTCCCGGTTTTAGGGGTGATTCAGACGCCCCATATAGCTGAGGATTGGTTGGAGGTAGTTACTCGAGTCTTCCATCTTGTGAGGAAACCTACCAACCAGATGGAAGTCCTAGCTGTGAGTATTCTTCAGGGATCAATGGGATGGTGGTGGAGCTTAGTTACCTAGACGCATGAAAATAAAACTCTCTCTAAGGCCGGAATTGAGCACCTTTTTTGGGAGGATTTCTTTTTGGAAATATTACCCTCAGTGCGCATACAGGAGCTCCTGTATCTGTAGTAGGGAAGTCAGAAGGTAGTAGAGTGCTCTATCAGATTTACAGATCTTTCTCACTACCCCATGGATATTGTGTGAGACCCGTTATCTAGGGCTTAGACATCCAAGAACGTGATATTTCATGAGATCATGTCATTGATGATATCTCTTATAATTCCTACTTATGATGGGATACTGGATCGAGCACTACTAGTGGATAGATTTCTGGCAGAGCAGACACTAGTAGTGGAAGAAACCAGCCGGCACTAGGCAGATGAGTCTTCAATGGTAGGTATCTGATAGCATATGCAAGGACCCATGTGGATATAGAACTCTAGGGGATGATCTCAGGATATAGGATCGGCAGTGAGGGTCTCTCAGGGCAGAGCGAGTCAACTGAAGGACTGGTTGTGTTACTCATACGGAGATCAAGGACATCTGGATAGAGATTGAACAACTTGTCATAGTACTAACTAGGAGATGGTCAAAGGACCACCAAGAAATAGTTTAATACATGATCAGGGTGGTCTGTAGGGTGGCGAGCGTGGCAGAGGAGCAAGGCAGGTAGCATGAGGTTTTAGGTGTTACCTCCACCACCCTCAGGCGGTCCAGCATGGGATCAGGGAGCTGGTGGATAGGGATGAGGCTAGCTTCAGGAGATGGAGTCTTATGACCTTGAGGCTCCCATGATGATTAGAGGTATGATATGTGTCTCTTACTCTATAGTTGTAGTTTTAATAGACACGGTTTCTAGTCACTCTTTTATCACCACGACCCTTGTTCGAGACTTGAAGATTCTTGTGGAACTGTTAACTCGATCCCTGTGTTTAGAGACTCAAATGGGGGGAGATTAAATGATCACACATTAGTACCAATAGTGTTCCATTACTCTATATAGTGATAGGTTTGGTTGGGATTTTTAGTGGTGGCATTTAGGCCTTACGACATCATTCTCAGTATGGACTGGTTATCCATAGTTCATGCCAGGGTTGACTATTTTAGGCATAGAGTGTGGTGTGTCTGCATTTATGGGACCATGTTTTATTTTTTCAGAGAAATGTAAACACATGCAGTGCAATATAGACTCACTAATAGGATTTTTCAGTCAATTACTCATCAATTGGTTAGTCTCACCCTCACTGTAATAGATGATAGGAGTCCTCAGTTTCCTATAGTGGTGGTGGAGTATGAGGATGTATTTCTTGAGGATGTCCATTGATTACCTCTCTGTAATGATGTTGAATTCTATATTGATCTATTCCCTAAGACAATTCTAATATCCACATCTTCATATCGGATGTCTCCTGTGTAGATTTATCAGTTGAGGGTACATCTATAGGATTTGCATAGGAAAGTATTTGTGAGACCCAGTGATTCACCCTGGGCAGCCCCAATTTTTTTTTCCAAGAAAGAAGATGGTATCATTAGATTATTTGTGGAATTTAGGTGCCTATACTAGGTAACCATGAAGAATAAGTATCTACTATCAAGGATTGATGACCTATTTGATCAGCTAAAGGGAGTGAGGTGGTGCTCGAAGATAGACCTCCGATTTGGATATCACCAGCTTCGAGTACAGGATAAGGACATCTCAAAGATGGATTTCAGAATGTATTTATGGCCACTAAGAGTTCTTGGTGAGGCCATTTTCTAGGAATAATTCCCCAATAGTGTTCATGGGACTCGTGAATAGGATATTTCAGCCTTACTTAGATCGGTTTGTCATGGTCTTCATTAATGACATCTTAGTGTACTTAGTATCCAAGATGGACCACACGATACACTTGAGGATGGTCCTAAACATACTCTGAGAGCACCATATTTATGTGAATCTCTTGAAGTTTCATTATTGGATATGAGAGGTCCACTTTTTGAGACACATCATTTCATATGTTGGAGTTGTAGTGGATCCAGTGAAGATAGAGGCGATGCTTTCTTGGGAGAAACCCAATAGTGTTACGAAGGTGCAGAGTTTCTTTAGGTTTCTTGGGTACTATCATAGGTTTGTTCCATAATTTTTTAGAGTATTTCCATCCTTGAAATATTTTATGTAAAAGGGGAAACCTTTTGTGTGGATAAAGAAGTACTTGGAGAGAGTTTTCAGCAGTTGAGGTAGAGATTGAAGAGCGCTCTTATCTTGAGAGTTCCAGAGAAGGCTGTTGAGAGTATAGTGTTCCAAGATGCATTAGGTAATGGGATTAGTTTTTTAATGATGTAGGTACATGTGGTGATTGCATATGGTTGATGATTTTTGAGACCACATGAGTAAAACTATGCAACCCACGACCTCGAGTTGGCAGTAGTAGTCTTCGCCTTGAAGATGTCGCGACACTATCTTATGCGTGAGCAGTTTATCATCTATTCTGAACACAAAAATCTCAAGTATATATTCTATCATAAGGATTTGAACTTGAGATGTAGGAAATGGATAGAATTAATTCATTACTACTACTTTGAGATTTTCCATACTCCTATGAAGGGTAATGTGGTGGAAGTTGATCTTAATAGGATATCCAACTTATAGTTTCTAAGTGAGGAGTTAGATCAATTGGTCGTGTTGTAGATATCCTTTGTGGATGGAGATGGATCAGATTACCTCCAGTTTATGGTTATCACCCCTCCACTCTTAAGTGAGTTTGGGATGCATAGCTTGGGGATATCAACTCTGAGACTATATGTGCTCAAATTTCCACAAGGCATTCACCTTATGGATAATCAAAAGGTGGGAAGCACGTTGTTATATTTAGAGGACACACAGTAGTACTAGTGACACTATAGGAGGAGTCCTTGAGAGAGTTTCATACATACCCTTTGGCAGTAGATCT
This sequence comes from Viscum album, assembly GCA_963277665.1. Classification (NCBI taxonomy): domain Eukaryota; kingdom Viridiplantae; phylum Streptophyta; class Magnoliopsida; order Santalales; family Viscaceae; genus Viscum; species Viscum album. The sequence goes on from OY728158.1 coordinate 295,169,607, forward strand.
GGGTGTGTAGAAGATGTACCTAGAACTTTGGCCTCAGTTCTGGAGGCCAGGGATAAAGAAGGCAGTGGTAGAGTTCATTTCTCGATGCCTGACTTTCTAGCAAGTGAAGACTGAGAACCAGGTACCAGTGGTTTTGACTCAAACCCTTGATTCTCTAGAGTGGAAGTGGGATGGGATATCGATGGACTTCATGAAGAATTTACCACATACGTCTAGGTTCACAATACCATCAAGGTGATCTTTGAACGACACACCAAGTCAGCCCACTTCCTAGCGATTTGGGAGAAGAGTATAGTAGAGATCTTGGGATGTCTCTATGTGCAGGAGATAATTCAACTCCATGGATTCCCTTAGAAGATATTATCATATTGTGATGATCTATTTACATCCTAGTTTTGTAAGGAATTTCAGGAGGTGTTTGGGACTTAACTGCGCCTTAGCACAGTGTTTCACCCACAGAAGAACGGCCAGATGGAGTGGACCACATAGGTTCTGGAGGACATGAAACATTCTTGCATCCTATATTTTGGCCGTAGTTGGGAGGATCACTTACCCCTAGTAAATTTTTCATACAATAACAACTACCACTCCACCATCGGTATGGAACCATTTTGAGGCCTTGTACGGGCGACCATGCCGGTATCCACTTTGCTAGATAGACCCAGTAGAGTTAGCACTCATGGGGCAAGAATTGGTGAAGGAAACTACATAGAAAGTTCAGGTCATCTAGGTGTGGATGAATAGTGAACAGATCCATCAGAAGTCTTATGTTGACCAGTGATGGAGTCCCTTAGAGTTTGAGTAGGAGGTCCATGTGTTCCTTCAGGTCTCTCCTTGATGTGGGATACAGAGATTTGGATAGTTCGGAAAGCTATCTCCAAGGTTTTTCAAGCCTTTCCAGATACTTCATAGAGTTGGGGAGGTGTCATACCATTCGGCTCCACCTCCGCAGTTAGATCGGGTGCACGATGTCTTCCACATGTCATAGTTGAGGTGGTACGTGCATGATCCATTGAATTTCATTGACTGGTGTGAGATCGACATTGAATATGGGGAGACATTCACATAATACCCATTAGAGATCAAGGATCGATAAAAGAGGATCTTTAGTGGGCAGTCAATTCCTCTTGTGTGCATTTGGTGGCATCATGAGAATCTGTAGGAGAGCATGTGGGAGTGGGAGGCTCATATTCGTACTATGTACCCCCATTTGTTTGCATAGATTTGTTTCTGTCTTTCAGGGACGGAAATCCCTAAGGTGGGGATAATTTAATGACTCGTATTTTCTATGGTTTTATTTTAATAAATTAATGGGGAAAATTATGAGACCAGACACTAAGATGGAATGTGATTCTAAGGCCCATTGTGGCTAGAATAGTTCATTAATAAATGTTATTTTTTATAATAGCACATGTGATTAGGTCTTCTAAACAAGTGAAATAACTCCTAAATGGTTTCCCAGATCAGAATTCTGAGGGTACCTTTGTGTTTATAGCAGCAAATTTACCTTAGTTGGGGCCAAACATTGTCTGACGCTTGTTGACTATGAAAATTAGTTTTCAGATGTTAAAAGAAATAAATTATATCATTTTTATTCTATTTAAATTTATGTAATGATGTAGTGACAGTTCCCATTTTTAATAAGCATTGACGTCGAAATTATGGGTTATCGTCATAACCCTGGAATTCCTTTGAGGAAAGTAGATAGAAACCTCTCTAAAAAACTTGGACAAACACCAGTGGATCAGGGATCTATGACGAAATGGACCTCCATTATTCTTCAATTACTAGTCTAACCATTAGGTAGGATGTTTGTATCTTTAAGATTTCCTCTTCCCCTCTTAGATTCAATGATTAACGTAGACCAACCAATGAATAGGTTGATCCGTGATTCGACCATTCTTGTGGGATGGATAATTGTTGTGGGGTTTAAAAGGGGGAGACAGATCTTTGTGATTATCTATTGATGTTCTTCATTAAACCTTCTAACATCAACAGATCAAGACTGACATGAACAAGGTCAAGAAACATTATTTGGCTATTCGTGTGATTTCTCTCCCCCCTCAATCTATCATGTTATTCATATGTTCTTTTCCCTTGAAACCCCTACACAAATGATCAATCTTTGCACCACCGAACCATGGAGAAATGATCCGGGATCGAAGGATTGAACCCCACGCTGGCATAGAAGATGTTCGATGGAAGTGTGGTACAGTTTAGGAGAGGCATCGAATTACAGTAGCACAAGCCTATGGTTCAAGTTATGCCATATATAGGGTGGACACAAAAAGGATAGTACGCGACCGGTGGGGTCGGTCGAGGGGGAGTGTTATGTGGCGACAGGCCATCAGCAGGGCGTCTAGTGGCAAAAATAACCTGTGGTTCAGGCGGGACATTGTGGGAGACCGCGATGGTGGAGGTAGTGAGTGGGGACCGACGGACATGGTAAGAGGTTGAGGCAGTGATTCAGGATGCAGCTCGAAGTCATATTAGAGGAAACTATAGTGGTAAGGTTGCGGGTCATGCAGAGGAGGTGGGTTGATCGTGTGAAATGCAGCATGGTTTCGTGTTGATTGTGTGACATGGGGAAGCCACATGGTTAGGGAGGACTGAGTGGACTAGGGGGAACTACAATGGTGGAATGCGTCTAGAAGAGAAAATTGGCCCACATGCAGTGGGCCAGACCGGGTCAGGTTGGCCAGACTAGGTAGGCTCGGGTTCGCCAAACCAGGTCGGGTCGGGCCCAGATGGGACCTGTGTCCGACCGTTTTACAAAAGCGACCATATATTTAAAACAGTTTTTATGTTTAATGAGCTGTTTACAGTATTCGGACCCATGTGATGAGAATTTCTTTTTGTGATATTCTATGTGAGTTTTTTAGAATTTGGAAGATGAACTAATAGCTTGAGGATTAGATTCTCCCGGAATGATCATGCTCAGTGCGGAATCATACGGCTAGCTATGACTTGGTGACTTTGTTACTTAGGGGATGTATGAATCATCGACACTCCATGTGTTATCGACACTCCATTTTTTATAGACACTTTATGTGTTATTGACACTCTGTGTGTTATTCACTCTTGGTGTTCTATGGACTACAACTGATAATCCTACTTTTGTGCTTTAGACTTATACCTATGTGATTTGACTATACTTAGTTTGTTTCCTTTGTGGTATACCATATATTTCTTCATTGTATACATCATGTATTTCTTAGTGGTATACTTCGTGTATTTCGGTATGTTGCACTTCGTGTATTTCATAGTGGTATTCCTTTGGGGTTTTGGGGTGTCCTACTGAGTATTGTTTTAATCATTCCTACATGGGCTCTTCATGCATGGGCTATGTCTTGTACAAATGATTAGTCCTTTGACATAGTTCTAGGTGTACTAGGACCAGTTGGTGCTTAGAGTGCTCAAATAGACAAGGTGTTCTCCTACGGCTTCAGAAAGCTGTTCAACACCTACCCTTTAGGTAGGTTTTTCTGTGGATGAGTTTCAAGAACTTTTGAATTCATTATTGTAAACTCTTTCTTTTGGTGGGATTTTATTCTAGACCTATTTAATTTCTAGCTTATTACTGTCGTACTTTTTAGTTGGTATATTAGTGAATGCATGCCTTATTTACTCAGTTTTTTTAAATTTCATCAATTTTGTCTTGGATGTGTGTGTGTGTATAGGTACTTAGAAAAATGCCTCCCATTTGTAAGATATGCCTACTCAATGGTAGTCACCAGCCCCTAGCCTATCATAGGTGGTCTTGGGGTTGTCACGACATGGGCCCCTTTGGGATGGGTCATGAAAAGAACAACTGAACCATCAAGGGGAAATATCATAATTACTTAAGTTTACTCCACAATCACCAGATACTAGATATTAGAACTGAGGGTCTAAGATAATTCTTGGGGAATGATTCACCATAAAATGGTCTATCACATCAATAGACATATAATAAACAATAAGACATCAACATATAGTGGAAGGGATTATCATCAGTTTGATAATTTCTAAATAATATCCCAACATAGCCACATGTTTTAAACAACAAAACATGACTCAAAGTTAATTCATACAAGACCAAACATAATCAATAAAACTAAAAAGATAACAGAGGAAAAATCGGACATCCCACTCCTCAAGACTTCACAATTCCATGAATGAAAATCCTTAATGTCTCCAAAAACCAACTCACATATATAAAGGCCCTTTCTTTTACCTAAAGTTCCATTCATATAATCTATAAAAACATGAAGTGTGTATGTACAATGAGTGAGAATGTGATTCTTAATAGAAACCATTATAAATCTTATCATCTCAAGAAGTCAACATATGAATATAAATATAATATTGTAATACCAAATTGAATTAATTATTAGAAATTTTTTCAATTTGATAAAGATTGTGTGCAACCAAGTCAACCAAATAATACATATCTTCTTCATCCAATGTCGGTACATGAGGATCAAGAATCATGTTCATAGATAATCATGAAATATTAACCTCACTGAAGTCCAAACAAGTACATAGAAAAAATCCACTCAATATATCATGGATTATGGCATCATATACATTCAATCCCTCGGGGTCAACCATGAATTATCATGTGATTTCATATATCCATCAACTTAAAACCAACTATTCTATATTATGACATAACATATATTCATCCCTCCATGGAAAATTATGCCACCTTCAAGTAACAATTATCATGTATCAAACATAGAACAACATGGTTAGTGATAAAAACATCACATATAACTTAAATAAAAACATAAAATTTCAATTCCATACCATGATAACTCATATTTTCATTCAATTCCCCCTATATACCATATAAAATCATATGAATAAAAAAATTCATTTTCACTATTAATGCCTATAATTTTAGCAGGAAATTTAACATGAAAAACCCCTAACAAGGTACCAATATCTCATATATCAAGACAAGGTTATTTACCTAACCTTTACCTATTTAATTATTCCTTATAAACATTGAAGGTTTTAATTCCAACATACTCTCACTATTATTAATCTTCGAAAACACACACTTTAACCTTCAAGGAATGGATTTAGTTACCTTTGAAACCATGTTATCTTATACCCTTTAATTACTCCATATATACACATTAATATTCCCATTATAGTATAAAATCCACAAATTTTACATAATAAATAGTTTTAAGTTATCTATAAACACATAATTGATCCCAATATGACATTTCATGAATTTATAAGGAAATTTTCAACATTTAGCATAGTAATTATATAATTCTCTCATAATTTATAGCCTTGTTTAACCATCTATAATTACCCCATTAATATACATTTATTTTACAAATTTCTTTTAGGTAATTATTTTTACAGATCAATAATTAAAGAATAGTTAATTACTGATTCCAACCCCAAGATAACACTTTAGGGTCACGTTTGTCATTTGATAAATCATAATAAATTCATCTATCAACAATTAAACAAATTACCAATCCAAGTAACACATAGAATTATTTTAAGTCAATAATAAATTTAGATTACATATATAAATAAAAATTAAAACAATGAGAAAGAAAGGGGGAACTTACCACAATAAATAAAAAAAATCTGACCAAAGAATAGTCCTTTAGCAACTCTAAGAAATAAAGAATTCTAGATTTCGATGAATGGGAAGAAAGATAAAGGGAATTAAAATAAAACATGATATAAACCTCATCTGTTTTGTATAAAAATGTAATATTCATGAATAAATTTCTAAGAAAACTCTATCACACCAATCAAATCTAAAATATGACCTCAAACAAAGTTAGAATCAAAGCTTAAAGGTAGAGAATGAATGTAGGGATTTAGATCTACCAAATATCATAAATATTCATCCAAATGATCCATAAATCAAAGTTATTCATATTTAAGAACCAAATACTTGAACAAGAAAAGGAAAAACTTCCCTTAATTAAAAAAACCCACCATAGCACTACCGGGTACCCATCTGGGACTCATCGATCATCTGATATCTCATAAAGAACCTAGTGAACACTAATAGAAAAATATAATATACCAATAGTTTGGAACTATTGGAATAGGTCTCCTAAACTTTGGTATCGCATATACTAGTGGTTTGGAGGACCAATGGCTGGTTTAGCGATGGGATAGATCTATACCAACGGTTCTGGGAAAATCATTGGTATATGTCATATGAAAAACCTATACCAATGGTTTTATAAAACCATTGGTGTGGGTAATTCAAAAAAACCTAGACTCGGTTTGATCACAGCACCTCCTGTTTATAATCCAATGACCTAACCACTAACCTAACATTACTTTGGTGAACATAATTTCATAAATATATATATGTATATTCATAAGTATTTTAACTTTTGATTTATTTAATGTTATTTTACAAAATATTCCATAAAAATATTTCTACCAATTCCAACGGTTCTCAAAATTGTTGATATAGGTTCTTTTATTTTTCTGAATTATACTAATGTTTCTAGTGAAATTGTTGGAATAGGGTGGACCTATATCAACGGTTTGGCCAAGACCATTAGTATAGGTCCAATTTTTAGTAGTTGAAATCTAATTGGATACCTAATGGCTGGTCTATTAGACCTACTACCCTAACATGAAAAATGGGTACACAATACCTAAAACTAGGTACTTGATTTTCTTTTCTAATTAATTCTTATTAAAGTTACCTCCAACCTCTTCCCTCTTCTTTTCCCTTCACCTCAAACTCCCAAAAATTTCTAAATAAGACCAAAATCAAACAAAGTTCTTAAAATTAAAGAGATAACATACCCCAATGATGAGGGTTTTAAAAATATTCCACCATGAGCCTTCTCATCCCATAAATCATTATTTTTCATCTATAATAAACAACTTCATCCATTAGGACCTCATCTCATTTTCTTATTCCCAATTTTCTTCTTATACATTTCTATGTTTCCATAGGACTCATAAAATAGGAATAAATTTTCCTCACAACTTCTCCTCACTATGGTCAATAATCCTTATCAATTTCTCCACAAAATATGTATTCATATCTAGCTCTATATCCTCATATTTAAGCACCTGAGAAAGATCCAGTTCATACTTCCTCAGCTAAGACAAAGGAAAGACATCATGAATAGTTTCATGCTTGCAAGGTAGTTCCAAATAGTTGGAAACTTCTTTAATTTTTCCTAATATCTCAAATGCACCAACATATGGTGGATCCAACTTTCCCTAATTAATAATATTATAATACTCTTACCAGAGTGATACCCAAAGGAAAACATGATCCCAAACCACACACTCAATAGATCAAAATTTATAACCAGCATAATACTTTTTTCTACTAGGAGTGCTAATCAACCTCGTCTTGATAAATATTACACAATCAAAAGTATCTTTCACCATGATATTTCAAACCAAGGATACATCCCTATATTCCATCCAATATAAAACGGATCAACAATGACTAATATAAAAAGTTTCAAATGGTTCCATATGAATCAATTTTTGGTAGCTTTTATTATAAGAAAACTCCAAAAAAGGTGTATGACCCTTCCATACACCATCCAATTTATGGACACATGATTAAATTATATCATCAATGGTCTGGAAGGTACACTCAAACTGGTCATCCATCTATGGGTGATAATTTATACTCAATTTCACTTGATATCCCAATGATTTTTTCAAGACTTTATGAAACCGCAATGTGAATCTTTTGGCATGGTCTGAAATGCTACAAACGGGTGTTCTATAAAGTCTCAAAACCTCATCAACATAGATCTTCTCATGATCCTCAACTATATAGGCCTCCATGATTGGTAATAAATGGGAATCTTTTGGAAAGCGATCAATAATAATCCATATTATATCTTCCCTTATGCAATCTCAAAAATCTGGTCATGAAATCAATGGGGATTTTTCCACTTTCATCCTAGAATAGAAAAGGATTGAATCTCACCCACAGCCTCTAATGCTCAACTTTAACCTATTGATAGTTAAGTCACCTAGAAAATCCATATTACACTTCATTCCTAACCACTAGAATTGTCATCAAACTCCATGGAATATCTTACTCAATCCAAGATAAACATCCCATTGAGATATATGGAATTATATTATCACCTCCTCTCATAAATACATATGAACATAAAGTCTGTCATGGAAATAAAAGGGGTAATATCCCTAAATCACCCAAAAAAACATCTAATCCCTTCCATTGTTAACTTAGAACTCAGATTCAAAACTCCAATCACCTTTCACCTATTCGACCAAGGATGAGGTGAAAAAAAAGGTGAAATAAAAAAATTACCTTCTTTCTCAGATGCATCAAGGTGTATATCTAATAAGAGATTCCTAATTTACCACTCCTCTTTTGATTCCTAAATAACATTTACTTGAGGATTCCTTCTCAAGTCATCTACAATATCATTCCCTTTCCCAGGTGTATATGTCATCTCAAAGTTAAACAATTGAAGATACTCAACCCATATTCTTTGATTAATATTAATATCCCACTGATAGAATATATATAATCCGAGCTATTATTTTTTTTTCAATACCAAAAAAACTATTATTTTAACAGATAATATCTCTAAATCTTAAGATCATAAGCAACTGTAATTAACTCTAGATTATGAGTGGGGTAATTTTCCTCATGTAACTTAAGCCTCCAAGAACCTTACACTACTACATATAACACCACAAGATTTTATGGTATATTTATATTTAAATAAATTAAATTTAATTTATATATTTATTTTCTATATTTTCTTTAAAATGTTTTCAATAACTTTTTTAATATTATCTAATGATTTATTAAATTCATTTTTACCCATATTTTACTTTATATAAAAATATTTAAAAATAATCTTCTTTTCTTTTTCCAAATGAGGTACTTTTTACTAAATATCTGTATATAATCATTATTTTAACGTAAACCACACAAATTTATTTTCCCACCACCATGATTACTCTTTAATATCAATATTCCTTTAAAATATTCCCTGGTTCTTTATAAAGAACAAGTTTTCCTTAATATTTTGTAAATTTTTTGGATTTTAAATAAGTGATTTCAAAATAGAAATGGTATTTTCCTCAATAAATATCGTGGTGATCATTTAAAGTATTTTTTAATCTATAATAACTTTCTTTAATATTATTTATGCTTCATTAAGGATATGGTCCAATTATACCATCCACATATTTTCTCTGTATGTTTTGTGATGGAGAATTTTTAGGGAATATTCTATAAAACTTGTTACATTCCTACATGTTAAATAATTTAAGATGAAATATTTTTGAAATTTATTTCTTTTCCAAGGTTTATATAATGATGAAATGATTATTATTTTTATGATCTTATGGAAAATTTATGGTATAAGTTTATGTGACCGTTGGGTCCATTATAGACCTCTAATTCATTGGGTAAATATTGATAACTCATGAGATAAATATGTTATGTGTGAACCTATTTTCATATTTTCAAAATTATGCATAGACATAATTTCATGTCTATAAGTTTATGAATATACCTATTTTCATTTTCGTAAGTTTATACAAGCACCTAATTTTTTGTCCTTAACATAATGAGTGAACCTAAAAAAATTTATACACATTCACAATATTATAATATTATGCTTCTATCAAATTCTTATTTTTATGGTATACTATCATGGATCATCATTAATTATTAATAATTCTATACTCTTATAAATTTCGAATTTTTTTTTGAAAAGGAATTACTCAAGGAATCGTGATTAATGATATTTAATTAATTTGTTATAAATTTTATATGTTATGATAATGTTATCATACCATTATTCTAACTGATGATCATTGATTGATATCACCTATGTTTAACCTCACTAATAATCTGAGCTAACCCTTTCTCCTATCTCATTTTTTTCATTTTCCCTAGGTTATAAAGCAAGGTTTTAAGAAGGGTATGTCAAATAAGAGTACTATGATAGAAGAACTTTTTAGGGGATGTTAAATATCCTTTATTAAATAATATGTTTATGTATATAATATTTAAATACACTAAACCTTGACCACTCTAGGGAATGTATAACTGGTTATGTTTTGAATATTCATCTAAAATAATTTAATATTTATGTATGTTATACTTAGGTTTCTTTAGTTTCATTCAGAGAAGGGATTAGTTAGTTTTTGAGATTATGATTAGAAAAAATTTGGTAAAATCATTATGGATAAGTATAAGTATAGGATAACATACTAAAAATGTGGTAAAGTAGAGATTGATTATTTTACTAGAAAATACACCACTATCTATATACTAGAAAGTGGATGTGAATATGGAATGTATGTACCTTGGGATAACAACTCTGAAAGGGGTAGATTGGGTAATAACTTGATCATCACTAGTTCATAATGATTGGGCCTAATACTCCACACCTATCTTGATACTCTCATGGGATATTATTTGGTTAATTCACATTCTCTTTATGAACCATTAAGAAGTATTTGAATAGATTATTACCATGGATGACCTAGGTTAAACAAGAAGTTTCATAGGTTGATAACTAGGCTTCATAATTTAGGACATCATAAGAACAATTTCTATGAATATATTATTGTTTACTATAATTATTTTAGCTTGATACTTACACTATTTTTTTGGTTTTAGTCAATGGATAGAACTATAAGGAATCATATGATCAAAGAATGTGATGGCCAATTCAATGATTATCCTTGTGAGAAAACAAATAGATTAGGATATGGAATATAATATCTTATGACTATTCTCACCCAACTCTCTCAATATATGAGCAATAATGTGGACCATGTTGTTCTTTTTCATTTACCAAAGAGAGAAACATTCCATTTATTCAATTATGCGATAATGTCCTCCCTTTTTCTATGGGTCTTCTAATCCACTAGTTATTAAAAATGGATCATTGTTATGGAAAATATATTTTTGGTTCTATAGTGATCGAACCATTAAATATTTTTCATAGTAGTCTATCGCTTGGAAATCGAAGTGGATAAATTTTGGACTCTTATCAAGAATACAAGGAATGTGAAAAAAATAAAATCCATAGATTAATAGGAGTTTCTGGGGATATTTCTCAATAAGTTTTTTCCATGAAATATTCATACTAAAATAAATGAGGACTTACTAGAGTTAAAGAATAAGGATGAATAATCTATTGGTACCTATAAATAAAAAATTATAAGACTTTCAAGGTAAAATTTTTGTTTTATAATCAACCTAGAAATAATGATTAATGGTTTATTTAGTGCTTTGAAACCAAGTCTCTAAAATTCCTTAACCATAAGGGATTTTAGAAGTTAAGAATAGATTTTTCAATGTGCACTCAAAGTGTAAATGGAAGCTATAAACCCCAATTTTAATGGTTATGGTGATAATAATAAGAATATGGAGTTTTATGGAAGCTCCAATGGTATATCGCATATAGAGAATAATTTTCAACCTCAAACATGCTAAAAATGTGGGAACAAGCACTTGCGTAATTTCCTAAAAGAAAAAAAGAAGATGTTTCAAGTGTGGGATACAAGGAAATCAAGAAAAATAATGTTAAAGTCATGTGAAGAGGATATTCAATGAAATTAATGGAGAGAAATATTAACAGAATACACCAACCACACTTCAGTTCATTGGATGTAAGGAATTTAGAAATTATGAAAATCAATTCCCTAATCCAAGGAATAAAGAGAATAATAATCTTCAAAATCTTATAAAGTTAAAGTATAAGGTAAAATATTATGAAATCATAACTTTTGATGTGTGTTAGGATAATTATTTGGTGAAAGGTACACTTATCATCCACTCTAGAATTACAAATGTTTTATTTTATTCAGTTTCTACACACTCTTTTATTTCAAACAAATTTTCTAAGGGTACCGCATCACCATCGTAATGCTTAGTCATTTAATTATGAGTTAAAACTAAAAATGTTATGATGATTCCATATCAATTTTATAAATTCTCTATGATATAATTTTATGATAATTTTATTCCTTTAAATCTCATTATTCTTACTATAGTGGAATTTGATGTGATTTTTAGCATGGATTGGCACTATTAATATAGATCATATATCGATTTTTGGGGAAGGGAATTTTTATTTTATATTCTGAATCAACCTATGATCATATACCAATGTGAGGATGAACCTAAAATTCCAATGGAAATTACTTCTATCATATGGGATTTACTACCTATTCATGAGGGATATTTACCTTAAATGGTTGGGGAGAAACTTAAAAAGGAATATATACCTATTTTTTTGGAATATGTTGATTTATTTCCTTAGGAATTTCCTAGTATTCTCTTAAGTCATGAATTTGAGTTTTCAATAGAACTAATAACTAGTGATTCACCTATTTCAAATACATTATATAGAATAGACCTTATTGAGTTTCATGAATTGAAGAAGAAACTCTAGGAGAATATAGATAAGGGATTCCTTGGGACACATTTTTCTCTATGGGGTGAACATTTTCATTATGTTAAGAATAAAGATGGTCCAATGCATATTTACATTGATTATTGGGAACTTAACAAGATCTCTATTAAGACCAAGTATCTTATACCCCGTATCGATGATCTGGTTTATCAATTATGAGTATCTTAATATTTTTCCAAGATTGATCTTCAATATAGATATAAGAATTTGTGGGTTAATTAGAAGGATATTCAAAATCTATCCTTTCATATGATGTATGGTCATTATGAATTTATAGTGATCCCAGTTGGACATACCAATTCCCTTTTTTATCGTCATGTATCTAATGAATAGAGTTTTAGAGATTACCTTGATCAGTTTTCGGTAGTAATTTTAGATGAAATTATAATATATTAGAAGGTAAAGGAATTTAAAGATTAAAATTTGAGGAATTTGATAAAGTCCCTGAAGAAGGATAAGTTATATGAAAAGTTTACCAAGTGTTAACTTTAGCTACAGAAAGTCTCATTCTTGGGTCATATTATATTAAGTAAGGGTATATTGGTGGATCTTCCATAAACTAAAGTTATTAATCAATGGCCCAAACCAACCATGGTGAGCAAGAACTGTAATTTTATTAGGGTGGAAGGATATTCCTGATGCTTTTTGAGAAATTTCTCACAGCTATCAAATCCACTATCCAAGTTTAAATTGAAGGTATCTATGTTCTTGTAAACATATTATTGTGAGGATAATTTCAAGGAATTAAAGATAAGATTGGTCAGAGAACCTATAGTCACAATACTATATAGAAGATAAGGGGTTTTGATCTATAGTAATGCATCAAAGAATGGATTGGTATGTGTTATTATGCATAATGATATGGTGATATTATAGGCCTCTCACCAATTGATAATTCATGATAAAAATTACCCAACTCGTGATTTGGATTTGGAAGCGGTAATTTTTTCATTGAATATATATAGGAATTACCTATATGGTGAAAGGTGTAAAATATATACTAATCATAAAATATTGAAGTGTATATTCACACAGAAATAGTTGGATATTTTTCAAAGAATATGGTTGGAATTGATTAAAGATTATGACTTCTCAATACATTTATACCCTAGGAAACCAAACAAGGTGGTCAATGCTCTGAGTTGGAAGTACTACACAAGTTTTTCCCTAATAAAGATTGAAAATGATCAAATATTTATGTATTTTCAGAATATGGATCTTGGAATCATTAGTAAAGGGGGGAAATCATATTTTTCTCATATGAATGTACAACCGTCCATCCATGTGAGGATTAAATATATATAGAACGGGGATATGAAACTATATAAAAAAGTGATAAATTTTATTGAGTTAAACTAATATTATGATCAAATTATAAGGTTCAAGAACTGATTACATGTCTTGGAAATACCAAACTTTAAGAAGGAGTTGTTGGATGAATCTCATTGTTCATCATTCTCTATTCATTCTAGAAAAATGGAGACGTATAGAGAAATAAAAGAGTATTTATGGTGGGATAACATAAAAAGGGATATTGCCAAATATTTATCTTGATGCATAGTATATTAGTAAGTTAAGTCTAATAGATATAATTATAATTTTATACTATAACCATTAACCATAATATAATGGAAATGGGAAAACATTACTAGGGATTTCATCATTGGACTACCCAAAACATCTAAAGGGCATATTATTATTTTCATTATTGTTAGTATCCTTACAAAGTTAGCACATTTTATTGAAATAAGAGAAAATTTCTCATTGTACCCTATTTCTAGGATATACATTAAGAAAGTGGTATGGTTACATGGAGTAATTGATTACATTATATTTAATCAAGATCCAAGGTTTTCCTCAATTTGTTGGAGAAGTCTTTAGCAAGATTTGAATATGCAATTGAAATTTACCACCACATATCATCCTCAGAAAGATGGTTATTTTGAGAGGACCATTAAAATCCTATACGTTATATTGTGATCCTATAAAATGTATTTAGAATATGGTTATTATTAACACCTTTTTCTAGTTAAGTATTATTATAACAATATATTTCTCTCTATCATACAATTGACTCCTTATGAAGCCCTTATGGTAGGAAGTTAAGAACACCAATGTACTTGGATGAAGTTGGAGAATGAAAGCTATTGTGACCTAATACAGATGAGGAAAGAGTATAGATGCTTATATCCATTTAGAAACATGTGTGGATAGCACAGTGTCAATAGTGAATTTTTGTTAACAAACCTGGAGATGTCTAGAGTTTGAAGTTAGTGACAAGGTATTCCTACAAATATCTCCTTGGAAAAAGGTTATGATATTTATAAAGAATGTAAATTTCAGAACTAGATATATTAATACCTATGTAATTCTTGATCATATCATGATAGATTCTTATCATTTGGATCTTCCACTGAATCTATCACATGTTGACAATGATTTTCATGTGTCTCTCCTAAGGAACTACATATCTGATCCTTCACATGTATTAAAATCAGATGTTGTATCATTAGATCATGATTTATCATATGAGGAATAGCATGTAAAGATTCCAAATAAAATGGATAAAGTGTTTTGGAACAATACCACCCACCTGGTTAAAGTTTTTGTGGTGAACCATAAATTTGAGGAAGTTGTGTGTGAATCTGAGGATGTGATGTGGTCAAAGTATCCTTAGTTATTTATATCGGAGTAATGGAATTTTAAGGGTGGAAGTATTATAAGGGGACTAAGGTGTGACACCCTGAGATTTTATGTAATATTTATCTTCAAATAAATTTATTTTATTTTATATATTTCTTTTCATGAAACGTCAATTTTTAATGAACCGAGATATACTATTGAATTATTACTATTTAATGTGACATTTATCGCCTAACCATTAGATTGGAGGGTATGAATAAGATCAATTAAATTATTAAAATCTATTTTTACAAATTTATTAAATTAATTCATTGCTTATAAATTTGTTAGAAATGAAAATAATATCATTTGAAATTAAAAAAAGAGATGTTTTTCTGAAAAACTATTTTTATGCCTGTAATGTTTTTTTATCTTAATAAATTAAATGAACCACTTTTAGTGAATGATTTTATATAAATTTTTATATAATATAAACAACAAAATATTTTAACTTTCATATAATGGTTTTTATTATGAAATAAATAAGATTAAATTCATTTTTATGCTTAAAAATGCATTTTTCTAAATAAATGGTTTTATTGTATTTTTCACACTTATTTTAATATGAATTTCTTCCACTTATATAAATTTAATATTATAAAATATTTCCATATTTTTAATCATAATAATTAAAATAATGTAATAGGTTAAACATAATTTTTGGTCATAATAAATATTAAAAATAGTTAAAATTTGGTTCCACAATTAGGGTTAAAATAGGTCTACAGGGGGTTAAACTAAGAGATAAGGGTAAAATTGATACTTATAATTTTATAAATATTATTGGTTGAAAATATATGTGCCTTATATTATTCTAAATTCAAATTAATATCTATTTTTCATTTTAATAATAAATTGACCTTAAATTATTTAAATATTTTAAGTAATTTAGTGTGTCTCTCTCCCCTCAACAATAAAAGTGTGTCTCTTCTCTTTTATTATTCACATAATTTGAGTCTTATAACTAAGAAAATACCTACCCAAAAACCTTTTTATCTTATTTTTCTTAATTATTAAGATCCTATAATTACCCTAATTCCATCCTATAAAATCTAAAGGTGTAATTCAAAGTAGGTCTCTCTAAGAAGATGAGGTTTGAACATGTATTAAGCAAGATGACAGTTGAGGTATGGGTTTATGATGCAATATAATTTATTTTCAGAATTGTCTATAATTAATTTAAATTAAGGTAAATTATATTGTTCTTACACTTTAAATCCCAATATAATTTATTCTTCTATTGTTATTCGTGTAATTTTTAAGTAATAGTACCATTTTTCTCTCTTTGGTACTTAAAATGATCAATAAAATGTGTTTTAAGAAAATCAACTTTATTTACTCTTTAGTTCAGAATATTTTTATTCCAGGTTTATATTTTCTTCAAAAAAAATAAAGAAAGTTTTTACTATTCTCCAATGATTGATAAAAGTCATTTTTTTCTCATATTTTACTTTCTATAAAAAAATAAAAAAGATCTTATTTTTCCAAATGAGGTAATTTTTACCAAATGTTTGAAGAAAATATTTGTTTTAAAATATACAAAATGAATGGATTTTTCCACCATCATGAATACTCATTTTTTTCAATATTCCTTTATAACATCACATGTTTCTTTTCAATGAAATTTTTTCCATAATATTTGGGAAATTTTTGGATTTTAAATAAGTGATTTCAAAAGGAAATGTGTAATTTCCACAATAAATATTTTAGTGATATTTTAAAGGCGTTTTTTATCTATGATTATATCATTTATGTTACTTATGCTTCATTGGTTCTATGATCCAATGATAACATCCACTTCTTTTCTCAATATGGTTTATGAAAATGAAGTTTTATTTATGATTCTTTGAAACTCATTACATTTATATAGGTTAACTAATTTAAGAAACAATGTTTATGAAACTCGTTTATTTTACATAGGTTATACTATAATGAAGTGATAAATGTTTTTATGATCTTGTGGAACATTTATGGTTTAAGGTTATGTGATGTGTGGGTCCATTATATCACTCTAATACATTGGTTAAATTTTGATAATTCATGAGATTAATATGTTACGCATGAACCTGATTTCATGTTCACAACATTATGCATGGACTTAGTTTCATTTTCATAAGTTTATGTGTGGACCTAGTCTTATTTCCATAAGTTTATACAATGACATAACTTCATGTCCTAAAATTAATGAGTGAACATGTTGCTGTTTTTATGTTTAAAATGTTATAATATTATGATTATGCTGTATTCCTATGTTTATGATATTCTCTCATGGTTCAAGATTGATTATTGATGATTCCAAACTCTTATATATTTTTAGTTTTACAATGAAAAATAATTAGGCCATGAATCATGATTAATGATATTTAATTGATTGTGTGTTACTTTCTTATATTATGATCATGTTCTCATACCCTTATTCTCACTTCTTATTTTTAATTAATATCTCATATATTTACCGTTATTGAGCATATGATCTCACACTTTCTTATGTTTTTATTTTCATTAGGTTATGAAGAATGTTTTTAACTGTAGTATGTATAACAAGGGTACTATGATAGAAGAAATTTTGTGTTGATGTGGAAAATACTTTATTAAAAAATATCTTTATATTTCTAGTATCCAAATAAATTAAACCATTATAGTTCTAGGATGTGTATAATTTTTTTTATTGAATATTCATAAAAAATCATGTAATATTTATGTATGTTATACTTGGTTAGCCCCACTATGTGCCCCTATTATATCAATAGAGAGCCTAATATCACACTATAAGAATTAAAATATACCTCATATCATTTCTCAAGCTCTGATAAAGTGAGAATATATACGGATTTCAATATCTTATTCAACTTTTCAAAATCATACTCCCACTTAAAACACCACTAGAACATCACCCTCTTCCATCCAATATTGTTATTAGCATATATTGGTCAGATAAGACTTGAATAAATCATCGATAATATCCTACAAGGCCTAAGAAACTTCAAATATAAAAAACATTCTTAGTAACCTCCAAAGGCATCACAGTAACTTCTTTATCATAATCTACAGATATCCCTAATTCTTAAATAACATATCTAAGGAACTTAACATCTTGGATCCATAACTGGAACATAAACACCTTTCCATATAAGTGAATAGTTTTCAAAGTGTCCAATACATGTGTCAAACGCTCACTATGAACCTTATAATATTGTGAATATATCTTAATATAATAAATAATCATGATCATAATGGAATCAAGATAGGGAAGAAAGACATAATTCATCAAATCTATTAACACCTCTTGTGTGTTTGTCACCCCAAAGGACATCACTATAAATTCATAATGACTATATCATGTCTAGAAAGACTTATTAGGAATATCTTCCTCTCACACTCTCATATGATGATATCAAGATCAGAGATCGAGCTTAAAAAATCACTTATATATCCTTAAATGACCTAATAAATCATTGATCTAAGTTAATGGATATTTATTGTGGATAGTTACTTGATTTATCCAATGATAATCAAAACACGGCCATAAAATCACATCAACCGTCTTGGAGAAAAGATTCGATGAACCCCAAGAAGATACACTTTTCCAAATGATTCTCTTAAACTCAAGATCCAATAACTTTGTCATTAAATCCTAAAGATCAATTTGTGTAGTATAATATAGAGGAATAGATATGGTATTTTTACATGGTTC
This sequence comes from Viscum album, assembly GCA_963277665.1. Lineage (NCBI taxonomy): Eukaryota > Viridiplantae > Streptophyta > Magnoliopsida > Santalales > Viscaceae > Viscum > Viscum album. The sequence goes on from OY728158.1 coordinate 295,188,423, forward strand.
CATGTCAATCATAAAATCTACCTCTTTATTGGACGTAACCCTATGAAATCAATATAAAATATGTCCTAATAACAATCAACTACTAGAATAATAAAAAACTACAAAAACTCTCAGTCAAAATAAGATACATCCACACCACCTATGATGTGATCCTCCCCAAATTCCCAAATCAATGCTTGCCTTATTGCCCTGATAATAACACTCCCCCAAAAATACATGTGGCTCATCACTAGAAGTATAGAACATCATGTGTTGTCAATAACAATAAATATTCACCCAAAAATGTGACAGTAGATCCATCCTAATAATCACATAGAATCCCCTCATCACTATAAAAAATAAATCCCATAGATGTGAATACTTTAAATATCAATAGAATGGGACAAGAACCTTTAAATAGGCTACTCCCTCTTTCCCAGTAACGTATCCATGGATAGAACTCTATAAAGAATCTCAACATCCAAATCTAGGTTGAAAATAGAGATAAGACATAAAAAATGAGATAAACCAAAAAAACACATTATCCAAGGTATAGGAAACCAATATCAAACCTCTCACCATAGAAGAACCCTATCTGAGATACAACAAAAACCTTCTCAAGTGAAAATAATTGCATAAAATAGAACCATGACCCTTCCCCTAGTTTTTTTCATTCCCCTAAACTACATCACCTCACCAAGCCTACTTGAAAGATCCCCTCCATCGCCTCTACCAAACCTCCCAGAAAAAATAAAAAACACATTTTGTTGTGAATCACTATATCATATTCACAATGTCTCAGTATATGTTAAACCACAACCTATAACACCCAGATATTTTTATGAAATATCTTCTTTAAATAATTATTATTCTTCAAAAGATTTCTTTGCACGCAACCATGAGTTTAAATGAACCATGAGATAACCTTAATATAAAATTAGCATTATATCATATCTATTAGGTTAGTAGGAATAATTATTACTAATTTATGAAAATTCATTATGAATTCATTAGTTATTAATTATTTATGAAAAATATAAATCAATTAGATATTTTTATTTTTTAGTGAATTTCATTTCGTAATAAAATTAATTATATATATGTGTTATATAATTAATAAAATATTTTTGATATTCATCCAAGGGATATATTAGTCATAGGGTATTAATAAAACCATATTTTATGTATAAGAGCCTATTTTTTAAAAGGTTAATTTTACAACTTTGCATGGAGAACCCATTTTAAATTAAGATTTTAGAACATTAATAATTTATATATAAACACATAAACATGTTATTTTGAATTAGGATATAAAAATTTACTTTGCATAAATTTCTGATATTTTTCTAATAACTTTCATGTTTTGATGAATAGTAAAAATACGCTAAATTTTAATTAAAAATGTTTTTTTTTCATTGAGATAATTCATATGGTTAAATTATAATATTTAATGGTTTGAATGTATAAATAGAATATATTTTTACCATTTAATATAATTTATGTCATTATCATTAATTTTACATTTAATTCATGGGTAAAAACATTTCAATATTTTGCAATGTTTTAACTTTTAAAACTCATTTTCTCATTTCAACAACGGAAATAATTTTAAATTAAATAATTCAAAATCTATGTTTCGAATTTTGAAAAATAGATTCCATATTTGGAATCAGAAGTTCCAAATTGTGTGAATAGTTACCTTTTATTTTTTGACATTATGAATAGTAACTTCGGTAATTATTTTATTTACCATGGTAAAAGGGTAAATCTGGTAAATAAGGGTAAAAAAATAATAATTTAATAATATAAAATTACCTTAAAACATGTTTTAATCCTATAAGATGAGATATTTACAACCATTGGCATCCTTGGGTAAATTTTTGGACCCCATGTATTCACTAGGATGTGAAAATGACATTTTATAAGAATTAATTTAAAGTAAAGATAATTATAACCTAAACACATATCTTTTACTAAATTGATTTTAATATAGGGTTATATAAATGATATCCATGTATATAAATAGTCATTGGAAATTTAAAAATATTTACTACATCATGGTATTTTATTTATAATTTTTAGACGTTAGATAAATATATTTATTTATGACACAATTATGATGTACTGATTACCTCATTAATGAAGTGTTCAAATAAATGAATTTATAAATATTAAAAAAAATGTAATTTGGTTATTTTGATGTCATCGAAGAATTTTGTGGATGATATTGACATGTTATATTTGATTTAATGCCTTAGTTTCTAAAAAATAAGGTTGTTATGAATTTGTTAAAAAGACAAGTATGAATAGTTTCCAAAATTGACATAATTCATAATTTAAAACATAAAATAGTTTATTAAAAGATATTAAATTACTAAAAATATAAGATTCCATAAAATGGTTAATATAAGTACAAATATGTCATAAATAAATTTTTTTTTTATTTTAAATGATATGGTAATTACACTAACCGACTAGATGTAAATAACATGATATCACAGTAAGATTAAAAAGGGTAAAATAAGGGTTAAACCAAAAAGATAAGGATAAAAAATATTAACAACTTGTCTTAAAATTATTTTATGATGGGTTTTAGAACCAAAATCATCTTATATTCTAGTTTAATAAGTTTTGGACCATTTTTTAGTTGAAATTGAATTTATAATACATTAATATTTTGGGAGTTTCCTAAAGTTACCATCTCCTCTCTTATAAAAGGGCACCTCATTCCTCTCCTCTTCACTCTATTTTGAGTCTTCAAGATCATCGAAATCCAACCCATTTCTCTTCTGAACTTCCTTATTTACATTCTATGGGTGATGGTTTTCTCAAAAGACTAACTCTAGTTCCCTAAAAGGAAATTTAAAGGAGGCATGTCGAGGAAGAGGTAATCTCTTCTACCGATTCTTTCAATTTTATTTCATCTTATAAATCCTCTTATTTAGTTATTTTGTTATAAATTAATAAAATAAGTATCTCTAATATACTGATATGTTATTATAAATATGAAACAACATTATTTCACCTTCTATCCATCCTACAAAAAATGAAATCACCACTCGTGCGTATGTATGGCTTACAGTCTCCACGACGTGGTGTAATCTGTTTTTCACCACCACCTTACTTGGATGGGTATAATAGTGGAAATAATAACTATATATTATTATTATAACATGATACTAATTCTGAGATACTATACACCATCCACTTCAATACAATTCAATGATTATGGGAATGATATCGTCACCTGCACGTACGTATGACTTACCATCTCCACAGTGCGATGTGATTTGTTCTACATAATCTTCCTTAAACCATGATTATATAAATGAATTGAATGAATAAATATGATTAGTATTATACTAATACCATGCTTTAAATTATATAACTATAACCTAAAAATAATAATAAAAACTTATTCGATAAAACATACATAAGAACATAAATCAGTTAATACCCAAATAACGAGTAACAATGAAAAGTTACTGACAAACAGATGAAAATATGATCATAAATGGCATCATAAAAATTATTATGATTCTGGAATAAATAATTAATATTATTTGAATAATTATAAAAAGGTTCGGATATATACGAATCATATCATACCTTTGGTAAGGGGTAACTTTTCCAATATCGTTTTATCCAAGATTGTTTATTCAAAAGTATCTACTGGTGATGTATTTTTCATCCATGTCAATGTTTTCTAAAAAATATTCTCATAAAATATGTACTATTATAATATGTATTTTTAAAATCATTTTTACCCATTTTGACTTTTACTGTATGGTTTGGAAGGAATTTTTCTTTTGTTTACCATAAAAATTACTTTTTGACTTTTTTGGAAAAAATATGAGGAGAATGTTTATTTAACTTATACGATATGAATGGTTTTTTACATATTAATAATGCCTTATTTCCATGAAGATTGCTCTACATGCCTATAATTGTATTTTCAACTCAATTCTTTTCATTTAAAATTTCACGACATTTTGAGAAAAGAAAACGTTTTTGAATAAGAAATGATATATTCCTCATGAATAAAGCTCAAGTGTTTTATCAAAATTATTTGCCATCTATGATTTCATAGTTTTATGTATCTATCCCTATTATTACTATGATTTGATTTTGTTTATCACGTAATGTTATTTAGTAAATCAATTCATTTTATATCTATTATGATGGAATGATGTTTAAGAAACCCATTTAATTTCATGGGTTATGCTATAGAGAATGTTTCAATGCTTTTGTGGAACACATAATAATGGTTACATTATGATATGGGTGGGACCTATATCTCCCTCCAATGCATTGGGTAAAGATTTATATCTCATGAGATTGACATGGATGTAATTTCAAGTTAATCCAGTTCAGTGATATAGGGCTGGAAAGAGGACAGAACTCAATTCAGTAATGAAATTTGTCTACTATGATGGTCTTGGAAAAGAGCCTTCACTAATATGAAATGATTTTCCATGCTTATGTGTGTATGCCACAAACTTTCATGCCTTATGTTATGACTATTGGGATTACATTTCACTTTTATGATCTATCCCACGATATGATATTGGGATCTTTTATATGAAGGATGATATTTTCAAGTGTTATGTTCTTATGAATATGATATGATTGTTATTTCATTTGATTACCCATACTGAGAATTTGAGATCAAATTTTTATATTTTTCTTTTTCCTAGGACATAAACAAGGGTATTAAGAATGATATGCCAAAAATATGTCTAGATATGATGAAATAAACGGGATACAATGTAGATGTTTTATGAACCAGTTGTTTATGTTTCCCGATTTTTAAAGACATTATACCTATATGGTCATGTCATGGTTTTTTAATATGTTGTAATAAATATACATCAATTATTAAGTGATATCAATGTATTTCAACAACAGGTCACTATAGTTGGTATCAGAGGAACTATATAGTTAACCTTTAGAAACTAGGATGAGAAAGCCTTAAAGATATTTCTAAGTATACAATAAAATTCCAGTGTTTTAGAAATTAACATGAATAACCTAGTATAAAACCTAAAGTTTCCTAAATTGAAATTTTATTCTTTATTATGTGGTTTTCCTATTAGGATTAGTGTTTCTCACACTATGCTTCTTGGTTTTAGTTAATGGATGGAACCCTAAGGAACTACGTTAATGCTGAATGCGACGGAAAATGCAACGATTATCCCCCTAAGCCACAAATGTTATAGGATATGGAATGAAAAATCTTGTACCCATTCTCACACAACTTTCTCAAACTATGAATCATGCTGGACTTCTAAATAAACAAATAATGGAGCAAAATTATGTTGAATCCTTCATGAGGTAGCGTCCACCTTCATTTAGCGGGTCTTCTGATCCATTAGTGTCCGAACAATGGATCAGTACCACTGAAATTATATTGTTAGTTCTATAATTTTCTGAACATGACAAATTAATTTTAGCCTTATATTGTTTGTAAGGTGAAGCTAATCAATGGTGGAATCTTATCAAGAATATGAGGCAAAGATATGAAATTGAGTGCATGGAATGGGATGAGTTCAAGATCTTATTTTTCAATAAGTACTTTTCTCGTATTCTCCAAAAAAAGATGTAGAAGGAGTTCCTTGAACTTAAGAAAAATTATGATGAATCGGTTGGTACCTATGAAGAAAATTTTACAAGACTTGGAAGGTACGGTTATGGAATTATTATCCAACCTGAGAGTAATATTGATCGATTATTTAGTGGCTTAAAACCTAGTCTCCAAAGGGAATTATCCATAAGGGACTTCAATAACTATGACAAAATTGTTCTATGTGCTCTCAAGGTTGAGTTGTAGATTGGAGTAACCTATCTTTCATATGGGTTTGATAAGAAGAGAAAATTTGAATTGAAAGGAAAATATAAAGACCACACTGAAAAGAAGACGAGTTTTCCCTTATGCTCAAAGTGTGGAAAGAAACATGAAGTTAGTTGTCTTAAAGGGACTAGTAAATATTTTAACAGTGGAAAATAAGTTCATCAGGAAATTGAATACCTAATTTATGGGAAAAAATTTCTAATGATGCGAAAAAAGAAAAGACTACACAGAATGCACCTCCTACACTTCAATGTTACAAATGAAAGGAAATGGGTAATTATGCCAATAAATTCCCTCATCCAAGGTTTATTGATGACGATTGACATCAAAAAACTCTTAAGGCCAAATAATAATGAAATTCACAAGAAATTACTATTGATGATGAGGAGTACGATAATGAAGTGGTGAAAGGTACACTTACCATCCACTCTAAAGTAAAAAATGTTTTATTTGATTCTAGATCCACCCAATCTTTTATTTTAAAGAATTTTCTAAGGGTATCATTGTATTACCTCAACAATTAGATATTTAGTTGGCTATGAAAACACCTAATAGAACAATGATCACATCAAAAGTTTAGTATTATTCTCCAATTGATGTTTTTGGGAAATTACTTCCTGAAAATCTTGTGATCCTTCTTATAGTTGAATTTGATGTGATTCTTGGCATGGATTGGCTTTCTTTATATGGATCCCATAAATTTCCAAAGTAGAGAAGTCACATTTTACATTCCAGATCAATCTATGATCATCTATCGATGCTAGGATGAATACAACCTTCCAGTAGAAATTTATTCCATCATATGGGTCTTGATTATAATAAATGAGGGTTACTTATCTCAAATGGATGGGGAGAAACTCAAGATTAAGAATATTCCCATTGTACGGGAGTTTGATGATGTCTTTCTAGAGGAATTGTCGGGTCTTCCACCAAATTGTGAATTTGAGTTTTCAATAGAACTCATACCGAGTGCTATGCCTATTTTAAAGACACCTTATAGAATGGACACAATTGAGTTGCAGGAATTGAAGAAGAAACTCCAAGAGGATCTTGAAAAAGGGTTTCATACGCCCTTGTGTGTCACCTTGGAAAGCACATATTCTGTTTGTTAAGAAGAAAGGTAGATCAATGAGATTCTGCATTGATTATCGAGAACTTAAGAAGATCTCTATTAAGAACAAATATCCTCTCCCACACATTGAATACTTATTTGACCAACTACGCGGAGATCAATAATTTTTCAAGATTGATCTTCATTAAGGGTATCATCAATTAAGGGTTTAAAATGAGGATATACCAAAGATGTTATTTCATATAATGTATGGACACAATGAATTTATAGTGATGCCTTTTGGTCTTACTAATGCCCCTAGTATCTTCATGGATCTAATGAAAAGAGTCTTTAGAGACTATTTTGATCAGTTTTTGGTAGTCTTTATAGATGATATTCTTGTCTATTAAAAGTGAAATAAAGAACATGAAGATCACTTGATAATTTCACTAAATACCCTGAGAAAGGATAAGCTTTATGCCAAATTTACCAAGTGTGAATTTTGGAATCAAAAAGTTTCATTTTAGGGTCACATAATCTCAAGAGAGGGTATATATATGGATCTAGAAAAAATATAGGTTATTGAAAGATGGTCAAGACCAACAACAGTAATTGAGATCCAAATTTTTCTTGGTTTGGATGGATATTATTAAAGTTTTATGAAAAACAATTTCATGATTATCTAATTCACTCACCAAGTTGACTAATAAAAGATTTAAGTTCATTTGGACAAAATAATTTAAATAGAATTTCAAAGAACTAAAAAGAAAAATATCCAGTGCACCTATGCTCACACTGCCTTATAGTGGAGAAATGTTTGTGATCTACAATGATTCATCCAAAAAGTTTATGGAGTGTGTTCTCATGCAAAATGATATGATGATAGCTTATGCCTCATGACAGTTGAAAATCCATGAGAAAAATTATCCAAATCATGATTTGGAGTTAGTTTTGGTAATCTTTACATTAAAAATATGGAGGCATTATCTTTATATTGAAGGGTGTGATATTTATACTGATTATAAAAGTTTAAAGTATATTTTCACACCAAAGGATCTGAATATGCGCCAAAGAATATGGTTGTAATTTATTAATGATTATGACTTCTCAATACATTACCACCCGGGGAAAGTGAACAAGGTGGAAGATGCTTTGAGTCGAAAAGACCATGCTAGTTTATCCATGATGAGGATCAAGAAAGATCCAATATTTATGGATTTACAAAGGATGGATCTTAAAATTTTAATGGAAGGGGATAAATATTATCTTTCTCAAATGAATGTTCAACCATCTATAAAATTGAAGATTAAAGAGGCATAGAAGGAAGATGTATAGTTACAAAAGAATGTAAGAAATGTTCTTGAATTCAACATTGATTTTGATGAAATAATAAGGGTTAGGAACTTGATTTTTTTCCTCCCATGCCAGAATTAAAGAAGGAGAATTTGGATGAGGCTCATAGTTTTTCATTCTATGTTAACCCTGTATGAAAAAAAATGTAAAGAGGCCTCAAATACTATTTCTAGTGGGATGGCATGAAAAGAGATGTCGTTGAATATATCTCTCAATGGTTGGTTTGTCAGGAAGTTAAGGCTGCGAGATAGAATTTTAAGGGGATGTTACAACCATTACCCATACCAGAATTGAAATGGGAAGACATCACTATGGAATTTGTCATCGGACATCCAAAAACATTCAAAGGTAATAATGCTATCTGGGTTATATTTGATCGTCTTACAAAGTTGTCACACTTCATTGCTATTAGAGAAGATTTATCTTTTGATCAGCTTCCCAGGATATATGTAAATGAAGTGGTAATATTGCATGTAGTACCATTTCTATTATATTTAAAATGGGTATGAGGTTTACTTTGAAGTTCTAGATAAGTATTCAGCATGATCTGGATACAGATTTAGGTTTTAGCACTCCTTATCATCCTGGGAGAGATGGTCAGTCTGAGAGGCCAATTCAAACTATAGAAGACATGTTGAGAGCGTTCTCTATGGATTTCATAGGTGGTTCATATAAACACCTACCATTGGTGGAATTTTCTTACAATAATATATTTCACTCTAGTATTAAGATGGATCCTTATAAATCCCTCTAAAGAAATAAGTGCAGAACTCTAACTTGTTGGGATGAAGTTGGGGAAAGAAATCTATTAGGACCTGATCTTTTTGATGAAATGGTAGAAAAGCTCAGATCTATTCAACAACACATAAGATAATATCATATTCGACAAAAAATATATGATGACAACCAAAGAAAAGACCCAGAGTTTGGAGTGGGTGATAAGGTATTTTTACGAATATCTCCCTGGAAGAGAGTAATGAGATTTGGAAACAATGGCAAGCTGAGCCCTAGGTATATCTGTCCTTTTGAAATACTGGAGCGTGTTGGGAAGGTAGCTTACTAATTGGAGCTTCCACTGAATCTCTCTCAAGTTAATGATGTGTTCCATGTATCTCTCATGAGAAAGTACATACATTATACTTCACATATACTAAGCTCAGAAGTCATACTGCTGGATTAAGATCTTTTTTATGAAGAACAACCGATAGAGATTCTGGATCGTAGCAAAAAAGTTCTATGAAACAAGACCACTCACTTGGTTAAAGTTTTATGGAGGAACCACCTACTAGAAGAAGCTACATGGGAACTTGAGGATAAAATGAGGGAGAGATATACTCTACTATTTATTTCTATGTGATGAATTTCAAGGTCAAAATGCAGTTTAAGGGGGGTAGAATTTAACATCCGAATGTTTTTATGAAATATTTTCCATAAATAATTGTTATTCTTCAGTAGCTTGTTTTGAACGCAATCATGAGTTTAAAAAAACCACAAGATTCCCTTAATATAAAATTACCCTTATATCCTATTCATTAGGTTAGCGGGAATGAATATAACTAATTTATGAAAATGTATTATGAATTTATTGGATTTTAATTATTTATAAAAAAATATAAATCAATAAGAAATTTTTATTTTTGAGTGAATTATATTTGGTAATGAAATTAATGAGATATATGTGTTATATACTTAATAAAATATTTTTGATATTCATCCAATGGAAATTTTAGTCATAGGGTATGAATAAACCCCTATTTTATGTATAAGAACCTTTTTTTAAAGGTTAATTTTACACCTTTGAATAGAGAACCCATTTTAAATTAAGATTTTGGCACATTAATAATTTATATATTAAAACATAAACATTTTATTTTGAAGAGGGATAAAAAAAATTTACTTTGGATAAATTTATCATATTTTTCTGATAACTTTCATGTTTTGATGAATAGTAATAATACGCTAAATTTTAATTAAAAATAACTTTTTTCATTGAGATGATTTATATGGTTAAATTATAATATTGATGGTTTGAAAGTATAAATAAAATATATTTTTACCATTTAATATAATTTATGTCATTATCATTAATTTTACATTGAATTCATAGGTAAAAACATTTCAATATTTTTCAATATTTTAACATATAAAACTCGTTTTCTCATTTCATCAATGGGAAAAATTTTAAATTAATTACTAAAACTTATGTGTTTTGAATTTGGAAAAATGGATTCAATATTTGGAATCAGAAGGTCCAAATAGTGAGAATAGGTACCTTTTATTTTTTGACATTATGAATAGTAACTTCATTAATTATTTTATTTACCATGGTTAAAGGATAAATATGGTAAACAAGGGTAAAAAATAATCCTTTAATAATATAAAACTACCCTAAATGTGTACTAATATTATTGGATGAGATATTTATAACCGTGTAAATCCTTGGGTCTATTTTGTAACCCCATCTATTCACTTGGATGTGAAAATGAGATTTTATAAAAATTAATTTAAAGTAAATATAATTATAACCTAAACACATATCTTTTACTAAATTCATTTTAATATAGGGATATGTAACTGAAATCCATGTCTATAAATATTCATTAAAAATATAAAAATATTTCCTACATCATGGTATTTTATTTATAATTTTTATAAATTAGATAAATATATTTATTTATGACAAAATTATGATGTAGTGATTGCCACATTAATGAAATATTTAAATAAATGAATTTATCAATATTATAAAAAAAATTAATTTGGTTATTTTGATGTCCTAAATGAATTTTCTAGATTATATTTTCATATTATCTTTGAGTTAATTCCTTATTTTTATAGTAATCAGGTTGCTATGAATTTTTTAAAAAAAGTCAAGAATTAATAGTGTCCAAAATTGACATAATTCATAACTTAAAACCTAAAATAGTTTATTAAATGATATTAAATTTCTAAAAGTCTAAGATTCCTCCAAATGATTAATATAAGTCCAAATATATCATAAATAACTTTTTTCGGGTCGTTTGACATGATATGCTAATTACACTAACCCACAAGGTGTAAATAACATGATATCACGATAATATTAAAAAGGGTTAAATAAGGGTTAAATTCAGAATATAAGGATAAAAAAATATTCAAAACTTGTCTAAAAATTATTTTATGATGTATATTCCAACCAAAATCATCTTATATTATAATTAAATAAGTTTTTTACCACTTTTTAGTTGAAATTGAATTTATAATAAATTAAAATTTTGAGAGTTTCTTAAAGTGACCCTCTCCTCTCTTGAAAAAGGACACTTCCTCCCTCTCCTATTCAATCCATTTTAAGCCTTAAAGATCTGAAAAAAACCTATTAATTTCTCTTATAAACTTCCCTAGTTACATTCTAGAGGTTCCGGTCTTCTCAAAATACCATCTCTAGTTCCTTAAGAAGAAATTTAAAGGAGGCATGTTGAGGAAGAGGTAATCTCTTCTACTGATTCTTTCAAATTTATTTATTCTTATAATTAATATTATTTAGTTGTTTAATTATAAGTTAATAACATCAATATCACTAATATACTAATATTTTATTATAAATATGAAATAACCCTATTTCACCTTCTATCCATCCTACAAAAAACGAAATCATCGTGAGTGCGTACGTAGGGCTTACCGTCTCCACACAGTGGTGTAATCTATTTTCACTAAAAACTTAATTTCATGAGTGTAATAGTGGAAATAATAAATATATATGATTATTATAACATGATACTAATTCTGAGATACTATATACCATCCACTTTAACATCATTCAACAATTATGGGAATGATATCGTTGCTCGTGCGTACGTACGGCTTACCGTCTCGACGGTGCGATGTGATTCATTCTACATAATATTCATTAAACCAAGATTATATAAATGAATTGAATGAATAAATATGATTTATATTATACTAATACCATACTATAAATTATATAACTATAACCTAAAAATAGGAATAAGAACTTATCTAACAAAACATACATAAGAACATAAACCAGTTAATACCCGAATAACGAGTAAAAATTAAATGTTACTAACAAACATATAAAAATATGATCATAAATGTTATCATAAAAATGATTATTATTCTATAATAAATCAATAACGTTATTTAAATCATTATACAGGAGGTTCACATACATACGAAGCATATCGGACCTAAGGTAAGGGATAACTTTTCCAATCTCGTCTTATCTGAGGTTGTTTATTCGTAAGTATCTATTGGGGATATATTTATCATCCATTTCCATGTTTTATAAAAAAATATTCTCATAAAATGTGAAATATTCTTATATGTATGTTTAAATTTATTGTTACCCATTTTTACTTTTACTATATGGTTTGGAATGAATTTTTCTTTTATTTACCATACGAGGTACTTTTTCGACTTTTCCAGAAAAAGTACGAAGAGAATGTTTTTTTAACTTATACAGCATGAACTAGTTTTTGCATCTTCATAACACCTTATTTCCATGAATTTTCATCTATACACTTACATGTGTATTTTCAAATCAATTCTTTTCTTTTAAAATTGCATGACATTTTTAGAAAATAAAATTTTTTTGAAGAAGAAATGATATTTTCCTCAGGAATGAAGCTCAAGTGTTTTACAAAAATTATTTTCCATCTATGATTATTTATGCTTATGTTTCTACCCATATTATTACTATTATTTTATTGTGTTTATGATGTAATTTTATTTAGGTAATCCATTTGTTTTATATCAATTATGACGGAATGATGTTTAAGAAACCCATATGACTTCATGGGTTATGTTATGGTGAATGTTTATATGTTTTTGTGAAACATGTAATAATGGTTTCATTGTGAGATGGTTGGGACCTATATCTATCTACAATTAATTGGGTAAATATTTATATCTCATGATATAGATATTTCTAGAATTAAAATTTAATATGGTTTAGTGATACAGGGCTGGAACGAGGAGAGAACTCAGTTCAATAATGGAATTTATCCACTATGATGGTATTAGAAAATAACCTTAACTAATATGAAATGATTTTCTATGATTATGTGGGTATTACCAAAAAAATTATGTCTTATTTTATGAATATTGGGATTACATTTCATTTTTATGATTTATCCCATGATATGATATTGTGATATTTTATATACAGGATAATATTTTCAAATATTATGTTCTTATGAATATGATATGATTGTTATTTCATTTTTTTACCCTTACTGATCATTTGAGCTCTCCCCTTTATATGTTTATTTTCCCTAGGGCATGAAGAAGGGTATTAAGAAAGATATACTAAAAAGGAGTCTAGATATGATGAAATAAACGGGAGACAATATAGATGTTTTATGAACTAGTTGGTTATGTTTCCTAGTTTCTAAATACACTATACCTATATGGTTCTATATTGGTTTTGAAATATTTGGTAATAAATATAAATCAATTATTTAGTGATATAAATTTATGTAAATAATTGTTCGTTATAGTTTATATCAGAGGGACGGTATAGTTAACCTTTGGAAACTAGGATGAGAAAGCTTTAAGGATATGTCTAAGTATAAGATACAATTCTAGTGTTTTACAAATGACTATTAATAACCTAAGATAAAACCTAAAGTGTACTAAATTGAAATTTTATTCTTGATTATTTGGTTTTCCTATTATGATTAGTGTTGCTCACACTATGCTTCTTGGTTTTAGTTAATGGTTGGAACCCAAAGGAACTGCATTAATGCTGAATATGATAGACAATGCAATGATTGTCCTCCTTAGAAACCTAATGCTATGGGATCTAGAATGAAAAATATTATAGACATACTCACACAACTTTATCAAGCTATGAATCATGTCAGTTTTCCAAACGAACATAGAAGGGAGTAACATTCTGTTAAATCCTTCACAAGGCAGCATCCACCTTCATTCAGCAGGTCTTCTGATTCATTAGTGTATGAAAAATGGATAAGTACCACTGAAAAGATATTTTATATTCCACATTGTTTTGAACATGATAAATTCATCTTATAAGTATATCATATGGAAGGTGAATCTGATCAATGGAGGAATCTTATCAAGAATACGAGGAAAAGAGATAAAATTGAGTCCATGGAATTGGATGAGTTCAAGAACTTGTTTTTCAATAATTACTTTCCTCGTATTCTCCAAAAAAGATGGAGGATGCGTTCAGTGAACTTAAGAAAATGGATTATGAATCCATTGGTACCTACGAAGAAAATTTTACAATACTTTCAAGGTACACATCTAGAATTATTATCCAATGTGAGAGTAAGATCGATCGATTCTTTAGTGGCTTAAAACTAAGTATTTTAAGGGAAATAGCCATAAGAAACTTCAATAGCTACAAATAAATTGTTCGATGTTCTCTCAAGGTTTGGATAGATATTGGAGTAACCCATCTTTAATATGGGTTTAATAAGAAGAGAAAAATGAAATTCAAAGGAAAATATAAAGACCAAACTGAAAATAGATGAGTTTTCCCTTATGCTCAATGTGTACAAAGAAACATGGAGGAAATTTTTTTAAAGGGACTAGTAAATGTTTTAAGTTTGGAAAAAAATGTCATCGGGAAATTGAATGCCTAAGTGATGTAAAAAATATTTCTAATGATGTGAATAATGAAAAGTCTACACATAATGCACCTCCTACACTTAAATGTTACAAGTGCAAGGAAATGTGGAATTACACTAATAAATTCCATAATCCAAGGGTTATTGATGATTATCAATGTCAAAAAAATCTTAAGGACAAAGACAAAGAAAAGTCACGTCAAATTACTATCAGTGTCGTGGAGTATGATGATGAAGTATTGAAAGGTGCACTTACCATCCACTCTAAAGTAGAAAATGTTTTATTTGATTCTGGATCCACCCTCTCTTTTATTTCTAAAGAATTTTCTAAGGGTATCGCCATATTACCTCAAAAATTATATGTTGAGTTAGCTATGACAACTCCTAATGGAAAAACGGCCGCATTAAAAGTTTACAATTCTTCTCCAATTGATGTTTATGGGAAAGTGCTTCCTAAAAATCTTGTTATCCTTCCTATATTATAATTTAATGTGATTCTTGGCATGTATTGTCTTTATTTATATGGATCTCATATTAACTTCCAAATAAGGGAAGTCACATTTCATATTCTAGATCAATCTATGATCATCTATCGATGAAAGGATGAATACAACCTTACAGTATAAATTTCTTCCATCTTATGGGTCTTGATTCCAATAAATTAATGTTATTTATCTCAAATGGTTAGGGAGAAACTCATGATTAAGAATATTCCCATTGTACGAGAGTTTGATGATGTCTTTACAAAGGAATTTCTAGGTCTTCCACCAAATCGTGAAGTTGAGTTTTCAAAAGAACTCATACCTAGTGCTATGCCTATTTCAAAGAAACCATATAGAATGGCCCTAATTGAGTTTAAAAATTTGAAGAAACAACTCTAAGAGACTTTTGATAAGGTATTCATACACCCTAGTGTGTCACATTAGGGAGCACATGTTATGTTTGTTAAGAAAAAATATAGATCAATGAGACTCAATATTGATTATTAAGAACTTAACAAGATCACTATAAAGGAATAATATCCTCTCCCACACATTGAAGACTTATTTGACCAATTACATAGAGGTCAATGTTTTTCCAAGTTTGATCTTCATTTAGGGTATCATCAATTAAGGTTAAAAAATTAGGATATACCAAAGATGGAATTCCATACAAGGTATAGACACTATAAATTTATAGTGATGCCTTTTGGTCTAACTAATTCCCCTGATATCTTCATGGATATAATGAATAGAGTCTTTAGAGACTATCTTGGTTAGTTTGAGGTAGTCTTTATAGATGATATTCCAGTCTATTCAAAGAATAAGGAAGAACATGAATATCACTTGAGTGCTTTACTGAAGACCCAGAGAAAGGATAAGCTTTGTGAAATATTTACCAAGTGTGAATTTCAGCATTGAAAAGTTTCATTTTTCAGGTCACATAATCTCAAGAGAGGGGATATATGTGGATCCAGAAAAAATAGAGGTTATTTAAAGATGCTCTAGACCAATAACAGTAACTGATGTTTGAAGTTTTCTTGGTTTGTCTAGATATTATCAAAGTTTTTTGAAATATTTTTCATGATTATATAATCCACTCACCAAGTTGACTTGGAAAGTATTTAAGTTCATTTGAATGGAGTAATGTGAATAGAATTTCAAAAATCTAAAAAGAAGGTTAGCCAGTGAACCTATGGTCAGACTGCCTTGTAGTGGATAAAGGTTTGTGATCTATAGTGATGCATCCAAAAAGGGGATAGGGTGTGTTCTCATGAAAAATGATATAGTGATAGATTATGCCTCATGAAAGTTGAAAATCCTTGAGCAAAATTACCCAACTAATTATTTGGAGTTGGTTGTGGTAATCTTTTCATTAGAAATATAGAGGCATTATCTTTATGGTGAATGGTGTGATATTTATAATAATCATAAAATTTTAAAGTATATTTTTACACAAAAGAAGCTGAATATGCTCCAAATAAGTTGGTTGGAGTTGATTAAAGATTACGACTACTCAATACATTACCACCCTGGGAAAGAGAACAAGGTGGCAGAAGCTTTGAGTCAAAAATACCATGCTAGCTTATCCATTATGAGGATCACAAAAGATCCAATATTACTAGATTTATGAAGGATTGATCTTGAAATTTTAATGGAAGGGGACAAATCTTATCTTTCTCAAATGAATGTTCATCCATATATACAAGTGAAGATTAAAGAGGCATAGAATGATGGTGTAGAGTTACAAAAGAAGGTGAGAAATTTTCCTGAATTCAACCTTGATTGTGATGAAATAATAAGGTTCAGGAATCTGGTTTGTGTTCCTCCTATACACTAATTAAATAAGGATCTATTGGATGAGGCTCATAGTTCTATATTCTCTATTCACCCTATAAGCACAAAGATTTATAGGGACTTGAAAGACTACTCTTGGTGGGATGGCATGAAAATAGATGTCACCGAATACATCTCTTGATGCTTGGTTTGTTAGCAAGTTAAGGTTGAGATATATAAGTATAAGGGGATTTTACAACCATTTACCATACCAGAATGGAAATGGGAAAACATCACTATGGACCTTTTCCTCAAACTTCCAAAAACATCCAAAGGCAATAATGCTATCTGGGTTATAGTTGACTATCTTACGAAGTCAGCACACTTCATTTATATTAGAGAATATTTTCCTCTTGATCAACTTTCCAGGATATATGTAAAGGAAGTGGTAAGATTTCATGGAGTACCACTTTCCATTATATCCGATCCAGATCTGAGGTTTACCTTGAAGTTTTGGCGAAGTCTTCAGCATGTTCTGGATACATAGTTAACTTTTAGCATTACTTATCATCCTTAGACAGAAGGTCAGTCTAAGAGGACAATTCAAACTCAGTAAGACATGTTGAGAGCTTTCTCTATATATTTGAAAGGTGGTTTGGATCAACACCAACCATTGGGGTAATTTTCTCACAATAATAGCTTTCACTCCAGTATTCAGATGGATCCTTATGAATCCCTCTATGGAAGGAAGTGCATAATTCCAACTTTCTATGATGAATTTGGGGAAAGAAAACTATTAGGACCTGATATTGTTGATGAAATGGCAAAAAATGTTAGATCTCACGACACATAAGAGAAGATTAGATTTGACCAAAAAAATTATGCTAACAACCGAATAAAAGACCTATAATTTTAAGTGGGTGATAAGTTGTTTTTATGAATATCTCCCAGGAAGAGATTTATGAGATTTTTAAAGAAGGGAATGTTGAGCACTAGGTATATCGGTCCTTTTTAAATAATAGATCATGTTGGGAAGGTAGCTTACCGATTGGAGCTTCCACCAAATATATCTCGAGTTCATGATGTGTTCCATGTATCTCTCATGAGAAAGTACATACCTAATCCTTCACATGTACTAAGATCATAAGTCATACCGCTGGAGCAAGATCTTTCTTGTGAAGAACAACTGATAGAGATTCTGGATCATAGCAAAAAAGTTCTATAGAACAAGACCACTCGCTTGGATAAAGTTTTATGGAGGAACCACCAATAAAAATAATATACATGAGAACTTGAGGATATGATGAGGTAGAGTCATCCTCATCTATTTATTTCCAAGTGACAAATTTCGATGGCGAAATTCAGTTTAACGGGGGTAGAATGTAACACCCGAATGTTTTTATGAAATATTTTCTTTAAATAATTTTTATTCTTCGGTAGATTTCTTTGCAGGAAATCGTGAGTTTAAAAGAACCTAGATATTCCATTAATATAAAATTATCATTATATCCTAGATGTTAGGTTTGGATAAATAATTATAACTAATTTATGAAAATTAATTATGAATTCATTGGCTATTAATTATTTATGAGAAATATAAATCAATTAGATAATTGTATTTTTGTGTGATTTACATTTGGTAATTAAATTAATAAGATATATGTGTTATATAATTAATAAAATATTTTTTATATTCATCCAATGGATATTTTAGTCATAAGGTATGAATAAAACCCTATTTTATGAATCAGAACCTATTTTTTTTAAGGTTAATTTTACACCTTTGAATGGAGAACCCATTTTAAATTAAGATTTTGGAACATTAATAACTTCTATAAGAAAACATAAATATGACATTTTGAAATGAGGTGTAAAAATTTACTTTGGATAAATTTCTGATATTTTTCTGATAACTTTCATGTTTTGATGAATAGTAAAAACATGCTAATTTTTAATTAAAAACAACTTTTTTAACCAATATGATTTATATGGTTAAATTATAATATTGAATGGTTGTAAAGTATAAATAGAATATATTTTTACCATTTAATATAATTTATTTCATTATCATTAATTTTACATTGAATTTATAGGTAAAAACATTTCAATCTTTTGCAATGTTTTAACTTTTAAAACTCGTTTTCTCGTTTCAACAACTAGAATAATTTTAAACTAATTTCTAAAACTTCTATGTTTTGAATTTGGAAAAAAAGATTCCATATTTTGAATCAGAAGGTACAAATTGTGTGAATAGGTACCTTTTATTTTTGGACATTATGAATAATAACTTCAGTAATTATTTTATTTACCATGGTTAAAGGGTAAATCTAGTAAATAAGGGTAAAAAAATAATTTAATAATATAAAACTACCCTAAAACGTGTCCTAATCCTATTTAATAAGATATTTCCAACCATGGTCATCCTTATGCCGATTTTGGGGCCCCATGGATTCACTTGGATGTGAAAATGATATTTTATAAGAATTAATTTAAAGTAAAGATAATTATAACCTAAACACATATCTTTTACTAAATAAATTTTAATATAGGGTTATATAACTGATCTCCATATATATAAATGTTCATTAAAAATATAAAAATATTTCCTACGTCATGATATTTTATTTGTAATTTTTATACCTTTGATAAATATATTTATTTATGACATAATTATGACGTAGTGATTACCTCATTAATGAAAGATTCAAATAAATGAATTTATAAATATTAAAAAAATGTAATTTGGTTATTTTGATATCATCCATGAATTTTATGTATGATATTGACATATTATATTTGATTTAATGACTTATTTTCTAAGTAATCAGGTTGTTATGAATTTTTTAAAAAATTCAAGTATGAAGAGTGCCCAAAATTAACATAATTCATACCTTAAAACATAAAATAGTTTATTAAATGATATAAATTAATAAAAATATAATATTCATCCAAATGGTTAATATAAGTCCAAATATGTCATAAATAACTTTTTGGGCCTTTTTTCATGATATTCTATTTACACTAACCGACAAGGTGTAAATAACATGATATCACGATAAGATTAAAAAGGGTTAAATAAGGGTTAAATCAAAAAATAAGGATAAAAAAATATTCAAAACTTTTCTCAAAAATATTTGATGATGGTTATTCGAACCAAAATCATATTATATTTGAATTAAATTATTTTTGGAACATTTTTCAGTCTAAGTTGAATTTATAATAAATTAATATTTTGAGAGTTTCCAAAAGTTCCCCTTTCCTCTCTTATAAAAGGGAACCTCCTCCATCTCCTCTTCACTCCGTTATAAGCCTTCAAGATCATACAAACCCTACCCATTTCTCTTCTAAACTTCCCAATTTAGATTCTATAGGTTCTGGTATTCTCAAAATACCAACTCTAGTTCCCTAAGAGGAAGTTTAAAGGAGGCAAGTTGAGGAAGAGGTAATCTCTTCTACCGATTATTTCAAATTTATTTCTTCTTATACTTCCTCTTCTTTAGTTGTTTAATTATAAATTAATAGCATAAGTATCACTAATATACTCCTATGTTATTATAAATATGAAACAATCCTATTTCACCATCTATCCATCCTACAAAAAATGAAATCACTGCACGTGCGTACGTACGGCTTACCGACTCCACGCCGTGGTGTAATCTGTTTTTCACCACCACCTTACTTGCATGGGTATAATGGTGGAAATAATGACTATATATGATTATTATAACATGATACTGATTATGAGATACTATACATCATCCACTTCAATACCATTCAGAAATTATGGCAACGATATCATCGCTCGTGCATATGTACGGATTACCGTCTCCACGCACTAGTAGAAATAGGACCTATACCAACGGTTTTGGCCAAACCATTTGTAAAGGTCACTAATGTAGACCTATACCAATAGTTTGGAAAAAAACATTGGTATAGGTCACTTATATGGACTTATACCAATGGTTTTGGACAAACTATTGGTATAGGTCACTAATTTGGACCTATACAAATGGTTTGGCCTAAACCATTGGTATATGTCACTTCTCTGGCCAAAACTCTTGGTATAATTCCAATATAGTGACACTATAGCAATGGTTTGGCCAAAACCATTGGTATAGCTCAAGAAATCAAAGAACAAATACCAATGGTTCTAAAAAGTGTTGGTATAGGTCTATACCAATGGTTTTGAGAACTGTTGGTATAGGTACACACATTCTTTTATGAAATATTTCGTTAAATAACTTTTAACAAATAAAAAGTTAAAATAATTATGAAAATAAATATATATATTTATGAAATTATGTTCACAAAAGTCATGTTAGGTTAGTGGTTAGGTTTTTGGATTATAAACAGAAGGTGATGGGATCAAAACCAAGCCAAGTTCTATTTTTTAATTACCTATACCAATGGTTTTATGAAACTGTTGGTATATGTTTTTCATATGACCTATACCAACGGTTTTTCAAACCATTGGTATAGGTCTATACCAACGGTTTTCCCAGAACTATTGGTATAGACCTATCCCCATGCCAAACCATCCAACTGTTCTCCAAACCGTTGGTATAGGCTATACCAACGGTTTGGAGACTTATACCAACAGTTCCAAACCATTGGTATAGGGTATTTTTTATTAGTGACGGTGCATTGTGATTTATTATACATAATCTTGATTAATCAATGATTATATAAATGAATTGAATAAATAAATATGATTTATATTATACTAATACGATGTTGTAAATGATATAACTATAACCTAAAAAGATGAATAAGAACTTATCCAACAAAACATACATTAGAACATAAAGTAGTTAATACCCGAATAACGAGTAACAATGAAATGTTACTAAAAAATGAATGAAAATATGATCATAAATGTTATCATAAAAATGATTATGATTATATAATAAATCAGTAACATTATTTAAATCATTATATAGGAGTTTCGGATACATACAAAGCATATCGGAACTAAGATAAGGGATAACTTTTCCAATATCATTTTATCCAAGATTGTTAATTCGTAAGTATCTACTGGGGATATATTTATCATACATGTCCATGTTTTCTATAAAAATATTCTCATTAAATGTGTAATATAATTATAAGTATGTTTAAATTCATTTTTACCCATTTTTACTTTTACTACATGGTTTGGAAGGAGTTTTTATTTTGTTTACCATACAAGGTACTTCTTGAATTTTTCTGCAAAAGTATGAGGACAATATTTTTTTAACTTATACGGAATGAACAGATTTTTATATCTTCATAATACCTTATTTACATGAATCTTAATCAAGACACTTACATGTTTATTTTCAAATCAATTTTTTTCTTTTAAAATTTCATGACATTTTGAGAAAAGAAATTGTTTTTGAGGAAGAAAGGATATTTTCTTCAAGAATGAAGCTCAAGTGTTTTATCAAAATTATTTTCCATCTAAGATTATGTAGGTTTATGTTTTTATACTTGTTATTACTATTATTTCATTGTGGTTATGATGGAATGTTATTTATGAAATCCAATTGTTTTATATCAACTATGATGGAATGATGTTTAAGAAACCCATTTGATTTCATGGGTTATGATATGGTGAATGTTTCTATGTTTTTGTGGAACACATAAGAATAGTTTCATTATGAGATGGTTTGGAACTATATATAACTCCAATACATTGGGTAACAATTTATATCTCATGAGATAGACATGGCTGGAATGGAAAGTTAATCTTGTTTAATGACATAGGACTGGAACGAGGAGAGAACTCAGTTCAGTAATGGACTTTGTCTGCTATGATGTTCTTGGCAAAGTTCCTTGACTAATATGAAATGATTTTATATGCTTATGTGTATATCCCACAAAATTTCATGTCTAATGTTATGAATATTGGGATTACATTGAACTTTTATGATTTATCCCATGATATGATACTATGATCTTTTATATGCAGGATAAGATTTTCAAATGTTATGTTCTTATGAATATGATATGATTATTATTTCATTTTTATAACCTTATTGAGAAGTTTATCACACCATTTTATATGTTTCCTTTCCCAAGGAAATGAAGAATGGTATTAAGTATGATATTCCAAAAATGAGTCTAGATATGATGAAATAAATGGGAGACAATGTAGATGTTCTATGGATCCGTTGTTTATGTTACCAAATTTCTAAAGACACTATACCTATATGGTCCTATCATTGTTTTGTTATATGTTGTAATAAATATACTTCAATTCTGAGGTGATATAAATGTATGTAAATAATGGGTCATTATACAACCTCTACTACCCTGATAGCCCCATTGATTAACTTTTGAAGATATTTCATCTTTCCATATGAGTGACACTATTTTGCCTCATAAGCAAAAACAAAATGAGTATATCATTTATTTCCAAGCTAAAATCATACAATTGACACCCTACCATTTGAATAAATAAATAAAAATTTCTTTCCTTGATTCCCTAAATATATTCTATCTCTTTAAAAATAATCTTCTTTTCTCTTCTTACTGTTTCTAGATCCACTTAATCCCACTAACATTTTCCTCTCTTTCTAAAGGTCCATTACATCCATAAGATACTTTTTCACTTCCTCTATGAAGGTAGTAAAACAAAATAGAAAAATCTTAGGGTAGATCTCCAACCTTAACTCATACTTAAAATTATTGGTCTTAAAAATATTTTCTACTCCTAATTTGGGACAAAACATAAGAAATTTTATGAAACTCGTTTCATAATCAGGAAAAATCATACTTCCATACATATGCTCCATGAACTCTTATGTTATTTTCATCCTCAATTTCTAAGGATAACTCAAGTAAGAGATCCTAAAAATCCTCCTAGTTCAACCCCTCAGTCCTCCTAACCCGGTCCATGATATTCCATCAGTTTTAGGTTGATCTCTCAATCATAAAAATAGTCGGCTTCACCTTCTTCCCTTCGAGAGCATCGATCAATTAAAATATTTGATCTATGCCCTCTAGAAACTCTTTAGATACCTAAGTCCTAGAATCATATATGGATACATGAGGATATTTTTCTCAAAAAAACCACATTTGAGACTTTAACCACTTTTTGGTATGGTCTCATCTCTATTCCCTATATCACCTTCAAAAAGATCTTGGTGATATTTTTTCCAATAGGGAATTTGGTTCATCCATTAAGGTAAAATTATCCAATTAATCCTCCATATTCCCCTCATCTAAGTTATCCTCCTCAACCTCCTCTTTT
The DNA here is from genome assembly GCA_963277665.1 of Viscum album. Lineage (NCBI taxonomy): Eukaryota > Viridiplantae > Streptophyta > Magnoliopsida > Santalales > Viscaceae > Viscum > Viscum album. Next base: position 295,212,742 of record OY728158.1, read on the forward strand.
ATAGATTCATTTCCCCACCGATTCATATCTATAATTATATTAAAGAATCAATACACTTGTTAGTAATATCATTAAAGTCACATAAAATAATGATATCACAGATCAATTCCTTGAAATGTTTGTGAGATGAATATTCATACCAAGTAATTTTACAAAGCACATGTTCATACATATATTTATTTCTCCTATATACTAATAATGATGAATTAATTTTCCTACAACCTACCCCTATATGGGTGATAATTTACCCCAAAATATTTAGTAAAATAAGAAAATAAAATTGCATATCCTTAGGTAACTTAATATTACACTATGGTCATGTTGTTCGGGAACCTGCACATAGATTCCATATCAAGTCTCGACTCCTAATAACCACTCTACCACAAACAGAATGCTAGGACTCCAAGAAAGGGTGCTCTGATTACATTTTATAACATCCTACCTCGATATGACCATGGCACTAAGGAGAAATTCTACATGGACTCAAGTTCACTCCCCGGTCACCAATGGTTGGTAACTAGCACCAAGGGTTTATGATAACCCTTGGGAAAAAATTTACCCTCTTATGTTCCATCGTATAAATAAATAGATAATAAATAGTGAAACATTAATAAATAGTATAAGACATAATCATCTACTTAATATGATCTAAATAGTATCTTGATATTCCCACATGTGTCAAAAAGTCAAACATGACTCAAAGTTAACTCATAAAATCCAAAACATATGCAATACAAGTAAAATATGACAAATGGGGAAGTGGAAAACCCATTTCACCGGACTCCAAAAGACTAATAACTATGCTCCTGAGTATCTCTAGACACCAACCATAAGCTATAGTGGCCCTTTTCCTTTACCTGATATGTAATGAACATAATCTATACACATAGAATGTGTGTACATATAGTGAGTGACAATATGTTCCTCAATACAAACTAGTGAAAATCATTCCATATCGAGGAGTCATCATGTTAATATACATATAATAGTATAATTACAAAGTGAATTAATTAATAATAATATTAGAAATGTGATAAAGAGTAGATTTAATCAAGTCGCCCAAAAGAGTCATTTATGATTCAACCAATACGAGTACATAAGGATCAAGAAACATGATCATAGCTCATTATGAAATCCTATCATTTTCTAAGGCAAAACATGAACATGTCTCAATCAACCTAGACACTCATGGCCCATAGCATCATATACATACAACCCCTAAAAGTAAATTTTTAAATATCATGACATATCATATATCCATCCTCCTCATGCCAATTATTCCATATCATGAAATAAAAAATATTTATCCCATCAAGGCAAAATATAATGCCAATAAGTTTACATTATCATGGCTCAAACATAAAACAACATGGTCAGTTATAAACATCTCATGCATCACTTAAATCACAATAAAATATATCAGTTCCATCCCATGATACCATATTTTTCATTATATTCCCTTGTATAGAAAATATAATAAACATGAAGAAAAAATCCTTTTCCATTATCAAATATTATAATTTCAACAAGAAAACACACATCAAGAACCCCCCAACAATTTATCAATATCTCACATGTCAAGTCAAGGTTATTTACCTAACCTTGACCCAATTGATTATCCTTTAAACCATTTAAAGTTATAATTACAACTTACACTTATCATTATTCATCTTGAAAATTACACACTTTAACATCTAAGGCATGGGGTTAATTTCCTAGGAAACCATGTTATATTATTACCATTAATTACTCCATATTAACACATGAATATATATTAAAAAATAACAAATACACTCATTTTACACACTAAATATTTTTCAAATCATCCCCAAATATATAATATATTTCATTATCACATTACATTAATTTAGAAGGTAATTTTATATACTTAACACAATAATAATCCCATTATCTTATAATTTCTATCCATGTTTAACCATATAATATTTTCACATTAATATTAATTTATTTACAATATTTCACCTAGGTTTTCCCCTTTCTAAATCAATTATTAAATCATGGATAATTCTTAATTACATCCCTAAACCAATACTTTAGGGTTATTTTTATCATTAAATATATCATAATAAATTCATATCTTAACAATTAGACCAATTTACAAGACAAGGAACACATATAAGAAATTTAAATCACTAGACATTCCATAATTCATATATAAATATATTATAAACCCATGAGAATGTAATAGGTCACATACTGCAATAAAGATAAGTAATTATCTTAAGGAATGGGCATTTAGAAACTCTAATAAATCAAGAGTTATATATTACAGTGAATGATAAGTAATAGAAAGATTATTAGAATCATAAAGTGATCTAAACCTCATTTTCTATACACAAAAGGGTAAGATTCATCAACAAATTACTTAGAAGAAACCAATTCACCATTCAAATCTCAAATCTGATCTTAAACAAAGAAATAATAAAATCTTAAAGGTGTAGATAAAGAGAGGGATTTAGGTATCAAAAATAACATCAAGATTTTTTTCATTACCTAACCTCAATTTCCATTATTAATTTATTAATTTATTTATTTTTATTATTTTTTTTAATTTTCAAATTTTTTTCTTTTAAAATTTCAAAAAGAAATTGAAAATGTGAAATTCATGTAGTTTGTGTACAGTTAGTGTAAACTATGAAACTTTTATATATATTGTTATATGGTATTTTATAGAGGTGTTTTCATAGTTAGAATATGGTTTTTAAAATCATGTAGTTAAATCATGTGGCTCCTCTTGGAGATTCTAGTGTCATCTACACATTTGGCGTATGTTTTGGTAAACCATGTGGCTAAACTATATATCTCACCTAAGTTTTAAAAAAAATATTTCCTAAACTACCCATATTGTTTTAAACCCCATCACCCCTTACTGTCCTCTAATTCACATGAAAATATCCTAAGAAAGTGACATTCATTACCTACCATTGATCCTCCTTGGATTTTGAGACCCTCTTTCTTGATTCTAAGTGAGTTCTTAAGGTGAGACCCTCATTTTTCTTCTTATCTACCTTTTTATTTATTCTATATTCTTACTCTTTCCTTGGGGATGTTTTTTAAAAGACACAGGATTTTAATTTTTCAAATTATTGTGGTTATCTATTTCTAGGGTGTCTGGATCCATTCTTGATCCCTCCTCTATTCCCATTTGAAGGCTTTTCACCACCCATGATTGACCTAAGTAGGTATTTCCATGTCATTTCCTTTTTCCTTAAAATACATATTATTATTGAATTTTGTTAAGTCCTTTATCAATAAAATTATACATTTTTTGTGTTTATTAATTATTGAATATTTATTCACAAATAGATTGGTATTTATACAGAATTATTTCAACCAATAATTGATTTTACATGTGGAGTTTTACAATATTTAAAGGGTTTGTTGTTGGGACTTCATTACTAATGTATTTTAATGTGTTTATAATATGTGATTTTATGTTTTTTAACTATTAATAATTATTAAAGTATTTTTATGGTTATTTAGAAGTATTACACATTATTTCATTTATGGTTTATTGGATTTAGTTGTTTTAAAAGTGGAGTTTACCGCATAATATTCAAATGATGATTTCCAATGACACTTGGTTTTTAAAATGGTTTATCTAAAAAAATTATCTATATATATATATATAATTACTAGTTTAAATTATAAGGGCCCATTTATTACTTTAAATAAAATGGTTTTTCATTAATTAAGAAACACCCTCAACTTAATCCCCATAAAGCTATATTTTATATGTGTTTATTGAAGGATTATGATTATTGTTTTTATTGTTTATGTGAATAAAATAAGGGGAATAAATGAGAATTGTTTATGGGGTGGGTTTAGGGGTGATATCGGAATTATTTTCCTTATGGTTTATATTTATGTGTGTGATTGGTATGTCATACATGTTACCCAACCATGGTTTTTATCTGCATGGGGATTCTAGGAAATATAGTGAGATGTTGAGAGATGGTTATTGAGATAATTATGTTCACGCACTAACTATAATCCCCTAGTTGTGTGTTATAATACCTACTAAGGGAGTGGAGTTGGTGAGGCTTTTTATATCAACATGAGTGGTTATTTTTTAGGCATACGTCGATAGACCGATAGATGGTAGCACCCAAGTACATCTACGATCATCTCAAAGGATGTTTAGCAGTTTCCCATTATTATATCAACCTAGATTTGATTTATTTATTACTTAAATGATTATTCTTATTATTTATTCATTTTATTATTATTCTATCATGATATTTTCCATTTATCCTTGTTTCTTTATTGTTGTTTTAAATTTTTTCTTCATTTTAGTCATTAATCACTAATGTTTGACTTTTTTTATGACTACTTTAATCTTGATTTACTTAGTTTTTTATTTATATATCCTTATTATTAGTGGTACCTGAGTGTTTAATGTTTTATTTTGGGTAAGTTGAGACCTTTATATATAATTTTATTAAATTGGTTTAGAAATTATTTTAGGAAGTATGTTTTAAAATGAGTTTTAAAAAAGAAAGATAAATATTGTGTTTTTAAGAATTATTTGGTTTTAAAAAAATTGAAATGGTTGTGAGTTTGTTTTCAAAAAGTATTAGGGAAAACCCATTTTAAAATATTAGATTTCAAACTAACATTTTTTGAATGTTTTAAAAAAATAAATTAATGGACACTTTGGAGAAAACCTGCTATGTTATTATCTCACACTATACTTAAACAACCCAGTGTTTTTAGACTAAAATTCTTTTTATAGGTTTGGGTTATGGTTTTCAGGAATCTCCAACTCTAAGGTCTTATTATTTTAATATGTTCAAAGAGTATGTCATGTTATAGGATGGATGGTGACCTTATGTCTTGAGGTGACTGTGTCTAGTACTTTTGTCTATCTTTCAATTCTCTATATGATGAGTTTATAGTATCCCATTTAGAATTCATTTTGTATATTTGGATCTAATCTAGTTTTTCTATATTTTAAATTGAGTTTCATTTATATTTAGTTATGACCTATTTGGTTTTTATATCTATTTAAAAATTTATTATTTCATTTTTCATGGGAATCAAATGTATAGATGTATCTTTCCATATTTTCAGTAGAATTACACTATATGATATATGTTATTTATTTGGTTGAAATTATTCCCAAGAATATGTTTGGATTCCTTGTAACTAGTTACTAGCCCAGATGGATTAGGAACACCCTTCAAGCATTGTTATAGGCTTGCTTGGGTGAACATTTGAGGTGTAGACTAGGTTGGTTCATGCAAACATGGTATCAAATCACCCTTTATATTTGGGGGATATTTTAGATGGAAGATAATATCATTGAAACTAAAGATATGGGTAATGAGTAAGTCCTTTATCACCACCTCTCATGATGAATCATGGGTTACCATGTGATTTTAGGTTGTGATTCTTAAATTTTTCGATTTCACCATTTCATTATAGGGTATTTTGACATGAATTGATGGTTTCTTATGTTATATTTAAGTTATGTGATATATTTGTGTATTTTCCATGTTTTTAGGGTGAAACTTTTTGAAGAAATAGAGGATAAAATGTTTATCACATGGTCTAAAAAACTATGTGGATCCCATGTGCATGGTTCTATGAAAATCTCAGTGGTAGTCAAAAAATTGTTGCACAATCAGCCAAAATTTGTGGTTAAACCATGCACAACTACTAAACGCCTGTAAATTTTTTTGACTCTTTTTCATTTAGTTTGATTTTGGGTTAAGTTTAGATACTATTGGGATGAATTAAATGTAATTTTTATAATTATTTAAAGATATTGGGTCAAATTTTATTGGTATTTTGAAATATAAAAGTTTATTAAAAAATTAAATACTTTATTTTGAAAATTTATAAAGAAGTTTTATAATATGATTTTAAAACAAGTTGGATGTTTTGAATTATAAAATGAATCTAGGAATGAATGACTGATTTAAAACTTTTTTAAGTAAAATTATAATGAAACATATTTATATACATTGATATTACCTAAAAGTTAAAGAATATTCATTAAATAATATAAAAAAATCCATGATAGTACCATATAGGTATAGTGTCTTTAGAAACTAGGAAACATAAACAATTGGTTCATAAGACATCTTCAATGTCTCCCACTTATTTCCTCATAACTAGACCCATTTTTTCCATAACATACTTAATACCTTTCTTCATGACCTGGGGAAAATAAATATATGAAAGGGTGAGCTTAGATGCCCAGTAAGAGTAAACAAGGGAGATATCAATCATTTCATAATCATAAGAACATAACATTTGAAAACATATACTGTATATGAAAGATCGGGATATCATTCCATGGGATAAATCATGAAATTTACTTAAAATCATTGAACATAATCTAAAAATTCATAACATAATACATGAAGTTTTTTGGCATACAAATAAGCATAGAAAATTATTTTATATTAGTTAAGGCTCATTTCCATGACCATCATAGCGGACAAAGTCCATTACTAAACCAAGTTCACTCCTCGTTCCAACCCTATATTACTTAACTGAGATCATTTCCCGTTCCTTCCATATCTATATCATGAGATATACATCTTTACCCAATGCATTCTAGGTAGATATAGGTCCCACCCATATCATAATTAAATTATTCTTACATGTTCCAAAAAAAAAATCATTAATCATAGCATAACGCAAGGAATAAAATGGGTTTCTTAAACATCATTTCATCATAACATATCCATGTGAAACAAATGGATTTCATAAAATAATTCAATAAAAAACATAATAAAACCATAATAATAATAGGGATAGTATACATGAAACATAACCCTATTAAATAATGTCATATTAGATGGAAAATAATTTTGATTGAACGCTTGAAATTAATTCTTGAGAAAATATCCTTTCTTCTTTAAAAACATTTTCTTTTCTAAAAATGTCATGAAATTTTAAAAGAAAATAATTTATTTTAAAATAAAATTTAAATAATTTTTATAAAGCTTAATGTAAATAAGTCATTATGAATACGTAAAAATCCATTCATTCTGTATAAGTCAAAAAACATTCTCCTCATACTTTTTCTGGAAAATTCATAAAGTATCTCGTATCGAATAAATAAATATTCCATTTATACTTTTTAATAAAAATAAACCAATTTATAAAATTGAATTTAAAAAATTATATAAGAATAGAAAAACATTTTTAGGAAATAGGATGTGGATGATAAATATACCCCACTAAATACTTATATATAAATAATCTCAAATAATAATAAGATTGGGAAATTATCCCTTACCTTAGGTATTATTTCTTTTATATGTATAAAAACCTCATATATGATTATTTAAATAATTTAATTGAATTATTTTAAAATCATAATCATTTTTATGATATCATATATGATCATATTATCATCTGTTTGTTAATAGTATTTCATTATTACTTGTTATTCGGGCATTAACTCCTTAATTTTCTTATGCATGTTTTGTTGAATAAGTCCTGATTCTCTTTCATAGGTCAAAGTTATATTATTATAAAATGATATTAACATTATATATATATCATATTTATTCATTATATACATTTATATAATCATTATTTAATGAAGATCATGTATAATTAATCGTATCACATTGTATAGACGGTAAGTCGTACGTACAGACAAGCGACAATATAACTCCCATAATTGTGGAATGATATAGAAGTGAATGGTGTATAATATTTCATAATCAAAATATTTTTATAATAATCATATATATTTATTATTTTCATCATTATACCCATCCAATTAAGGTTTTGTTGAAAAACAGATTACACCACAGTGTGGAGACGGTAAGCACTACGTACGCATGTGTGGTGATTTAATTTTTTTTGTAGGATGGATAAAAGGTGTAATATAGTTGTTTCATAATTATAATAAAATCTAGGTATATAAGTGATAATTTAGTTACTTTATAATGAAGTAACTCATGAATAGGGATTATAATAATAAATAACTTTGAAAGAATCAGTAAAGAAGATTACCTCTTCTTCGACGTGCTGCCTCTAAATCTATTCTTAGAGCACTAGAGTTGGTCTTAGAAGAATACCAGAACATCTATAATGTAAATAGGGAATTATATAAGGTATAATGGTATGGGATGGCCGAGATTGAAGGGTCAAAGTGAAGTAAAGAGGTGAGGGAGGATGTTCTCTTCTATAATTGAGGTGAGGGGTACTTTTGGGATCTCCAAAAATATTAATTTATAAAAAAATAAAACCCCATCCAAAAAATTCAAAAATGAACTAAATTAAAAGGTTATATTAGATAATATTTCTATCTCATCAAAAAATAAATTTTTTACAAGTATTTCTGTCAATTTAAACCTTATCATTTTAATTAACACTTAGTTATCATATTTAATTTTTAATTAGGGTAACAAATATTCTAAGATGAAAATGGTGTCATATTTACTTATTTGATGTCAATTAGACCATAAATAAATACCTTAGAACATTTTAGAAAATATAATAATTATTATATATTTTTAAAAATGTTTTATTATTTTTAAATAATTTAATAAAATATTATTTTGATAAAAATTAATAGGGCTAATTTTGACACTATTCAATTCATTTATTTTTTAAAAAATATTAATATAACAATATTACTTCGAACCAACTATTTTATTATATTCCTAGGAGGTCAAGGAAATCTATAAAATTTATTATACACTTTAATTATCCCAAATTATATTTACTTTAATATTTCTAATAACATTTATTTGTTATCTCTATTAATAAAATAATTACTACATAAATTTTGTGTAATTATTTAATATAATTATTTCTTCAAAAAAAATTAAAAAAAATATGATGAAGATAAATATAATATATTTCATAAGAATATATTTAGTCTAATTTATCTTCGGTAAAATCCAACATTTAAAATATTATACTTATTAAATTATGAATGTGACAACTTTAACATCACTTTAAATAAAAATATTATAAATCTCACAATCTCTTCAATAAGGCTTAAAATGATCACTAACTCAACACTTGTATGGTTATGGTCAATATAAACTTTAAAAATAAGATTTATTCAATTTTTTGTGTCCTTTTATTGTTATTATCATTTTAATAAAACTGTTTTATTGATTTCTCGTCAATTAATTTATTTTTACACCAACAAAGTATAAGTCTTTAAGTTAATTATTTATTTCATAAAAATTAAAAATTAACTACCATGATAAATAAAAAAAATTATATTTCAAATGAGTATTTATAATCTAATTTATCTTTTTTATAACATTATATAAAAATGATTTATTTTTTAGTTTTTGAGTGAGACATATTTAACTTTTCTTTAAAAAAATAAATTAAATGTCATAATCTCATTCAATTGGCATTAAATTGTCACCATTTCAACCCAAGTGTGATTTTGGTTGAAACAAAACTCATACAGTGATATTAAGACACATGTTATGGTAATTCTAAAATAGTATTCTTACCCCTAATTACCTAATTTACCCTTTTACCGTATTAATAAAAATTACCAATGTTACTACTCATAATGCCAAAAAATAAAACAAAATTATTTACATAATTTGGACCTACTTATTATAAATATCGAATCCATCTTTTAAAATTAAAACCTCATAAGTTTCATTAATTAATTTAAAATTATTCCCATTGTCAGAAAGAGAGAACGAGTTTTTAAAAAATAAAACATTACAAAAGATTGAAATGTTTTTACATCTAAATTCAATGTAAAATTAATGATAATGACATAAATTATACTGAATGATAAAAATATAATATATTTATACATTAAAACCATTAAATATTATAATTTAACCATATAGATTATTTTGATGAAAATTTTTGTTTTCAATTAAAATTTAGTGTATTTTTACTATTCATCAAAATTTGAAAGTTATTAGAAAAATATTAAAAATTTATCTAAAGTAAATTTTTATATACCTCTTATAAATAAAAAGTTTTTTTGTCATATAAAAATTATTAATGTGTCAAAATCCTAATTTAAAAAGGGTTCTTCATTAAAATGTGGTCAAATTTCCCTTTTAAAAATATTGGTTTTTATACATCAAATAGTGTTTATTCTTACCCTGTGACAAAAATATATATTGCTTAAATATAAAAAAATATTTTATTTAGTATATAACATATATATTTCATTAATTTCATTTACTAATATTAATTCAATCAATTTATTAATGAAAAAAATATAAATATATAATTGATTTATATTTTTCATAAATAATTGGTAGCGAAAGACTTCACTATACATTTTCAAAAGTTAGTTATATTTATTCCCAATAACCTAGTGGCTAGGTTAAAATGGTCATTTTATACTGAGGTCATATCATGGTTTGTTTAAACTCACGGTTACATTAAATGTAATATATTTATGAATTAAAATTATTCAGAGAAAATATTTCATAAAAACATCCATGTGTTACATTCTACCCTCACTTAATATCAATTTTTCCCTCAAAATTCATCACTTGGATATAAAAATATGAGAATATATCTTCATCTTCAAATCATCAAATTCCCACATAGCTTCCTCAAATTGGTGGTTTCACCACAAAACTTTAACCAAGAGAGTGGTCTTGTTTCACAAAACTTTTTCACTGCGATCCAAAATCTCTATCGGTTGTTCTTCATAAGAAATATCTTTCTCTAGTGGTATGACTTCTGAGTTTAGTACATGTGAAGGATCAGGTATATACTTTCTTAGGAGAGATACATGGAACGCATAATGAACTTGAAAGATATTCGGTGGAAGTTTCAATCAGAAATCTACCTGCCCATAACGATCCAGAATTTCAAATGGACCAATATACCTAGGGATCATTTTTCCCTTCATTCGCAATCACATTACTCTCTTCTAGGGAGATATTCATAGAAACACCTTGCTACCCACTTAAAACTCTAGTTCTTTTCTTCATTTTTCAGCATAACTTTTTTTTCAACCCTGATCTGATCTTATGTGTTGTTGAATAGATTTGACATTTTCTTCCATTCCATCAACAAGATCAAGTCCTAATATATTCCTTTCCCCAACTTCATCCCATAAAGTTGGAGTTATGTACTTATTTACATAGAGGGATTCATAAAGATCCATCTGAATGCTGGATTGAAATCTATAATTGTAATAAAATTCCACCAATGGTAGGTGTTGATCCCAAACACCTTTTAAATCCAAAGAAAAAGATCTCAACATGTATTCTAGAGTTTGAATTGTCCTCTTAGACTAACTGTCTATCTGAAGATGATTAGTAGTACTAGAACTTAACTCTGTATCCTAAGCCTACTGAATACTTCTCCAAAACTTCAAGGTAAACCTTGGATCCCGTTCATATATAATTGAAAGTGGTACTCCATGAAATATTACCACATTACATATATTTTAGAAAGATAATCAATAGTGAAATCTTATCTAATAACAATGAAGTATTACAACTTTGTAAGGCGATCAACTATAACACATATAGCATTACGGACTTTAGATGTTTTGGGAAGTCCGATGACAAAGTCCATAGTGATGTTTTCCCATTTCCATTCTAGTATGGGTAATGGTTAAAACATCCCATTATACTTTTATCTTTTAGCCTTAACTTTCTGAAAAAACAAGCATTGAGAGACATATTCAACATCATATCTTTTTATACCGTCCCACCAAAAATACTCTTTCTGGTCCATGTATATCTTTGTGCTTCCATGGTGAATAGATAATTAAGAACTATGAGCCTTATCTAATATCTCCTTCTTTAATTCTGGTATGGAAGGGATATAACCCAGATTTATGAACATTATTATTCCATCATAATCAAGATTGAATTCAGGAACATTTATCACCTTCTTTTACAGCTTTACATATTCCTTATGTGCCTCATTAATCTTCAATTGTATAGATGGTCGAACCGTCATTTGATAAAGATAATATTTCTTCCCTTACTTTAAAATTCCAAGATCCATATCTTTTAAATCCATAAATATTGGATCTTTTTTTATCCTCATCATGGATAGGATAGCATGGTCTTTTCAACTCAAAGCATCACCCACCTTGTTAGCTTTCTCATGGTGGTAATGTATTGAGAAGTCGTAATCTTTAATCAACTCCAACCATCTTCTTTGATGCATATTAATCTTCTTTTATGTGAAAATATAATTTAAACTTTTATAATCAGTATATATATCGCACTTTTCACCATAAAGATAATGCCTCCATATCTTTATTGAAAATACTACCACAGCTAACTCCAAATCATGATTTTGGTAATTTTTCTCGTGGATTTTAAATTATTGCGAGGAATAATCTATCACCATATAATTTTACATGAGAAAACAACCTAGAACCTTTTTTTATTAATCACTATGGATCACAAACCTTTCTATGCTACAATTCAGTGTGAGTATAGGTGCACTGGATAACCTTCTTTTGAGCTATTTTAAATTCTCTTCACATTTTAATGTCCACATGAAATTAACTTCTTTTCATGTCAACTTGGTTAGTGGATTATATAATCATGAAAAATATTTCACAAAAAGTTAATAATATCTATCCAAACCAAGAAAACTTCAAATCTCAGTTACCATTTTTGGTGTCAGCCAACTTTCAATAACTTTAGTTTTTTGTTGGATCCACAGATATACCCTCTCTTGAGATTATGTGACACAAAATTGAAACTTTGTGAATCCAAAATTCATACTTGATAAATTTTTCATAAATATTCTCTTTTCTCAGGGTCTTCAGTAAAATTATCAAGTGATATTCATGTTTTTCCATTATTTCCAAATAAACAAAAATATCATCTATAAATACAACCAAAAACTGATCAGGATAGTCTCTAAAGACTTAATTGTATTCATGAAGATAGAGGGGGAATTAGTAAGACCAAAAGGAATCACTATAAATTCATAGTATCCATATATTTTATGGACTGTCATATTTGGTATATCCTCTTTATTGAACTTCAATTTATGATATCTTTAATGAAGATCAATCTTGGAAAAATATTGAGCTTCATGTAGTTGGTCAAATAAATCATAAATATGTGGAAGATGATATTTTTTCTTGATAATGATCTTGTTAAGTTCTCAATAATCAATATAGAGTCATATTTATCCATCTTTCTTCATAAAAAATAGAATAGCTACACCCCAAGGTGAAACACTAGGGCATATGAACCCCTTGTCAAGATTATCTTAGAGTTTCTTCTTTAATTATTGCAACTCAATTGGGGACATTCTATAAGGTGTCTTTAAAATAGGAATAGCACCTAGTATGTGTTCTATTGAAAACTAAACTTCACTGTTTGGTGGAAGACCTGTTAATTATTTCATAAATACATCATAAAACTCTTATACAATGGGTGCATTCTTAATTATGAGTTTCTCCCCAACCATTTGAGATAGATAACATTCATTTATAGGGATCAAGTCCTATAAGATGGAAGAAATTTCAACTAGAAGGTCATACTCATCCTTGCATAGATAGATGATCATAGATTGATCTGGAATATGAAATGTGACTTCCCTTCCTTGTAAATTGATATGATATCCATATATAGAAAGTCAATCCATGCCACGAATCACATAAAATTATACTATAGGAAGGATCACAAGATTTTCAGGAATCACATTCCCATAAACTTCAACCGGGGAAGAATTATAAACTTTTGATGCAGTCATTATGCCATTAGTAGTTGTTATAGCTAACTCAACATTTAATTGTTGAGGTAATATGGTGATACCTTTATAAAATTCTTCAGAAATAAAAGAGTGGGTGGATCCAAAATCAAATAAAACATTTTCTATTTTAGAGTGGATGGTAAGGGTACCTTTCACCACTTTATTATCATACTCCATGTTGTCGATAGTGATCACATGTGACTTTCCTTTGTCTTTGGCCTTAATAGTTTTCTGATGTCAATCATCATCAATAACCCTTGGATTAAGTCATTGATTGGCATAACTTCCCATTTCCTTTCACTTGTAACATTAAAGTGTAGGGGGTTCATGTTGTGTATCCTTTTCTCTATTCACATCATTAGACATCTTTTTCCCATCTCTTCAGCATTCAACTACTAGATGACCTTCAGTTCCACACTTAAAAAATTTACTAGTCCCTTTAAGACAATTTCCTCTATTTTTTTTATACACTTTGATCATAAGGGAAAACTCATATTCTTTTCAGGGTGGTCTTTATATTTTCCCTTGAATTAAATTTTTATCTTCTTATCAAACCCATTGTACTAATGGGTTACTCCAATATCCATATCAACCTTGAGAGTATATCGAATGATTTCTTTGTAGCTATTGAAGTCTCTTATGGATAATTCCCTTCAGATACATGGTTTTAACCCACTAATGAATAGATCAATTTTACTATCAGGTTGGATAATAATTCTAGAGGTGTACCTTGCAAGTCTTTTAAAATTTACATTGTATGTACCAACGGATTCATCATTCTTTTACTTAAGTTCAAGGAACTCCTTCTCCATCTTTGTTCAAAGAATACGAGAAAATTACTTACTGAAAAATAAGATCTTGAACTCATCCCATTATATAGATTCAATTTCATCTATTTGACTTGTATTCTTGATATGGTTAAACCATTGATTAGCTTCACCTTCCAATTGATAGACTGATAAGATGAATTTATCATGTTCTAAACAATTGAGAACTGAAAATAAATTTTCATTCATACTGATCCATTATTCATCTACTAATGGATCAGAAGACCACTTGAAAGAAGATAGACACTTCCTCATGAAGGAATCAACAAAATTTTGTTTCATCCTTTTCTCATTTGGAAGTCCTATATGATTCACATCTTGAGAAAGTTTTGTGAGTATTGCTACAAGATTTTTTATTCTTGCTCCCATAATGTCTAGTTTATCAAGTAGAAAAATAATTGCATTTCTCATTGCATTCAGCTTTAACGTGGTTCCTTCAGGTTCCATTAATTTACTAAAACAAATAAGCATAGTGTAAGAAACACTAATCATAATGGGAAAGCCATATAATCAAAAATAAAATTTCAATTTAGGACACTTTAGGTATTATCCTAGCTTATTCATGATCATTTATAAAACACTAGGATTTTAACCTATACTTCGACATATCCTTTGGGTTTTTACTAAGGTTTTCTCATCCTAGTTTCCAAAAGTTAACTATACCTTTCCTCTCATACCAATTATATCAAACCATACTCTACATACATTGATATTACTTCTAAGTTAAATAATATTCAATTAAAAATATAAAAAATAAATTACATGACCATATAGTTATAATGTCTTTAGAAACTGTGAAACATAAACAAATGGTTCATAAGACATATTCATTGTCTCTCACTTATTTCTTCATAACTAGAACACTTTTTTACATACTTTACTTAATAACTTTATTCATGACCTGGGGAAAAGAAACATATGAAAGGGTGAGATCAGATTTCCAGAAAGGGTAAATAAGTGAGACATAAATCTCATCATATTCATAAGAACATAACATTTGAAAATCTTATCCTACATATGAAAGATCATCATATCATGCCATGGGATAAATCATGAAAGTTCATAAGAATCATTGAACGTAATCCCAAAAGTCAAAACATAATACATGAAGTTTTTTTTAATACACATAAGCATAGAAAATCATTTCATATTTGTCAAGGATCAATTCCATGACCATCATAGCGAACAAAGTCCATTACTAAACTGAGTTCACTCCTCGTTCCAGCCCTGTATTACTGAACCAATATCATTTCTAGTTCTATCCATGTCTATATCATGAGATATAAATCATTACCCAATGAATTTTAGGGAGATATAGGTCCCAACTATCTCATAATTAAATCATTATTACATGTTCCAGAAAAACATAAATCATTCATCATAGTATAGCCTATGGAATAAAATGGGTTTCTTAAACATACTTCCATCATAACATAATCCATGTAAAATAAATGGATTTTATAAATAGTTTTCAACAAAAACATAATCAAACTATTAGAATAATAGGGATTTAATACTTGAAAAAAAAATCCTTATTAAATAATGTCATCTTATATGTAAAATAATTTTGATTGAACACTTGAAATTAATTCATGACGAAAATATCCTTTATTCTTCAAAAAAAAATCTTTTCTAAAAATGAAAAGAAATTTTAAAAGAAAATAATTTATTTTAAAATAAAATTTAAATCATATAGAGGAATCTTCATGGAAATAAGGAATTATGAATATGTAAAAATCAATTCATTTCATATAAGTTAAAAAACATTCTCCTCAAACTTTTTTTGGAAAATCCAAAAAGTATCTCGTATCGAATAACGACAAAAGATTCATTTCATACCATTTAATAAAAATTAATCAATGGATAAAATTGACTTTAAAAATTCTATAAGAATATAAATAATATTACATATTTAGGAAACATGGACGTGGATGATAAATATACCTCGGTAAAAACTTACGTATAATCAGTCTTGAATAATAATGAGATTATGAAATTATCCCTTACCTTAGGTCTGATATCATTTGTATGTATATGAACCTACTTTATAATGATTAAATAATTTCATTGACTTATTTAAGAGTCATACTCATTTTTATGGTATCATATATGATCATATTATCATCCTTTTGTTAATAACATTTTGTTATTATTTGTTATTTGGGTATTAATTGCTTCATTTTCTTATGCATGTTTTGTCGAATAAGTTATGATTATCCTTCATAGGTCATATTTATATCATTATAAAATGATATTAACATTATATATATGATATTTATTCATTATATACATTTATATAATCATTATTTAATGACGATCATATAGAATGAATTGCATCGCATCATGGAGACAGTAGGTCATACGTATGCATGAGTGATGATATCATTCCCATAATTATGGAATGGTATTGAAGTGAATGGTGTATAATATTTTAGAATAAATATATTGTTATAATAATAATATATATTTATTATTTATATCATTATACCCATCCAAGTAAGCTGGTGGTGAAAAACATATTACACCAGAACATGGAGACGGAAAGTCGTATGTATGCACGTGTGGTGATTTCATTTTTTGTAGAATGGATAGAAGGTGGAATATGGTTCTTTACAAATTATAATAACATATAATTATATAATTTATACTGGATTTATTACTTTATAATGAAACAACTCATGAATAGGGAGTAGAAAAAGAAAGAGTTTTGAAAGAATCAGTAGAGGAGATTACCTCTTCTTCAACGTGCTTCCTCTAAATCTATTATTGGAGCCCTAGAGTTGGTCATTGAAGAAAAAAATAACCTATAGAATATAAATATGGAATTTTAGAAGGTAAAATGGAATGGTATGGATGAGCATTAAGGATCAAAGTGAAGTGAATATGTGAGGTAGGATGTTCCCTTTTATAATTGATGTGAGGGGCACTTTTGAGATCTCTAGAAATATTAATTTATAACAAAATAAAACCCCATCCAAAAAACTCTAAAATGAAACAAACTATAATATGGGATTAGATAAGGTTTCAATATAATAAAAAAATTGACAAGTATTTCTATTAATTTAAACTTTATCATTTTAATTAACACTTAGTTATCTTATTTAATTTTTAACTAGGGTAAAAAAATATTTCAATATTAAAAGGGTATCATATTTACTTATTTGATTTCAATTTGACCATAAATAAATATCTTATAAAATTTTAGAATATATAATAATTATTATATATTTTTTAAAATGTTTTATGATTTTTATATAATTTAATAAATCATTATTTTGAAAAACAATCAATAGTGTTAATTTTGACAATATTCAATTCATTGATTTTTTTTAAAAATATTAATATAACAAGATAACTTAAAACAAACTATTTTATTATATTTTTATGTGGTCAATTTAAACTATAAAATTAATTAAAAATATTAATTATCACAAATTATATTTACTTTAATATTTTTCATAACATGTATTTTTATCTCAATTAATGAAACAGTTACTACATCAATTTTGTGTAATTATTTAATATACTTATTTTTTGAATAAATATTAAAAATAAAAAACTATTATGTATATAAATATACTAGATTTTAGAAGAATATATGTAGTCTAATTTATCTTGAGAAAATCAGAAATTGAAAATGTTTTACTTATTAAATTATGAATGTGATAACTTTAACATCACTTTAAATAAAATAATATAAGTGTCATAATATATTCTATAATGCTCCAAATTGTCACTAATTCAACCCTTGGATGTTTATGGTCGAGATATACTCCACCAATAAGATTTTTCAAGTGTTTGGGTCCTTTTATGGTTATTATCATTTTAATAAAAAAAATATTGATTTCTCCTTAACTAATCAATTTTTACATCATGAAATTATAAGTCTTTAAGATAATTATTTATTTCCTAAAAATTAAAAATAAATTACCAATATAAAAAAAACAATTTATATTTAAAATGAGTATTTAGAATTGAATTTATATTATATATAACCATATAAAAATGATTTATTTATTAAAATTTGAGTGAGACATATTTAACTTTTCTTTAAATGAAAATAAATTAAATGTCCTTATCTCATCCAAGTACCTTAAAATGACACCTTTTAAACTCAAGGATTATTTAGGTCAAAACACACTCATCCAATGATATTAATACAGGTGTTATGGTAATTTTATAATAGTATTCTTACCCTTAATTACGCAATTTACCCTTTTAACTTATTAATAAAAATTAACAATGTTACTATTCATAATGACCAAAAATAAAGTAAAGATATTTAAATAATCTGGACCTACTGATTCCAAATATGGAATCTATTTTTCAAAATTCAAAAAAAAACAGAAGTTTTAGTAATTATTTTAAAATTATTCCCATTGTTGGAAAGAGAGAATGGGTTTTTAAATGTTAAAACATTGTAAAAGATTGAAATTTTTTTACATCTAAATTCAATGTAAAATTAATGATAATGACATAAATTATATTTAATGATAGAAATATATTCTATTTATATTTTTAAACCATTAAATATTATAATTTAACCATATAAATGATTTTATTGAAAAAAAAATTCAATTAAAATTTAGTGTATTTCTACTATTCATCAAAATTTAAAAGTTAACAAAAAAATATTAAAATTTTATATAAATTAAATTTATATATATAACTTTCAAAGAACATGTTTTTTCATAAAAAATTATTAATGTGTCAAAATCATAATTTAAAAATGGTTCTCTATTAAAAAGTATTAAAATTCTTCATTTAAAATATAGGTTGTTATACATCAAGCAGTGTTTATTCCAACCATATGAAAAAATATCTGTTAGATGAATATAAAAAATATTTTATTAAGTATATAGCATATATAATTCATTATATTAATTTACTAATAGTAATTCACTCAATTTATTAATACAAAAAAATATATATAGTTGACTTATATTTTTCATAAATAATTTGTAGCGAAAGACTTCACCATACATTTTTATAAGTTTTATATATTTATTCCCTCTAACCTGAAGGATAGGTTAAAATGATCATTTTATACTAATGGAATCTCACTATCTTTTTAAACTCACAGTTGTTTTTAATGAAATCTATTGAAGAATTAAGATTATTTAGAGAAAATATTTCATAAAAACATCCAGGGGTTACAAAAATGTCAAGATATTAAAAAAAGTTAAAATTAAATTTCATATTTTATTTAATGAGGTGATTTTTTATAAATGGTGTTTAGGATTTGATTATATGGGTTCTTTTAATTAAGATGAGTTAGAATTATAATTTTTTGATTGACTATTATGTTTTGTTCTTTTATTTAGACCATTCCTCCTAGAAAAGTCCTAAGGGGTTATATAAAGTATATATCATGGATTTTTCCATATCCTAGTGCCTCCTAAGGCTCATACGTTGTCATCTTAGACATTAACCCTACTTATACTCTATAATGTGTTGTAGACAGGGTCTCTTCTCAATATTTTCTCATATTATTCAGTGACTAAGGACCACAATATGTCATGTAGTGTCTTGAGAGGATTAAAGGAGTCTTTAATTCATTAAAAAATCCATAATCCTTATGAATGAAGATAATTTTAGACTTTTTCAAAGGACTCAGTAAAGAATGGTAGAGGGGAATCCCTTCAGAAATAGAGTATTGTGTCTTAAATATTGTTTAAGACCCTATTTATTTATTGTAATTTTATTGAGAAGGTGAAAGTGGAGAGGGCGATGGATCCTTAGAGCCATGAATAAGTTGATCAGATGGTAAATAGGTATGTCACCCATTTTAAGGAGATGTTTTCTTTCTCACTTGAGTTGATATTTGAGGACTCAATGAAGGTTCATCTCTTTATTAAGGTCCTCTATCCAGAACTCAATTCTAGAGTACCTTTATTTGATCTAACTTCATTAGAGTATGTGGTCAAAAGACATGTTAGTGGAGTTAATCTCTAGGTTCTATTCCAGTAGGGGTGGTGACCCTATTCTTTTCAATATCAGTAAAGGTTTGACATCTTGAGAGAAATGGAAGTAATGTGAACCTTAGTTAGAAAATCAAAATAACTTATAAGAATATTCTTATTTTATTATCATTCCTTTAGTAAAGAATCAATCTTAAATATGTTATCAGTGTAGTTAGAATAGAAAATTTAATCCCTTTTATTTTAGATTCTTGACAACCTTCCATATTTTTGGGATAATGGGATATTTTTTAATGTTTTATAGTTTTGTGCATTAATGAAGGAAGTTCTATATTTGTTCAAATCTTAGTGGTAGTTTGGTAAATATTTTTCAAGTCATCTATTTTGTTCTCCTTTATTCCTTTGGGGTATCCTAGTTTCTTGATATATGTATTTATTATTTGGTATATTTGAAACATTATTCTATTTTAGATAGAATTATATTTATTTAATGGAATTATTGATGTAATATCAGGTCTAGTGATCTTTTTTGGGTTCCCTCAGTTGAATGTATGGAGAGTGATTTGTGGTGTTTTCTCTAGAATTATTGGGATTATCCAATCAACCATGTTAAATGGAAACCGTATATAGTGGGAAGACTAGTGAATACTATCATCACATGTATGATTGATTAATTATTTTAAAACTATAATTAAATATAGTAAAACTGCAACCTTAGTTTTCCTCTCAAGGAGCACCGAATGAGGGGATAGAAAATAAATTTTTTCTAATTTGAATTTAAAATTTTAGGGTTGTAAATGGTTTTGAATTAATATATGGTGAGAAAGAAGATTAAAGTAATTAAGAAGATAGTTTTTATGGAATGAAAAAAGGATTAATAAAAATGAATGAAAATTTGATATTAGAGAGTATAAATATTTATCATATTAAACCAACATTAATTATACCATATTGTATAGTTCATATTTGCATTGGGTATTGGATATAATCCAAGTCCTAACCCTAATTTACATATAATATTATATAAAGTAAATTAAAGGTTTAATATCCCACAAACCACTACATATATAATCTCTCTAATAATCTATTGATCCTCTAAATTTCATTAAATATGAAAATATTCCATGACATACCTGACAGACCATACAAAAAATTGATAAAACAATCCTTAAAATGTGGTTATCGACATAACTTCCTTATCCATGATATAAATAGAACCTAGAGAGGTGGATTTACAAGGTCATCATTATAACTAAATAAATAGATAGATTTATGGAAGAATGAAAGGAAACAAAAATGAGAAGAAAGAAATAGAATGATGAATGACTAAACTTAAATAAAAATTAAATTGAAATTATGAAACTAAAATTATATTACAAAGAAATGAAATTACATATAAAATAGATTAAAATTGATAAAAAATAAATAAAGGGGGAAAGAAAGGGGTAAAAAATTATAGAATGAGAATTGGTAAACACCTTTCCCCAGTAGACAGACCTCATAAGCCCTTTCCAGAAGTTAGTATTTATATAATATTGAAATTACATAGTGTGTATAAAAGTTAATCATGTGTACTTCCTTTTTAAAAAATTTCCGTGTATTGTTGGTACAAAATTACTCTTCCTCATTAATTTTCTCATTCAATTATTAATTGGTATATTACACAGCATATACTTTGTCATAAAAGTGGTGTAAACTTTCTCTCTTGAACATGGTCATGTAGCTCCATAGATCATCTCCATATATTTTTCAAAACAATAAATCATGTAATTTTTAACACTGAGTTTAATTTCTACATGGGGTGTACTTGTAGTCCCTATGGTGTGTACTATTATATTGTGTGTACTTTTTTACACAACTTTTACATTTCTATTTTGATTCAAAATTATCCTAGGATTCCTCATCACCTCCATCTTCTATGAAAACATAAAAACAAGTGAAAATTCATTTTTTAAAAGTTATTTTTCTCTAAAAAAATTTAAAATAAGAGAGTCTTAGATGATTTTAATATTCAGTAATTAAATCCCATGATCATTTAAAACATTATATGTGAGGGTCAAAAAAATATGGAAGATTATTGAATTATAACACCACCTCACCTAAACCCTAGAACTCCTAGGAAAAGTATCATTTCATTAATTATATAAAATGATAAACACAAGAATATTTTCTTAATTTCATAAATATTTTACAAAAAAATATAATTAAATATCATGATTATAATTTGAACAAGGAATGAATAACACCAAATTGGAAATCTTTGTAAGCATGGAAAGAAAATATCTCATAAATTTTATCATAATGAAATTCGAGGAGATATATCATAAAAATTGAGCAATAAAATTCATGATCCAACCATTACATTAAAACTCCATGTGTGTGTGTGGAAACCATTTCATTTTTATCTTCCCGCTTTTTATTTATTAAATATATGACATTTTAAAGTTTTTTGGTTTAGAATATTCTTTCCAATGAAACTATCTTACAGAATTTTCAATCTCATTTCAAATCCAACTCACTTAAGAATTCCTATAAATCAAAACATAATATACTAATTATGATATCCCCATATTTTTTACATTTCATTATCTCCCTCATTATTTATGTATTTATTATTTATTTATTTATTACTGTTAAGGGTGTACAATAGTTGGATAACAAGTACAAAATGCATATGTCAATATAGTAAAGTAATAAAACTGATCGGATAAGGAAAAATTATATATATAAACTATTTTTGGAAAGTAGACTACTATTAATACTAACTTAAATATACCTTTAATTAAGTAGAAAAATTTTCATTTCCTGGTTTTATGTAATGAAGTGTGGAGATATTAAATGACATAATTTTTCCATTATAAACTCACAGAGATAAAATCAAAATATCTATGGTTTTATAAGTATACAGTAATTTATATCATTTAAAAATAACCAATTTTACTAAAAAACACTCATCTAGGTTAAATCCCTATTTATATTCACATAATTGTAATGAAATAAATTTTCTTTAAATGTTAAAAACACCTTCAAATAGAGAAATTCAAACTTCGTTTTTATTATGTACCAGGAGTTGAAGGTATGAGATGAGATTTATTTATTTATTTATTTATTTAAAAAACAACGAAAACACAAAAAATAAGAAAATGGAAAACCATTATTCATGTTGTTTCTTTTTTTTCTTTTTTTAAACTTATAAGAAAATAAAAGTATAAAATTAATATTTTGAAAAATAATATACATGACTTGTACTGAATTACATGATGTGTACTTATTTAAATAGAATGATGTGGAATAATATTTTCCCTAATGCTCTAGATGAGGCTTGAACCATAAACTGGTCGATCCCATGGATTACTCATAACCAATGGGGTGAATTTTGTGCCACTAACATTTAATTATTTTTGGTGGTGGTGGTGGTGTTTTTGTTTTTATTATTGTTGTTCTTTTATTTTTTAATATTTAGAAAAAAAATTCACACTACATAACATACTCGAGTATACACAATGTGTTGTTTTATTTAAAAGAAACAAAATGAATTTGAGTTGGTTAGGATTGCTTGAACTCAAATATTTTAGACCCTAGGTAGAGATATTACTTATTAATCCAACTTCATCTTCAATTTTATTAACATTTTTTTAAGATTTATGAAAATACCACACACACAATACACACAACATAACTAGACATGCATGATGTGTGGTTCTATTTTAGATAAAAGGATGGAATTGAGTCACCTAAAAGGAATCAAACATGGGTATTTTGGACCATGGGTTATGGCCCCACCAAATGATCCAACCTCATCATGGTTTTAAATTATTTTATACTATTTTAATATGTATGAAAATATCAGACAGTGTGTAATAAAAATAATAAAAACTAATGAACAATATAGGCTATGTGTATTTATTTAAATGAATAAAAGGGGAATGAATGTGACTATCATGGTTGGAGTGGGATTCAAACTAATGGTTGGTTGATTCTCATCAAATTCCCACCAGCAATAAATCCCCATTCATTATTATTCTATGTTATTATATATATATTTATTTACATTTTTATATTTATTAGAAATGAAATACATAAACATGCACAATGTGAAAAAAAAGGAATGAATCATTCACTAATGGTTAGAGAGGGAATTATAAGTGGTGATTGGTTATTTCTTATAGAACATCAAAATGCTAAAAATAGGCTTCATTTTTTTATTCATTTATTTATTAAATATATATATATTTATTAACATAATTATAATTAAAATATTTTTTTTATTTTTTTATTTTTTTCAGAAAATAGTTATACATATAATTATATGAGATATTATTTCTTCATTATTTTATGAAATCATATATTATATATACATATAAATATATATTATTATATGGAATTGGGAAATTCAAGTACACAACATGTAACTATTAATTTTTTTTAATTGTATACTAATAAGTATAATGGAACCATTTTGAAGGGAGTGTTTTCCTCTACGGTTTTGTATCGATAATAAAAAAAAATATTATATATAAATTTGATCTAATAATATTAATTTCAATAGCTTCCAATATCAATGTGTGTTCACGGTCTCATAAAATTTCAAGCAATCCAAGGTATTACTTTAATGGGGGTGAAGTATTAGAAATGAGATAAGCTCATTTTCATCCTATATGGAGGTATGTTTGGATTAAAGGGATATGTATAGAAAAATAGAGGTCAAAAAACTTATCTATCTTCTCAAAAGGTTTCATCCTCAGTTGAGGATTCAGATTTTACAAGATGGTCAAAGTCATTCATAGTCAATTAATCATTAGAATTCAGAAAATTTTCAATTAATAAACATGTTTGACATTTATCAAATTCATTTCAACATTTAGATTGAGTCCCATTTTTTGACATGTTTATTAATGAAAGAAAATAGTATGGGAGAGAGAAAAGTGAAGATATGGAGATGAATAATAGAATAATATAGAAAATATGTATAGATACAAGGGTAATTAGGGTGGAAGAGGTGCTTTCTGGTTTCATATTAGGTGTAATCCTTCTTTAGACATTGGTGGAATGATAAAGCTAATATTTTAATTAATTTTACTTTGAATTTAAATATCTTAAGTCCCAATGATTTTTTAATTTAAGCATAATTTTTACATTTATATATTATGAGAATAATTAGGGTTGAATTGTGAAATTGAATTAATTTTTAATTTTTAACATTTTTTATTCATCTTTGATATGAATTGGTAAATCCATATTTTTTATTTTAAGTGATCTTTTAATGGGTATTTATAATTATAGAATGGATTTGAAAATTTCATGGAAATTCTAGTTTTTCCATTTCATGTATAATCTAGTATTTTTATTATAAAATAATTTATGTGTTAAATTTTAATTTAATTTTTTTTCAAATTTCTAAAAAATTTAGGTTGTGAAATTTATTTTAATGCCTCAAATTTTATCATACTTTTTCATGGAGATAATGGGCCTTAAATCCAATGCTCGAATGGATTAGTTAATTTGTTTATCACTTTAATGTTTAGCCTATAACTTCATATATGTTATTTAATAGGGATGAAATTTTGAAATTAGTTATAGGACTCAATTAAAAATATTTCATTCAACTGAATCAATATCTATTTTAGTAATTTGGATGGTCATCCATGAGGTACAAAAATAGGGATTATTTTGACTCGATTTTCAACTTTAAATTTTAATACTTTTATAAACCTATCTAACTCTTTGATCTATAAATATGTATTGTTTACATTTATATGGGATGGTTTTTCAATTGGGGAGTTCTTTGAAATTTGGATATTAGGTTTCTACTATATTTTTTATCATTTATATCTCATAATGTAATTCTTGCACCGTGTGTTTTCATAAAAAACTATTTTTTTCCATATCTCTTTTACTGTACATATATATATCTTTCTATATAACCTCTCACACTCATGATGGTGAGTGATTAACCTGATTTTTTTCGTTGGGAGATGTTTTATCATTGTTCTTGAATTCATTCTCTTTAAATCTTTATGTTTTTTATTATTTTTAATGGTTCAGTGGGGGTATTGAGGGGTGATATGATAATTTTAAATAATTCTAATATATTATTAAATTTTTTAATTTATTCCCTACAAAAAATCATTCATTCTCTTTTCTCAATAATTCTCTTCAAATTATGGGTTTGAGTGTGTTTAACGGGTGAAACAGCAAATGATGGAGTCGAGACTTGGAAGGTATCACACACTCGATTGAGATGTATTCACCACTCTTAACTATTGTAGGAGGTGAGGTTTGGAATACCAAAGAAATATATTAGGCATGATAAATTTCTCACTAAAATTAAGGAGTATTATTCCATGTATGATAGGATAGACTATAAAATAGAATTTAGACAATAATAAACAAATAATGAAGGAGCCCGAGCAGCTGACCCAATAACTAGGTTTTTATTACTAACCTCATTCATTCTATTTTCATTTTTTCATCTACATATCTATTTTCTATTTTACATTCCATATTCAAAACCACCATGATTTTAGTACTTTCAAAAAATGTAAAAATCCAAAAATAAATAAATTTTTCCCACGGATTATGAAGGTGTTGTATTTTTTTTCATCTCTATATGCGATAATATTTTTGAGTTGGGATATAAAAAAATTATAAATATAGAGAACTAAATTCAGAGTATTTTTAAATTTAAAAATAAGATAATAGAGGCATAAAGAGTTGGATGTTTACTATAGTGATCTTTGAAAGTTTGGTCAGATGATTTTTGACTATTCAATTAATGGAATAACATCACTTTGGAATAATACCAGTAATTATTGAAGATAATGGGATCATAATAATGAAAAAAGGAGGCTAATTTTGAAAGATTCAATGGATGAGCACATGTGTAAACATGAATAGTTACATATGTAAATATTATCAAACTTATTAGTAAACAGCATCTATGAAAGCATTAGAAACTAAAAGTTAAGTTGATCATAAGGAGGACATGGAATCCAAAGTTTGAACATAATATAAGTGCAAAAAATCACTGGAATCATAGATCCATATCTGATATATTTGAAGTACTAAAGTATGTATAATATTAAGTTGAACTAAAGAAGTGGAAGAACTATAATAATTTCATATTAAATTATAGGGAAGTTCATTAACTAGAATATTCTGGGGGGGACTTTTCATTTATTAAAATTCATAACCATTATGATGATGTTGAAATATAAGGTCAAAGAATCAAAGTTTATAAAATGAATTTCATGATCTTAGGTATGATTTTTGGAATATCTGAAGACTATTGATACTGATTTTTGTAGAGGATTTTAGAAAGTAAAAACTCTATTATATTTATAAATTATTGAAGGTAATTTACTAAAAACCTAACATGATATGGAGTTTCAAATATAATATTACACATTCCACACATTTATTAGATAATGTTTGTCTTTATAAAGGGTGGATATAATTCAATATAATGTTGTTTTTGTTTAAAAAATGACACTGAGTATTCTGTTTTAATAAGGCCATCAAGATCCTGAAATACATTCATTATAAGATACACTAAGTCAAAGAAAGAGTTTGTTGAGTTGAGGTGACTGGAAGCTAAAATACTGAAAAATAAAAATTTATAAAATCTATGTTTTGGAGGCTAGATTTTGTGAGAAGAAATTTATTTTCTATTCAATAGGATCAAAGGATAATTCTAACATTATTAATAGTGTGAACAAGTATAATCATCATATTGGGTTTCTTTAGTGTGGCATTCACTTGTGGGTAAAGTTAAATCCCTACCCATACCACTTTAATTGATAACTGATTATAATGGAACATTTGTGACTTGAATATCCAGAGCATCGTAAGGAGTAGGTACCCTCATTGGGATAAAACCTTATAAAAATTTATGTCAATTAATTTCTTGTTTACTTTACTACATATAAGTAATATTGGGTTCTATACTTTCTTAGATAGAGATATTAACAAGTCACAGAGTTAAATTAAAGTTAAAGGAACTTATAAAAAAGGAATAAATAATTTAACTCCCAGTGGTTCACCCATTCTTGGATATCACAATTAGTATTAGAATAGTTTCCCTCTATTATATCTATTTATTTGAAATGGAAAACTTAAATTCAGTTAGAAACCACGGTATTCCTATCTTTGATGGGAAAAAATCAAGGATGGAAAATACGATGACACCCAATCTCTTAACTCTTTCCTTATAATTGGTGTATACTACTATAGTAAGTTCTAAACCCATATAAAATGATTTACCTATGAATTTTATGGATAAAAGTAACATATAAGTTGATGTTAATGATATTTATTAGAAACAATTTACACTAAGGTAATGGTTCATTAATCAGCTAAGGAAACATTGAATAAGGTGGGAAGTATTTTTTAAGTTGATGTTAAATTAAAGGAAGAAAAATTTAGAATATAGATAATTCCATTTAAGTAATTGAATATGGATGATGATGAAACCATAAATTATTATTTCATAATACTCAACACAATCATAATTAATATCAAAGGATTTAGAGACACTCTAACAGAATCAATTATTATCAAAAGTTTAATAAGAAATTTCTCAGAATTTTTTGATATTAAAGTCTTAGACTTAGAGGATTGATTTGATTTATTTCTATATAAACTTAAAAATATTTTTATGGAATATAAAATGAGGAAGGATCCATCATTTATGAAAATTTTTAAGGAAGAAACTTATTTTGAATCTATAAGGAAACTCCAAATCAATGTACCAATAGATAAACCTTCTAATGAATTGGTATATGAAGATGATATAGATAATGATCACAAGATGATAATGACTCTTATCTCTAAGAATTTTAGAAATTATAAAGGGAATTACAAAGGTAAGATTACATTGAAATGATTCTAGTGCAGGGGGTGGGGAACTTTTCTATTAATTTCCCTAAGAAGAATGGAAATGAAGGTGAAAATATGGAAATGATGAAAATAATCATAAAATAAGTGGAATAAAGATGCGAAGTGATGTGTAAAATCATTTCAAACAAAAAATACGTTTACCCAAAAGAATAAAATTAGTTTACTAAGAAAATAATAATAATGGGAATCATTGGAAGTTATATTTCCTAGTGAATAAATTATATAGAAATTTATAAACTTCATGACTCATGTTTAGCATATGGAAACGCAAAGTAAAGAAGAAGAAGTTGTTAAAGAAACTTACTTTCAACTCATGCTAATATTGTAACTTGAGTCTTATATTAAGAAAAATACTAAACTCGTGAAGGAAGTTCACTTGTTTAAAAATAAAGGAGAAAATAATACTGAAAGTGAAGAAGATTCTCTCAAAATGGAGAATTCATACATTGAAAAAATTAATAACCACAAGTTGAAGGTGGTTGAGAAGGATAACATTTTTAAGGATAAAAGAGATAATCTAGATGTATTGGAAGATAAACTAGGAAAGACATAATCTATGTATCTTGAAGTTGAAATAACTCTGAATATGTTATAAGATGATTTCAATAAGGAAATGGAATTAAAATCTAAATCCTTGTGAACTATTGATGAAGTTTTTCCTAAAAAAGTGAAAGTTATTCTTGTTAAATATAAATTTTTATCACTTTTTTCTAATAATACATGTTATTAACTAAAAATGAGAAAGTATATATTAAGAATAAAAATTATAGTTCTTTTGTTAAACTAAAGTAAGTTAGACACAATTATTGAAAGAAATATCCTCTATTTCAAAATCAAAAGGAAGTATTATCTATCAATGAACCACCATTATGGTTTTATAACCAGAACATATATCGATCATGAAGTTGGAGGTTTAAGGATATTTATAGTGTAGAAGAAACTATTGTCATAAAGCATATAATTTTTGGGAGAACATGTCATTTCTATAATGAAGGTGCGAGTTGAGAGGGTGAAACTCTAAAATTTAAAAAAAATCAATCAGAATATGAGAAGAAATATATCATGGAAGGAGGAATATCAAGTTAATAATTTTTAAACAAAATACCATTTTCACTTCTTATAATAATCCTGTGGAACATGTTATCAAATTTATTATTGTGTGGAATATTTCATGAAAAATATTTCTAGAAAGGCTCTATACACTGGAAGATAAATTGAGAAAAGAAAAGAATACATAGATGAAAATTCTATGATAGTTGAAGTCTCCTTGAAATATATCTAGAAATAAGATCCATAGATACTTGATAGTGTATTCTACTCACATATAACAGGTGGGGTTAAAATCTAAGAAACATAAAAGTACATGATGGAGGAGTTGTTACCCTTGTAAATAGAATATCCTTAAAACTTTTAAGAAGTGGTATGACTATCATAGATGATAGGAAGTTAATATCCATGTAATTTATAATTTTTAATGGACTTAAACATAACTTTCTAAGTATAAGTCAGCTATGAAATTATGGAAATTAAGTTGTCTTCTAAATAAATTATTGTATCATTTAGTGTTTATGGTATGGAATAAATATTTATTATAGATTTAGAATAAAAGTAAATTGATTTCATATTAGAGATTGAAGTAACTCATGTTACGTTAGTGAGAAAGATGAAAATTAGTTATGGCATAGAAGACTTGGTCATCTTGGATAGATAAATATGAGAAAAATCTCAAAGGAAGAATTTTTTCGATAGTTACCTCTACTAAAAAGAGAAAGAACCATTTTTTGTTAAGTGTGTCAAAATAAAAAGATAATTGAATTAAGATATAAAAGATTAGAAATTTAGTCCACCAAAACCTCTTAAACATGTATATTTTTAGGTATATGGAATGATGATGAGTCAATAGAAAAGGGGTTATTTATACTTTATTTATTTAATTAATGACTTCACATAGAAAACATGTGTCATATTTATGAAACATAAATCTGATGTTGTGTAAATGTTTAATTTTTACATAAATGGGGATGAAAAGTAATTTAGTTCAAATATCTATAAGATAAAAAAAATAAGGGGAAAGAGTTTACATGTAACTATTTCAAATAATATCTATTAAATAATTTAATAAAATATCAGTATAGTGATCCATACACCTCTCAGTAAAATGGGTTTACATAGAGTAAAACAAAATTGGTTGAAATAGGAAAGACCATGGTTGTAGAGTATAATCTCACTAAATTATTTTGGAGGGAAGATATATGTATAGAAGTATATATTTAGACTAAATGTCTACTAAAAATGGAATAATTCATTACCCCTTATGAGATGTGGTATAAGAAGAAACCAATAGGGAAATATTTCAAAGTGTTTGGAAGTCCTTTCATATTCAAGATCAAAAGTAAAAACATAGGAAAATTTAATGAAAATACTTAAGAAGGAATTTTCCTAGGTTATTCAACAAATGTAAGAATCTATAAGTTCTAAAAACAAACAATTACATAAAATTATGGAATCATGTGATGCTTAAGTGATGGAAAATAAGTCCACTACAATAGATGAAAAAAATGATGAATACGATGAATCAATAGAATATACTGAAGAATATTATAGAAGAACAATTTAAGAGTAAGGAATGTGTGATACTAGTATCAAAAAAACATGTTTCAATGAATCTATTGATGAAGAAGGTTCTAAAAAAATAAAAACTCAAAGTTCCAAACACTAAAGAAGTAGTTTGAACCAAGTAATATCATTGAAAGTTTTGAAACTATAGTTTGGATGAGAATGAGGATAAGGATGATAATGGAGAATAAAATTAAACTTATCTATCACGTTTAAACTCATATGGTATAAAAAGTTGTTGATCAAAAATAATGGTTAAATCTAATAAATTAATAATCATAACAAATTGAGAGGAATGGCACCTATGAACTTGTTCTGAGATCGGAAAGAAAGAATATCATTAGAACTAAATGGGTGTTATGGAATAGAATCAATAAATAAGTATAAGTTTCAAGATAGAAAGAAATTTAATTATTAAAGGGATATTCATCGGTGGAAGGTTTTTATTGTTTAGAAAACTTTCCCCTATTGCAAGGCTTGAGACAATTCGAATTCTTTTTGGTTGTTGTTGCTTGTTAAAAGTAAGGGTCTATCAAATCAATATAGAGTCAATTTTCTTGAATGATAAAGTTAAAGGATTGTTTTATATTGAACAACTATAGGGATTCATATTTTATGAGTATAGTAGTATATTTTTTGAACTCTAGAAAGTTTTATATGGGTTGAAGTAGTTCCCTCGTGCCTGGTACTATGAAATTGATAGTTTCATGAAGATATTAATCTTCTGTAAAGTAAAAATTGATAGAAACTTATATATAAAGGAGGAAAGTTTTTGGATATCTGATAGTCATTATTTAAATTGATGATATAATTTTTTCTGGTGACATATATCATTCTTGTAAGGAGTTCTTAGAATAAATGAAGGATTAATTTGAAATGTTAATTCTTTGGAAGATTAATTTCTTTATTGGGATATCATTTTTACAAATTTAAAGTTACGCCTTCCTTTAATAGTAGAAGTATTCCAAATATATCTTGAGTAAATTTTAATGTAATACTTAGAGATAGTTTCTATTCCTATCTCTATTAGATTAAATTTGAGAAAATATAAATTTAGTAAAAGTTTAAATCAAAAATAATACCAAAAATTCATGTAAAGATTACTTTGTCTAACTACATCTTGACTGAATATTGTGTATATAGTCACTTTTTTACCAAGTATCAAAGTTATCCAAATGAATAAAAGTAAATAAATACTAAGTAAATAATGATTTATTTTAAAGTAATATCAAACATTGGTTTGGTCTATCAAAGGAGTAGTAAGTAAAACTTAGTTGGATTAATAGATACTAATTGGACTAGTAATTATAATAACTGAAAATTAATATCCAAAGGAATATTATTTTTTGAAGAATTTTTTTTGGTATAGAAAGAGAAAAACTTGGTAACCTTGAGTATAGCATAATCATAATATTTTGTTTCCACCAAATCATTTAATCAAATTATGTGGATAAAAAATCAACTAAAATACTTGAAAGTAAATGCTGAAAATCCATTAGAAATTTTTCATGATAATAAAAGTAAAATTGTTCTTTCAAAGAACCTGGTTCAACACTCCTGATCAAAACATATTAACATTCAGTTTCGTTTCATCAATGAGATAGTTTCATTTTGAGACATATAATTAGATCATATTTCAAAAAAATCAAGTTGCTAATATTTTCAATAAAGATACACGAAGGGAAATTTTTGAGTAATTAAGGATAAAAATTAATGTTCATCCTTTATCTCACACTTAACGGAAGTTGTGGGAAGTTACCCCTATGGTGCCTTGGATTACATTAACACTAGGGGTGATAAGTGGATCCCTTTTTCAAAATGAAGTATACTTACTTTTCTATCATCTAATAATCGAAGGTTTCAGTTATTATAAACAAGGGGTGAAAGTAAATTAGTTGAATTAATGTGGATTAAATAAAAATCACTTATCCAAAATGTGTTTTTCACCAAGAGATATAATTACATCAAAACAATTTCTTTATACAGCACTGTAGTATCAAGAATATTCTCCATTATAATGGTTGTGATATGATGGAATTTAAAACAAATGAGTGATGAAAAATATTTTTGTTGTTAACAAATCCAAAAAATGATATTGAAGTTTCCCTAGGATTATGAAGGTGTTTTATTTTTTTTCAAATCGGTTTGGAAGAATGTTTTTTATTTGGGCTGTAAAATTTTGTAATTATGAAGAAATAATTTTGGAGGATTTTGTAAGTACATCGAAAGATAATAGAGGCATGAAGAGTTAGTGTTTCACTAGAGGGAGATCCAAAAGTTTGGTCATGTTATGTTGTATTGTATGATAAATAGAATAATGTCACTTTGTAAAAAGACCAACTGCAATTCAAGCTAAGTGGATTGGAATAATGAAAAGGTGAGGTTAGTGTTAAAGGATTCAAAGGTTGACCACCAATATATACATGAATGTTCACCTTTTTAAACATTATCACACTTCTACATAAACATAATTTGTGAAATAAAAAAAGATTGAAACTGATTTAATCATAAAGAGGAGATTTATGAAGCAACCCAATCTAAACATGATTCTAATTTACAAAAATTCTTTTATTTTAACATTATATCTTATAAATAATCACAAATCCCCAGAACCCAAAAGTTTAATGTATTTTAAGATTAGTTATATAAAGATATTATTTAACATAATTAGTTTAATATATCATGTGAAATTTATATGTAAATATTCCTTATAAACATAATCATGTATATAATTTCTTAGGGAAAAAGTAAAATATAAAGGATGAGCACAAACACTCAATAAGGGAAACTTATCATTGAATCATAAAATGGTTAGATCATAAGCATGTGGGAAAACATGAATATGGGAGAAATATATGATTAAAAGTATGCACCAATAAGAGTTGTCCATAAGGAATAATAGAAGGACATGTAATCTCAAATGATCAAACATATATCATAGAATAAGTATACATAATCATGGTCCCTAGAGTATAACAAAAGTATATAACATATAAATGTGGAATAATAAGGAAATGTTTCATAACAAGGAACTACGGTATGAACATAATCATATGAACACATTAAATGGTGGATCAAGAATCTCAATCTCAGGTAACCTTAAATATCATCTAAGGAGTTACATTATTATGACCCATTAGAGGCTTAGGAATCATAGGCCAATGGCCCATTAGTTTCTTTATAATCCCAAACCTATGACCCATTTTTATATCTTTTGATATAAAACCTTAACTAATGCATGAAAGGGTTATATAATATGCCACCCTTTAATATCCATACATATGTGTTCCATATGAAATCAACCATATATCATATCATGAAAACACCATGGAAATAAATTTTGTTTTAAAACATTTCCAAATAGTACCACATTAAATGTCTTCAAGAATTAGATCAGTGGATAAAAAATCAATCAAACAAAATAATTATTTCATAAAGGAATTTAGAGGGTTATACATAAAACAAAAATCCATAAGAAATATATTTTTTATAATTAAAGAGAAAAATATAAACAAATAATTAAAAGAGTCTTTAGAAAACATTTCTAAACATTGTCATAAAGAGATGAAGTTACGATTCACCTTTGAAAAGATTGTTCTTGAGAATTTTACGTGAAGGATTTTTCAGAAATTATTTAGAAATAAATCCTAATAAGTGGAGCCTTAAAAAATACATAAATTTTATCTAGAGTAAATTTGGATTTGAAGATAATATATATGATCATTAAATTAAAAAAACTTTTAATATTTTAAAAATATCTTTATTAAAACCCACATCATAAAAATGATGGTAAATTTTACTTTTGAAAGGGGTTAAATATTAGTATAAAGATCATAATAGATATTACATATTTAGGTTTCAAAATAGTAAAGTAAAACATTTTGTGGAAATTATTAATATGTGTATGTAATATAATTATCTATTAGAAATGATGATAATTATTATTGACAATGTCATATTTTTATAAAGAAAGAAATCCATCAAATAAGAAGAATTGATGTAATTACCACAAAAAAAATGAGTTCATAAGAAAGAAATGTAAATCAATAAAAACATGAGATTAATTGTAATATAATTCAATCATAATGTATAATTCTCCAAACTTATAAGGATAAATTTCAAGAAGAATGATCATAACTCAATGAACAAAAATTAGGTTAATAGAAACCCTTATAGATTGAGTAAACTTTGAATCACAAACGATTAAAGATAGACCTTGAAAAAAAATTAAATTCCATGAATATAAATATAATTATAAAATAATATTTAAAATAGGTGTTATATAAACCATATAAATGAAAATTGGTGTATTATATGAGGCACTACTTAAAGAAGGAAATTTGGAGATGATAACCCTTTCCTTTACTCTCAACTTCCACAGAAGCACTTTAAACTCTTGTATACTAAACATAACCAATTAAATAAATTATTTAATAATATTATTCATGTATATTAACTTTTATTCTCCTAAATTAAAATCATTCATTATAAATTAATTAGTTTGTTATTATTTATTTTCATCATCGGATGTTGGGGATTTTCAATGTTTCACAAACGCTTTGTAATATCAATGTCAATTCATATGATTTGATACCAAGTTAATTATTAATAAATTATTTAAGGTAGTATAATATATTTTCCATAATTATTTATAAATTTATAATTTCATTCATTGATGTTTTTAGTTATGATTTATGAAGATGAAATTGGTGATGTTCTTTTTTCAGAAAATTTTAACCAAAGGTTGTATCCTAATAATGAGTTAAATATTAATATTAACATTAAAAAAATAAAAGAAAAATATTATTCACTCATTGATATATTATATTATAAATAATTAATTTTCGATACCAATCCATGATATAAATGTATAACATCATTCAAGTAGGTGGTTAAAGTAACACAAATAAGAACATGCTATAATCGATGGATGAATTTGATTATGAATTTATTATAATATCATCATTCCATAAGAATGGTGATATTATTTATATTTTATTAAATACATAAATCATAATTTATAATATTTTGATGGATAGTATAAGATAATAATATATTAGTTACAAAGAAGAAATCATTTTTTCTTGGTATGCCCATTTTAAGCGGTTAAATTTACAATGATCACTTGTTTTTAATATAATTAATAGAATAACATATTTATCTTTACCAAATATTAATAATTTGATAAATAATATAATTATTCATTAAATTCATTTTTATAAAAATACATCAAAGACAGTGACAAAAAATAAAATACATCGTTCATGGTTGTCGTCATCCACATGTAACATGATCGATGTTTTCATTTTTCAGATGGATTAGAGGAAAGTAGATAATGGTTTATCTGTTATGTAGAGCCCCAGTAAAAATTGACCACTAATATGTGAGGGTTGAATCAGTGATTTGTTTTTAAAAATCCATTTTCTTTTCAATTAAATATCTTGAACTTGTTAAGGTTCCCGATCCACTCAATATAATCTCTCGAACTCACCTTATGTGTAGTAATAATGATAATAGATATAGAAACACATAGTATTTATAAGGTTTAGCTAAAATACCTAATATTTTCCAATTTGGTTATACCCCCAAATATATATTCTCCAATATAATCTTATTCAAGTGATTATAATGGTTTAGGAAGAAACTGGTTATACCCCCGAGTAATTGATACTCTAGTTGATTATGGTTATGCCCCCTATCAATCCAACTCTTCTACCTAAGTTGGCTATACCCCTCGGTAATCTCCTACTCCTAGATCCAACTGAGAGACTTATTCTGGTCTTTCTCTAACTAAAGACTTTACCTTCATCAAGTCTTGATCCACTATAATATGATCTTTGGATCTTCCTCTATGAGCTTGTTGGATCACACTTGCTCATCTGCCTATTCAAGTTCCTTTTAAAATCTTTCTAGTCTTACTCACATATATATGATCACCAATTCTGGATCAGTTGCCTCAGTTAAAAAATTCTCAAGAAAATTATTCCTTATGTTTGAAGACTCGACCTCACTTGGATGCATGAAAGTTGTGTACAAAATCTTCTTCAATATCTTATGCAAGAATAATACTTTCACAAGCTTAATTAAAATCCACTTAATTCATATTCATGGGATCCTAAACTTATCACATTTATTTATATGATATATTATTTTATTTTCTATAAAATTTCTTTGTTTAGGTATCTCAAATGCATGTACATTTATATATAAATGAAAGTGTATCGATTCTATTTTTTGTTTCCTCACACACACTTAGTATGAACACACAGTGTTCATTGTTCGTTCAATGTATGTGAGTCATGCATGTGAACATGCACTATGATTGGTGTGAAACTAAATGGTTATAGTAATATTTCCTTGTGTGCACTACTCCTTCATGAAATAGTATATATGAAGTGTAACTATTCTTCTACATGCATTATACTCTTTACAAAACACAATAGATGAAATTGTGTCATAGATTATCTCTTTTTTCACACAAACTAGGAGGATAACATTTAAGGATATCATGAACCTTAGAATTCTTTATAGAAAAAGTTCATCATATAGCTTATTC
Source organism: Viscum album (assembly GCA_963277665.1). Classification (NCBI taxonomy): domain Eukaryota; kingdom Viridiplantae; phylum Streptophyta; class Magnoliopsida; order Santalales; family Viscaceae; genus Viscum; species Viscum album. Next base: position 295,251,243 of record OY728158.1, read on the forward strand.
GATAGTGTTTATAACTTATCGAAGCCCCGTGGAAATTATTCTCCTTCACATAAGCAGGATGCTTCATGAATCGCGTATTCCCTTCATAAACCAGTGGTGTTTCTGAAAACAAGTGCTCTCATAATATTTTTATCAAACTCTTGTGATAGGTTTAATCTCTTATTATAGGTGATCATCAACATACAACTCACCATATAAACTTTACATTTTAATCCACATTGAATCTCCAAAAATAATTTTGAGTCAATGACTTATTCAAATGCTTGCGACATTTGGATTTATCTCAAGTATACATTGAAAATCATGGAACCTTATCATGTCTCCATTTAAGTGATATCCCCACATGCATGTGATGAGTACTGCATGATTCATAATTTTTTTAAGATTTGAACTCATCCATGGTGATCAGATGTTTGAATGAACTCCAATAACTATGTTTTCAATTTAGCTAAAGAAATTTCTTAAAATTATTCACATGTATGCAAGACATTAGATTGAATTCCTAATTTTATTTTGATCTGAATACTTCATATTGTCATCATCAACATGGAAGATTCATGGTGTCTTGATCATCTAATGTTTGGCCTGATCTTCGATGAATAGACGGTCCTCAGGTGGCTAATGGTAGGAGAATATGTCCCAAAGTAATCGAACAATCGGGATTAGCTTAATAGAAAGGCTGCTAAAATATATGAATTTTAAGTGATTGAGGAACAGTACCCACTCCCTCCTATCCCAAATTGACTTCAGAACATGTCCTCGCCTTGGATTATTCCTCAAACAGTGAGCACTACTCAATCGAGCTGGCTACCAAGGATTAATACCAGTTACACTCTTCACACATTTTAACATAGTTGTGCTCCTAAGTGGCCACCAGCACTTCTTCTAGGCTCCATGCACCCATATTTTCCCACAATACTTACACACAATCCTTCTATGGTCTTATACATAGATATACCACCTACTAGCTAGCCTGGGCTAGTTCACATTAGGCATGGTAGACCACAGTCTTATATGAGCCTATGGTTGAGCCTTAACCTTGGTTGGCTAGTGGGTTTCCCTCTTTTTCAAGTAATACACCTTGAATACTTAAATATAAATGAAATTACAGGCCTTATAAATTTTAATACCAAGACAAATTTTACTCAAACATTGCAACCAAATATTTTCTTCTTCTCTTTCCAAATGACATCTTCATACAACTTCATGAAAAATATAAGTGTATTTTTCATGGACACTATCTCTTGTTTACTTCATTTAATATGAAATTAATATTTCATGGCCTTATTTAATCTTCCAAACATTGTTGTGAAAAAAATTTACTTATTAACACATGTCTTGTAAATTTAAGATCATCACAATCAGTCAACATAGTTCTATTAATAATTTCTCAAGCATGGCTTCCAATTCCATCAACTGAGTCCATAAAAATTCTCCAGGCTTCATAACTTCTCATCACAAACTCACCAAATACATATTTATATATTATTAATAAGAAATTAAACATTGGGACCAATAATATCCCCTTTGTATTTGGTTGTTAATACCTCATTATCACACTTTAAAAGACTCAATCTGTGTGGTCAAAATTTTCTCCCCTTTAATGGAAATCAAATGCAAAGTAAAAGCAGGGATTTTATCAAAAAAATGTTCTCATCCCTTTGAAGATTATTTATTGAATATATTTGGGAGATGGATGATATCATATGGTATTCTTAGAAAATATACTTTAATTATTCAACTCTATGTCTACTTCAGCTAACTAGATGTAGAAAATAAGAGAGATATGACCAAGGTTTCTTAATGTTGTCCATAAACTACCATGCATGTGAAATAGTGATCAAAATGTCTCAATTATCATCCAAGGGGTTGTAAATAATCATATTTGTCTATGAAATTCTAAATCCTACACACACTTCAACATAAACATCAGAAAGTTCAAGTGAAAAGATAAGACTCCTCTTTGTCTCATTTTTTCACCAACCAAGCACTCCCCCTTAATTGATATTATAAACACAATTATGAATGAGGGATAAAAGTGTGATTGAAATACCTCAGCCTTCATGTTTGAAATCTATTTATAATATATAGTTTCATTTAAATTTAATGAATTTACATATTCTTCTTAATATTTCTCCTCCTTAAGGGATGCACTTTTTCCTTGCATTCTATGGAAGTCAGTAGACTCCATAAAGGATAATTTTTCATAATTTCCAGGACTGATATCCACAAACTTATCCTTTAATTCCCTTAATGTTATCTCAAAACATGTGAAATAATAGGTAATAAGGAGGGGCTCTTGTTTTTTGGAGGAAACATTCAGACTGAGAGCTTCTAACCAATCTGGGATTCTTCTTATTCTTAGACTTATAATCTTCACATGAATTCCCACAGTTTTGTTATTGAATAATTTTCAGTTTATCACCATAGGGAATATATCGTATCATTATTTTCAATCATTTCATATCTTTGTGAACCTTATGATTAAATTTTCCACAAACTTCTTTTACACCTTCATATATGTTTTTTCTTAGAATCTTTGATGAATTTCTAGATATGTGATTCTTTCTGTGAGAGCCTATTCTTATTTTTTCACCAAGATTTCCCCTTGATTAATGATTGCCTTCTATAAATGAAAATTTATACAAGAAATATTAGGCTTTGTGCCCATATGTTTCAGAGCACAGCAAAAACCCCTGAACCTAGGTCTTCCAACTTTATATGTATTCTGTCTATACACCTATTTTTATTATAATTATTCAAACTGAGCCTTCTTTTTCACAAGGGTAGTGATTTTATTGACTCTTTTATTTCTCCCTTTGATATAGGAGAGAATATAACATTTTTATTCTTGGTGATAGTTGGTTTAACAATAATATTTTTTTCACAACCCATAGATGTCTCTTCACCTTTTTTTCTATGAATTTCTTTTCTTTGGTGAGAGTGTTCTATTTTATTCATCTTTTCTCTCCCTAAATTCATTCCTTTTGTGGTTTTCATGATTTTACATTTTTATCCAACAATTTAATTCCTTGTTTCAAAATTTCCAACAATACCAACAATATCCTATGAGCCTTCTTCTCTTATTTTGTTTCTTAGTCTATCTAGGTTTCATAGATTATGAACCTTGCTTCTTTTTAATGGAACCAACACTCATTTGGACACCACTTGGGAAAAATATCCTCACAGATATATTTTCATACACCCCTTATCTGTTGGGATCATCAATATTTTTTCCATCCATACTTTCCCATAATTAGGGTTAAATCATGTACTATCACTTGAAATAGTATTATTACACAAGATAGTTTCTAGGTTGTGGGAAACCTTCTTCTTGGAGGATGTTTCTATTGTATTAGAGGATGATCTTATACTATTTTTGGAATTATGATCCTCAATGAAAAATTGAGTTCTAATATCTTTTCTATCAATTTTTTGGTAAGTACCAGCTTGGGGTGATTCTTGATTCTTTAATTTCACCTCTAGCTCCAAGCACTTCATATTGAGGGAGTTTTTCTCATACTAAACTAATCTCATATTGACTTCCCAAACCTCATTTAGTTTCATCATGTTTTATTCGTTTAATATTATTGATTCTTGTAATGAATTTTCAAGATCAGCTAACAGAGTAGCTTTGAAATCCATGTAAAAGTTTTTGCAATCTTTCAAGTGCATGGAAGGATTATTCAATAAAAATTTTTGAAATACCGTTCTCATAGGTATACCTTTATAGTTATTCTTCAATATGAATAATGGATTTCTACCTTTCTTATACAAGGTCTGTGAGAGTGATTCACCTTCTAAACACCTTACCTAATACATATTCCAATTCTTAAACTTCTTCTTCTAGTTGTGATTTATTAGAAAGAAGTCCCTAGATTCCTCTCACATATGTTTTAACACTTATTTAGGAACATTATTCTTATGTTCTTTGAATATAGAATGCATATCACTAAGTGATACATTATCATCATAGATTTAATAGGCTTCTACAGAAGAATCGTAATGGAAATAACTATTGTATGTTGTACATTTCAGATTACATTCAGTTAAATGTATCTCCCCATTTGCTGTAAGATTCTTCTTCATATTATTTTCTTAATTTGTCTTTATATTATTATGAGTCTTGGTAGAAATCTAAATCTGAGTTAGGTTACTCATTTCTATAAAACTGCAATTTATAAAGATGCAGTTAGACCTTTAGATGTGACCTATTCTCTGATACACCTATAGATCCCCAGGCCGGATTGACCACTGATAGGGGAGGAGTGAATCGGTTGTTTATTTTTATGAATCTATCATATTTTAAATTCATACTCTTGAAATTTTTAAGGTTCTCAATCCACTCAATATAATATCTCAAAATCATATCATGTTTAGTAATAATAATAGTGATAGCTGAACATGGTATTTAAAATTTTTGACCGAAAGGCCTACTCCTTACCATGTTGTTTATACCTGCCAACATGGATTCTCTACTACAATATTATTCAAGTGATTGCAATGTTTTAGGCAGAAACTAGTAATACCTTACAGTAATCAATCCTCTAGTTGATTCTGGTTATACCCCCCAGCAGTCAAATTCTTCCACCTCAGTTGGAATACTCCCAACTCCAACTGAGAGGCTTCCACTACTCTGGATCCAACCAAATAATTCACCTTATTCAAGGATTGATCCAATACAGGATGATATTCTGATCTTCCTCCACAATATTACTGGATCACACTTGATCATGTACCTATTCAAATACTTTTTTAAATCCTTTTTTTTCTTCTCACATATGTTTGATCACCTATTATTCATCAGTTTTATTAGTGCAATAATGCTTTGGAAAATTCTTCCTTCATATTAAAGTCCCAACCTCACTTTGATGTGTGAAAGTTGAGAACAAAATCCTCTTTAATATCTTATGTAATAATAATACTTACACAGGATCAATTAAAATCCACTTAATGCATGATTTTCATAGAATTTGAATCCTATCACATTTATTTATATGGTCTTTTATTTTATGTTATATAAAATTTATTGGTTCTTATATCTCACATGTATGTACATTTGTATACACACATAATTGCATGAATTCTACTATTTTTTTCTTCACACACACTTAGTATATACACACACATTCAATTGTTCATCAATATATGGGATACATGCATGTGCACATGTATTGTGCTTTTCATGAAACTAACTGGTTGTAGGACTTATTCCATGTGCATGTTACTCCTTCATGTAATAGTATATATGAAGATTCACTATTCTTATACATTAATGATACTCTTTTTGAAACACATCAAATGAAACTATCTCATGGAGTCTCACTCTATTCATGAAAACCAAGAGTATAAAGTGTAAGGATATCTTGAACCTTAGAATTATTTGAGGAAAAAGTTCTTCATGAAGCTTATTAGAGAGTGTGAAACACTTTTCAAAGGCCCTTGGAAATCATTAAACTTAATTAAATAAGAATTATTCATGGATATCCTATGCCCTTCGCAAACTAGTGGGGTTCTCAGATGCTTTGTTTTCTCTAAAAATGTGGCCTCTCGTGATATTTTTAGAAACATATCGGACTTGGGTTTGTCTCCTTTTATAGTCCAACATCATCGTGAAACACACTACCTAAACACTAGATTTTAAGCTGTATTTAATCTCTAAAAATAATTTAGATTCAAGGACTTATTCAAATTCTAAATCTGTTCAGATTTATCTCAAGTATACACTGAAAATCATAGCACCTTCTCATATATCCATTATGATTATATCCTCATGTGCATGTGATGAGGATCACATGATTATTCCTTTTTTCAAGAATCGAACTCATCCATGGTGATTGGATGTTTAATGGAATCCTAAAACTACATTTATATTTAAAACAATGAAACTTATTTAAATTATTCTCATTCATATAATACATTAGATTGCATGTATGATTTTGGTTTTATCCAAATACCTCAAACTGTCATCATCAACATGGAAGATGGTCAGTTGCGTGATCATCTGAATTTTGGCCAAATCTCTAGTGAACGGATGGTTCTCATGTTGCCAAAGGTAATAGGCGATGTCCCTAAGTGATCAGATAGTCGATATCATCTCAATCGAGAAACTCCCAAATGTATGACTGTTAATTGATGAAGGAACAGTACCCATTTCCTCCTATAACACATCGACATTGGAATATGTCCTCCAAATTATTTATTACTCAAATGGTGACAGTTTCTCAATTGAGCTAGTTATCGAGGATCATCATTGGTTACACCCATCACACACTCCACAATATTTTCACTCTTACATGGCCATCGGCACTACGGGAGTGTTCCATGAACCCATCCACTCTTGTGGGCCTTACACATGGGCCCTCCATGGGCTTATACATATCCCTACCACCTACTGTTTAGACTAGTTAGATCGCAATGGGTGTGGTAGAACTCAATCCCATATAAGCCTATGTTTTATCCTTGGCCTCAGCTAGCCAGTGGGTTAGACTTTTTTGCAAGTAAGGACACCTTTAATACTTAAGTATAAATGAAATTCCAAGCCTTCTCAAATAAAATTTCAATCCAAATACTCCTCAAAAATTCCAAACAAATCCTTTCTACATATCTTCTCAAATTTCATCTTCATGCAACTTCAAGCAAAATGTAGGCATGTTTTTCATAGACACATTTCAATCTCTTCTTTACTTCATGCAATATGAAATTCATATTTCATGGACTTCTTTAATATTACAAACATTATTGTAAATTATTTATCATTATTAACGCATGTATTAGAGATTTATGATAAGAATGATCAATTATTAGAGTTCCATGGAGAATTTCACAAACATGACATCCAATGTAATAAAATTATTCCATAACAATTCTCTAAGTTTTATCACTTCTCATCGTCAACTCACCAAACACATATTGAAAAAATATTGAAAAAAATGAAACATTGGGCCCAACACATTAATATAATAACATTTTAGTATACTAATGATACTGATGAAATTATATTAGTATTTTTGGAATATATTTAGAAGAATTTGGATGTTAAAGATAAAGAATAAAAAAATTAAGTGGATAATAATCACTTGATTGTTTGAATCTTCTCTTGAAGGATCCTTTGGAAATAAGTAATTGGATCACTTTCTTGTAATAAATGGTTTCTAAACATGATATAAAAATATATAAGTGGTTGTATGGTTAGGTATTTAAGAGTAATTTTAAATGTAATTTTTCCTTCAAGTAGGTGTAATTGAACTCCTTTTATAGATGAAAAAGAGGGACTTTTCCTTAGAACTAAAATTTAGGTGAGGGGTAAAGGTGTAATCACAAGAGAGTTAGTTGAGTTGGGTAAAGAAAGGTTGTAAAACATTTGAGTATGACTTTACCACCTAATAAAGGTCTTCTATAATGTTTTTTTCATTTAAACTTAAAAAATTTGATCCATTTTATGTTACCTATTTTTACCCTTATTAACCATTATGAAATATTTACCATGGTAATTGTTATTTTTTACTAAAAATATAAAATGAATCCTATTAATAAATTTCACTTCTATGATTTCTATTTTTTGACTTCATTTAATCTAATTAAATTTCTAAATATAAGAAAATTATATTTTAAATTAAAACATAATATATAGAATAAACAAGTTTTTTAGAAAAATGTCGTGTAATACATTAAGTGTTTTTCAATATTATTTCTAAAAAAATAAATTTCAATGAGTGTTAATATATTTATTTACATATTTAAACATAATATTAGATAAATTATTTAAAATATATAAATTTAATTTATTTAGTTAAAATTATACAATTTTTATACTTTTTTTTAAATAACTCTTTTACTATGGAACTAATATTTACTTTGGTAACATATTTGTTATATTAAAAAACAAAAATGACCTTATTTGAAATTTTGGATAAGATTATTGAAAATAATTTTATTAGACTCAATTTCTGGAGTTCATAAAAAAAATTAATATCAATGCATGTAATGCATTAAAACAATTTTTAGAAAGAAAAAAATATATTTTTTAAACAAAAAAAATTGTTCATATTCTATTCTAACTGAAAATATTTTTTTATGAACATTAATTTATTTGTTTATATATATTAGTAATATATTAAATATTATTCAATAGTGATCAATTGGTTTAAAAATACACAATATAAATAAAAATTATAATTCTTTGAAAAAAAATCTTATTTATCACTAAATGATTTTATTCATAATTATTTAAAATTGAATAAATATTTAATATGAATCAAAATTTATCAATAAAATTATGCTAAATATAACCTTTATTATTCTTTAAAAGTAAATTTTATGGAAATGAAAAAATGTATAAAATACACATAAAAATGAGAATATAAAATTTATTAATAATTATATGATTATATAAACCTAACTTCTACTTACAAATCCCCTAAAAACTGTTACACAATATCTAAGGGTATGGTAAGAAATGTTAGTTATAACAAGTTGTTATTCAGCTTTCATTTTTCTCATAGCAATTTCCATGAGCTTGAACATATCCCACAAACAATTTTTCTCATGTTGTACTTATTATAGTTCATATTGGTATTGGTCTAGAGAAATCCCTAAAGAAGCTACATCCCTTACAGGCTTCAAAAAATGAGATTTATGAGGAATATTTCTACTAATTGATGACATTTCATAAATTTTTTAGATATATATCTCATAATTTGGTAATATGTATTTATACCCACCTATTAAATGGTTATATTGAAACTATCATATAAGATAAATGTCTATATAAGACTAATGTCCATATATAATGGTCGGGTTTCATTATTATATATAGAAAAAAATCATTTTTCTAATTTTCTTAACTTTTATATTTCTAATTCTCTACCTTACTTATGTAGTTTCAATTGGGGTTATGATATTCATGGAAAACTATGGGGATAAAGATTTTATATTCGTGGTATTTATATTTACTTTCACATTTATTACTATTTTACTTTTATTAATTATATTTCATATTGTATTATCATAATTTATTAATTGTTATCTTGAAATGTAATATTTTATCTTAATAAAATATATCATGTTTCATTTTAGTTTGGTGTTACATGTGAAATAATATATTCAATATAGTACTAAACTACAATACAACATTCGAACATAGTGTAAGTGTAATGGAACTTAGGAATCATAGATCTATATATGATATATTTGAATTACTGAAGGATGTAGAGTATTAAGTTGAGATCAAGTAGAGGTGGGACAAGAAGAATCATAGATTGACTTTTATAGAAGTTTATTGATTGAAAGATACTAAGGGACTTTTCATTTATGTGAAGTTACAACCATTATAATTATATTGATATAGATGGTCAAAGAATCAAAGTTCATGAAGATAATTTTGTGATCCTAGCCAAGATTTTTGAAAGATTGGAATACTATTGATGATAAGTTTCATAGAGGATTTGACAAAGTCAAAACTCCAATATCTTTAGAAGTTATTGAAGTTTTTTGACTAGATACTTGAAGTGAGTAGGGGTTTCAAATAGAATTTAATGTGTTCCCAATATTTATCAGAGATTGTTTGGATATATAAAGGGGGGACATCATTCGAGCTAATGCTAGTTTTTTGTTGAAAAAAAGATGTACGGTATTCAAAGTGAAGAATATCATCAAGATCTTAACCTATATTCATTAGAATATATGTAAGGTAAAAGAAGTTATTCATTGATTTGAGGTGAAAAAAAAACTAATGTTTTGGAATATCAAAGTTTTGGATATTTAATTTTTATAGGTTGATGTTTTTGAGAATAAGTTACTTTTCTATTTATAAATATCATAGGATAATCTACACATTTTTACTAGTGGGAACCAATATAATAATATTATTAATAGAATTTTTGTGGGATTCACTTGTGAGTAAATTTTGATCCCTTCCCATACCACAATAATTTCAAATTGGTTATATTAGAAATTTTTTGACTCTAACATCCCAAATAGAGCAAGGATTAGATTCCATCATTAGTGTCGAACCTTATAAAAATGTGTGTGCATTTTTTTCTTGTTTACCTTAATATATATGAGCAGCATTGGATTATTTTCTTGAGATAATCTAGGCCTTAAAAAGTCACATAGGTTTACTTAAATTTAAACGGAAGTTATAAGTCGAAGCACTCATTAAATCCCCCATTCTCAGTGGTTCAACCATTCCTATGTAACACAAAAAAAAGTGTTTAGGATTAATGAATGATTGATGGAAAAATCTACAAAATATAGAAAAATCTGGTTATCCACTTTGATGTATTAGGAAATTATACCACCTCGTGATGGGTGTGTCAAAATTTGGCATCACTATCAAGGATCCAAAATAGTCTTTAACTCTTTATTCTTTTCACATTATGTAAATAATAATATCTAATTTTCAAATAAAAATAATACAACTAAAAAATTAAAAAAAAATATTTGTTCAAAATGTATTCAAATTTATATTATCATATATCAAATAAATACTCTTGGGTGAAACAAGAAGAATAATTTTATTATAAAGAGAATCACAATTAAAAGAGATTAGAGTAAATATGAAGAAGGTGAGGAACCAAGTATAATTTATAACTAAATATCTCCTTAAACTCAATGAGTGGTAGTTGGACCAAGAAGAACCATAACTGGTGGAGGAATATCTATCTTCACTCATCTTTTCTATTTAATAGCCTTTGGAGGACAAGAATGAATTTCTTAAAGATTTACAATAAAAAATTTCTCAGCCACTGATAGAGGATATTCATAAAAAAAAATTCTAGCTAATGAACATGTGAGAGGATAAACAGTTTTTTAATATATTTTAAAATCATTTTTTAGAAGGTAACCTACAACATGGCCATACCATATTTTAAGAATAATAAACAGCACCACTTTTTAATTCCATATATTTATAAGAAGCCAATATCCTAGTGGTGGAATTTTAAGAAAAGATGGGGGAGATTGACTACATTCCTCCATCCATGAAAACTTAACTCCAATAGAAACTTTCCATTGAAGAGGATATTGAATCTGAACTACTCAGGAAAATAACATTTTCTTGAATTTATCTCTTTCTAATTTTATTGAAACTAAATTGATCATTACCTCTCACTGTTTAGATTTTTCATATTCAAAAAACGTATGGATTTCCCTAGAGACTAGAGAAGAAGATAATGATTCCACTGATAAGGAACATATGAAGCTCCCTAAACCCATTTAAAATGTTCTTGAGGGAGTAAATAAAGACTTTTTAGTGTCTTTTCCTAGAGAAACTGAGTCACGAGATATCCACTTTGATCTATAGATTTTTAATAATGATTCATATTTCTTCAATTCTATTCCAAATAAATTATTAATTAACATTCCTTTTTATAATTCTATTAATAAATAACATCATGATAAATACCTAGATGTTGAATAATAATCCATACAATTAGTGATTTAATTAAAAGAGGAACCATTATTATTTATTCACCCACCAAGAAAGTGGTACTTAATCATAATGGGGATGGACTTGATGTAATCTACCCTTGGGGACCTCAATAACTGGTGTGAATTGGAATAAACAACATGTGGTAGTTCAAATAAAACAATTCACACCCCCATCATAATTGTTGTGTTTATTAGTACATACTTTCTAGGGGGGGTCAAAACCTAGTACCCAATTGGGGGGGTTAAACCAATATTTATCCAATTATTTTCCATTTTAATTCTTTTTATATATTTTACATTCAAAAAATTCCTGATTTATTCTAAAAAAATTGTAGGTTTTTAATGGGAATAATCTACGAGGTTAACTCATGGTTTCAACTACTAATAAGTCAGGTTATATCATTCCTTTATCCCATATATTGTTTAATTCTTGATCAAATTCTATATAAAAAGATGATAAGATCCTTTTTTAATCAAAAATAGTGTTTTAATAGTTTAAGTGTGTGGGGGTACCAATCATTTTAGGATTCTCATATTTTTATCTAATTTTAATTTTTGGTGTGTTTTTAGGTTTTAAAATTAGGCTTTAAATTTCATACTTCCTAGTGAAAACTTTCATCCTAGTTTTGGATATTTCACTGATTCTGAAGTTTTTGAACTTATATGATTTCTAAGTGCGTTTCTCCACTACTTTAAAAAAATGGTTTAATAAATAAGAGAGGTATTTTAAATGGAACAAAATTAAGTGGAGCTGGAATTACAACATGAGGAGACTGTAATGTTTAACTCTAACTTAGACATCTTTTCCATAATGAAAAAATAACACCTCAGGTATCCAACCCAAAATATATTAATATAAGTGCTTTAAAACTAGATTAAAATGGTAAACTAGGATCCCACATAAAGTTTTTAGACATTTCTATATATAAAATAAAGAAGATGAAAAAAAAATAAAAAGTGCCTAATTATTAAAAAATGAAATTATTTTAGGTATGGGAATATTGAACACTAAAAAAGTGGAAATTGACTTATAATAATTTCATTTGGGTAGTATCAATGAATTGGGAAATTGATATTTAGTATAAGGATCTTAAGTATAGGAATTTATGATAGTTCCACTTGTTAAAATCATAATTAAAATAAATTCTCTTTTGTTTACAATCTTGGGACTATAATTGATTTAATCATAGTGGATAATGGTTGTAAATTATAGAGGAGTTAAGATATTTTCAATAATAGATACATATTTATGATTTTTATTTTTTATTTTTTATTTTTATACCTAGACAGGATAATAATTTTTATAAATTTAATTCTTATTATTTATTAAGAGTACAATATTCAAGTATGGAAGAATTGATAGAGATAATATTTTCATTAATTTTTCTTTGAACTTAAATGTTTTAAATCCCTCTAATTTTTTAATTTAAATATGACTCTTGCATTAAAATATTATAATAATAATTTGGATTGAATTTTGAAAATGGATTAAATATTTATTTTTAAGATTTCTTATTCATCATTGATATGATTTGGTAAAGTTATACTTTTGATTTTAAGTGATAATTTAACATAAATTTATAATTAGACCATGATTTTAATATTTCATGGAAATTCTAGTTTTGTGAATTTAATTTCATGCAAGTATTTTTATCCTGTAATATTCTATGTTTCAAATTTAAATTTAAATTTTTTTATCAGATTTATACACTTTTAGGATACATATATTAGTTTAAGGCCTTCAGATGGAAATTTTGACATAATTTAGAGGAATAAAATAAGAATATTTCATTAAACTAAATCCACATATAGTTTAATTATTTATAAGGTTGACAACATGGAACTAGGGATTTATTTTGACTCGTTTTTTAACTTTCCATTTTAAAACTTGTATAACCCTCTCTATAATTCCATTTATCATAATCAACCCATAATTTAATGATCTATAATAATGGTTTCACTTTCTTAAATTTTAAGGATATATTAGGTTTAAAATTTTAGATAATTAATAAAAAAATACATAAAAAAGTTTACACTTCCATAGAGAGTACATTTTTTCTACAAAAAAAATATTCTTAAATCTATACCATTGTTTCATTCAATACACTTTTTTCATTTTAAGATGAGTCGCCATAGTAGAAATGTTGAACTTGATATAGTTCATATACATATTTACATCCTATGAAAAAACACTTGAAAATGTGGGATGGTCAAAACAAAACTTAGTAAGGGAAACAAAAATGGTGTAATCATGTTAGTCTAGTAAAAACCATAGAAACCCATGAAAATGTTTAGTATTTTCACAAAAACAATTTGGGTGCCTAAATAAAATATATCCACAAGAGAAAATAAAAATTTTCTCAAAGATAAAATTTTAAAATCATTATAGGAAAATACATTTATAAAGTAAACATGAGGAATATGATATCTCATTATAACTTTCATTGAAAAACAAAACATTCACCTTTAAAAGTTTATAAACTTTTCTTTCCTTGTGAAATCAAAAGATTTACATAAAACCCCATAGTATTCATAAAAAAATTATCTTGGAGCATCATATTAATAACTTTTTTCACTCATGTTTAAAACATTCTATAAAAACTAATGCTCGGTTAATTCCATAGAAGTAACCTATGAGGTTATCTCCTTCATTTTTCACCTTCGAAGGATAATCATTTCTAGTGAATTGGAGAGCTATATTAGGCTCACCCATCATTATAAGCAATATTGGGATCATGATTCATTATATATAATTCTAAAGTGGTGTATCATGAACAAAAAATTTATAATCCTTAACTTTTATTCATAAAAACTTGAAGAATCACCTGACCCCATAAATAAAATCAATTTTCATTTTTGAATAAAAATGTACAGAAATATACCTTTATTTTGAAATTAATTTACGAAAAATATTCCATGAAGAATGGGAATAGGATATTACTTTAAAATACATGAAAAATTAGAGTAATATTTATAAATAATAGTGGCTATAATGGTAGGAAAAGGTATCCAAGTTGTATAAGTTAAAAAAATCACTAGTAAAAAAATCAAAATGAACAGTATGATATACCTTAAAAGGATTACTTTTATAAAAAAATATAGAAAGTAAAAATTAGTTAAAAATTAGATTTAAAAATATTTTATCTGTATATAATAAAATTCTTGGAAAATTTTTAGGAACATGTATATAGAGGAGAAACATTTGAAATAAATACTTTAAAACATGGTTTTAAGGGAAAATATGCTACCTTAAGTCTTGTTTAGATTCATACATTCTCTAACTCAATTATAATAAAATTTTATTAATTATTTAATTGATTAAGAAAAATTTTTATATTTAGTAGATTATAATTGTTCCTTTTTTTCAATTATTACCATTTTTTATTTAGTTACTAAAATATTTGAGCTCCTATAGTTCATTCTAGGGTCATTCGGTTTATAACATCAAAATAACATCGGTGTGTTGATTGTGGTCAAAGGGGTCATGTTTACATCATCTAAAGAATATTAAATATGTTATAATTATCATTTTATACATTAATTACACTTTTTTAACCATCCATATTATGTGGTCATGAAAAATGAAGAACATCATGTCATGGAGGCGGTAGTTCATACGTACGCATGAACGACATTTTCATTTTTCTACTATGTGTAAAAGAAATAATGTAAATAGTATTTTATTCTTATATAATAATAAATATGTTATAGATTTCATATTTATTCATTATTTCAATCAATATGTTCATCCATGTGAGGTGATAATAAAAAATAAATCACATTGCTTCATAGAGGTGGTAGTCCACATGTACAAACGAGTGACTTTATCATTTTCCGATGGATAGAAAAAGAGATGAAAATGGGTTCTAAAATTAAAATAATGATATTTTAGTATATTTAATATAATTATTATATTATATCGCTGTTTTTAAATAATATTTTAATGATATATAGGAATAAATAAACATGAGAACACCTGATTAAGAGTTATGCATCTTCTTTGGGAAACCTCCTTTGGATTGGGCCTTAAGCATTATAGGATTGGTAATTTTGTGATATAAGTAAATATAAGATGTGGTTAACTTTATTGGGAAGAAAGTTGGGTAGGTATTGGTCAATATAAAAGGCTCAAAGTATTTGAATAAGATAGGAGAGTAGGTGGCCTTTTATAAGTGAGGGGAGTGGCACTCTTGTAATTATTCTTAACTTTTAAATATTATAAATGTATTGCTCGTGGGAAGCTAGCACTAAATCAATTAAGGTTTAAATATAAGGTTATAATTGTCAAAATAATAACATATAATAAGATTTAATATTTTATTTTGTGGCCATTTCACCGAGTTTATCTCTAATTAACTCCTTTTACCCTTTACTGTGGAGAAAACAATTTATCATCGTTATATTCATTATGACCAAAATTGAAATAGAAATCATTACTAAATTTTAACCACATGATTCAAAAATATTTAATCCATTTTTCAATATTCTATCTATATGAGTGGTATAAATTAATTTTATTGTAAAAACACAAAACTCAATAAAACCCCATTTTTTAGATAAATGTGTTTTGAAGCCTAAAAAAGAATTTATAAAAAAATAAGGTATAATGATGATTAATATGAAATTAATTAGAATATTTTTATTAAAATTGTCTTAATATTAATTTAAAACCAATCCAAAATATAATGGTACTTTTTAAATATTCAAAAATAAATTATAGTTTTTATAAAAATTGATATTTTTTAACTATTCACCCGAAAAATAAAAAATTCAGAAAAATACCAAAAAATAATCTTAATTTAAGTTTGATATTGTGATATAAAAAATGAATAAAATTTTATAAAATTAAATTCTCAAAATTCATAAATTTAAGTTTTAAATATAGCCATATAATTTATGAAAGGTAATTTGGTTAAAAATTATTATTTATTTTTCTACTAAAAATTTTCTTAAAATAAGTATAGTGAATATGTATCAATAAAATATAATAATTAATATTACTAAGACATGAAATTTATTAATTATTAAAATTCTTTGGGTTTTCATATTCTTCCCCAATTTAAGAAATTAAATCCTCATAACTTTATTCTTTACTTAAATAAGTGGGGTATTTTTCTTTTATAGATTTGTATGGTTCCCATGTTTATTCTTCAATAATTTAGTTTTTTCATAAAAATTAAACCAGAAAAGTCACCTAATTCTACAAAACATTCTCTCTATAATCTATAATCTAAACTGTATTTTCCTCATAAGAAATATTCTCTTCTAATTTAACTATATCCGGGCTCAATACATGAGGTTCATTATGTACATATTTCCTTAACAAAGAAACATAAAACACATCATGTGTCTAAGATAAACTCAGAGGTGATTCTAAATTATATTTAACTTATCCCACTTTTTATAGAATTTCATATGGACCAATATAAAATGAACTTAATTTTCCTTTCCTACCAAAATTCATAACACATTTCTAAGGACATACTTTAAGAAAAACATGATCCCCTACCACAAACTAGAAATATTTCATATGGTTACCTATATAAATTTTCTACCTACAATTAGTTTCTCTCATATAGTGATAAATTATATTTACCTTATCAACCATATCTTCTACTAATTCTAGTCCCAAAAAGTTCCTTTCACTAAATTTTTTCCAACATGCTGGAGTTTAACACCACTTTCTATATAATGCCTCTAAAAGTTTCATTTGTATACTATAATGATAATTTTTATTATAATAAAATTACACTAATTAATAAAAGATATTGATCCTAAATTCCCTAATAATCCAATGAGAAATCTTGAATTATATCTTCTAAATTCTGAATTTTTCACTCCTAATGTCTTTCATATTGAGGATTAAAGGGTGTACTTAAATTTAATTAGTTACCCAACATATTTTGAAGTCATTTCAAAAAAATTAATCTAAATATGGGATCATGGTCAGATATAATAGAGATAGTAACTACAAGTAATCTAACTCTCTATTTAAATGAAATCCTAGAAAGTTTATCCAAATACAAAATATCTAGAATTGGAAGAAAATAAACAAATTTTTTCAAATGATCTATAATAAATCAAATTTCATTATTATCTTTAGATATCATTGGTAATCCCAAAACGAAATCCATAGATATATTCTCTCATTTCCATTCAAGAACTGGAAAGGATCAATCATCCCCTTTGGTAGTTTCCATTCAGTTTTAACCTATTGAAAAGTCATACATTACATGGTAAAATCATAAATATCTATTTTCATTCCGCCCCACCAATAATATTCTCAAACTTCTCTATACATTTTAGTGATTTTAGGATGAATATAAAATGGACAACTATGAGCTTAATTTAAAAATTCATTATTCAACTATAAATCACTTACCACACACAACCCTTTTCCAAATCTCATAACACCTTCTTTTTCAATGTTAAATTCAAGAAAATTACACTTCTTAACCAATTAAAATATTTCTTAAAAATCAAGATCTTATTTTTGAACATGCTTAATTTTGACTAACAAATATGACTACACTAACAGCTGAACCAAAAGAGATAAAGTTTATGCATACATGATTTCTAGGCTAAAATTAATTAAATCATTAACCAATGGATCATGTTCCAAATATAAAATGGTTAGTGATACATTATGTTTTCAACTAAATCCATTAACTTCCTTGTTTTATTTATCTAGATGATAGTGATTCATGTAATAATAATCCTTTATCAGTTACAACCATCTTCTCTACCTCATGTTAAACTCTTTTTGGGTTAATATATACTTAAAATTTTATGGTTAGTATATATTTTAAATTTTACCCCATATAAAATGTTCCTCTAAATTTTTAAATAAAAACCAACCATGTAAAGATCAAGATATGATATATGGAAATTGTGCTCATCGAGTTTCAATTTATGTGAAGCATATTCAATTACCCGATGATCTTGTATCAATATATAATTATTTCTATTTTGAGAAGCATCAATGTAAATAAAAAATTCACCATTTCTTGTTGGTAAGAAAAACAATAAAGCATTAACCATTCTTATTTTCAATTCCTGAAAACATTCATCACATTCCATTTTCCATATGAATTTAACTCCTTTTTGAGTTAACGTTTTTACTAAAGTGGTTAGTGCTTACCCCAAGGGAAAGAATATTTTATTAAACAAAGAAAGAGAGTTAAAAAAGTTGAAAACATGAAATTTTACAAAAATCCCTCTAAAATAGGGGCATGATCCCATTAGGAAGATAATTATAAAAAACACAACCATAAATATCAACTCATTTTTTCCAAACCATACACAATATAATTCTTTTCATGGAAGACATATGTGATAAAAAAGTGCACCATTGAGAGAGAATCGATTTATTTAAACTAGTGGGTAGTGAGTTTCCAAGATAAATGATTTTTTCCATTTCATGGTACATAAACCAGGAGGATAGAGTCACACTCAAACTGTATCTTGTTCTAACCTCATTTCTTATCCATTTTCACTGCACTTTTTATAGCTAGCATCTCAACTTATAATGATGTTGAAATTCAACGAGATCTATAAATACACCCCATAATTTCAGTATTAGAATCCCTGAAGGCCACCCCAAAACATGCAGGTTCAAGATTACCATTGTATTACCTATCAATATTACATTTGATCCAATCCATGAAAGGGGATATCCATAGAACTTCCATCATGTCGTGCAGGCTTGAAAAATTTAGAATTTATATGACATTTATATGTATTATCCACTCTTACACCACTTTATTTTTAGTCGGATCAACAGTTATGTGATCTTTAGAAATAATATTCCCAAAAAATAAATATTCTATAAGTGAAATTCTCATTTTATAAATTTTCCATAAAAAATATTTTATTTTAATATCAGTAGAATAATCATTTTATGTTTATCATGTTCCTCATTACTTTTATAACAAACCAAAATTTCATCAATGAAAACCACCAAAAATTTATCCATATACTCATGGGAAACTCTATTTATAATATATATAAATATATAATGTTAATTAACCAACCTAAAAGGAATAACCACAAACTCATAAGAGCTATACCTAGTACAAAAATGAATCCTCTGAATGTCTCCATCCTTCACTTTTATCTCATGACAATCAGACATGAAATAAATATTTAAAAAATATTGAGCACCATTTAGATAATAAAATAATTCTTTGATATGATGAAATAGATACTTTTTCTTAACAGTGATGTTATTGAGTGCTCTATAGTCATTAAAAATCCTCATGGAATCGTCCTTATTTTTAACAAAAAAAAGATCATCCCAAGGTGAAGTGTTAGGATGAATGAAACCATTATCAAGAAACTCTTGTAACTACTTTTTCAATTTCAAAAGTTTTACTGGATACATTCAATATGGGGTTTTAAAATTATCTTAGCATCATGTACTAAGTCAATAGTAATTAAACATCTCAGTCAGGAATAACACTAGGTAAATCATCAGTAAATACATCCTTATATTCATTTACTATAGGTGTATAAATAATTCGAATAGTTATATTTTTTTAAATGATATGTGAAAGATAAATTTCACACCCATATTTAATTAGTTTCTCATATTCTTAATATGTTATCAAAGGTATGCATTAATTATTATATACAAAATGAAACTCATTATAAAAATTGAATATGACTGCTTTAGATCTTCAATATATCTTATCATGATAAACTTAAATCTGATCTATACATAGAATAACATAAAACTCTAAAATGGTAAAGAAAATAAGGATTGTAGGGAAAAAATTATAAATTTTATAATAGGAAGATTTCTATAAATTATTATTTCCATAATACTACCCTCAGGTTCTTTTACCAAAAGTTATCTTGTAATATCTTATGATGGTATTTCCATTCTACTAGAAAATTTCCAAAAAATAAAATAATTCATGGATCTAAAATCAAACAATACTTTGGAATAATTTGTATAAATAAGTAATTTTCCTAACACCACTTCATTTAATGGTCCAGTATCTATCATATGGAAACCCTGATCTTTTATTACACAATTAAACATAATTTA
Source organism: Viscum album (assembly GCA_963277665.1). Taxonomy (NCBI): domain Eukaryota; kingdom Viridiplantae; phylum Streptophyta; class Magnoliopsida; order Santalales; family Viscaceae; genus Viscum; species Viscum album. The sequence continues at coordinate 295,271,728 of OY728158.1, forward strand.
TTACATAAACATCACTTGATACAACATAGAAGATCGAGAGGTATAGTGTATTTGGGGCTTAGAATCATTACATAACAACTTCAAACATGAAATACAAAATATTTATTGAAAACTTCCTTTACATGACCACTACATTCCCTCATACTTAGCATTGCATGGGATAACCTGAGGACATGCATAAGAAAAGGGTGAGCTATAAAGCCCAGTAAGGGAATAAACATGGTATAAAATGAGGAATAAAATACATTGTATACAATAGGAATGTCATTAGATCACAATATAATCATAAACATAAAGTCATGATAAAGCATGATAATCATAACATGGAAATGTGGCAACAACAATTAACATAGAATTAGTATGAGTCGAGGCTCATTGCACATGGAACATGAGTAAATCCTCATTGCACATGAAGAATGAGTAAAACCTCATTGCACTTGAATTATCATGAGTAAACACCCATTACACATGATGTATCATGATATTATTCTTAACCCAATGCAATGGAATTCTATAAGGGCGCACCCTTCTTAAATATTTTATTTCATGCATAAGTGTGCCACATGGATCATATAACATGGATTCATAAAACATAATAATTTATTCCACAATAGAGGAATGTGGAATTAAAACATGAAACTTTATAATCAATAAGTAAATGTGCATAAAGGTGAATGCCCTTGATAGATAAATGGGCATGGTATTCACTACATAATGAAATTATCTTGGAAAATCGATGCAATTTTGGCAGTGTAACGGCGTGACGTAAGAATTCATAAAAATGGTTGATGAGAGAGAAAGGGGTTTCTAATCATATTTACATTAAATAGACATTAAGGGGGTCATATAGATACATTTCCCAACAATTTTAATTCAATTTAGAGTCATGATACAAAAGAATTTCTTGAATGTAAAAGAGGAGAGAGAAATTCCTTTCGGAATTTCGGCATAGTAACGGGTCTACATGGGAGGAATTTAGTGAGAGAGAAAGGGGTATACAATCCTTAAAACATTAATAGGTAAGTATGGGGGAGGTTTTAAACCATACCCCAACATTTATTTTTGAAATTAAAAGGGCATAACAATTTAAAGAAAATTGGGCAAAAATGAGAAAGGAAGAAAAACCCTTACTTGGAAGTGTTCTTCTAAAGGCTTGAGAGAGGCTTAATAGAGGATTATTGGGAGCTTAGAGAACATTGGGAGGATACTAGAGAGATTATTTTAGAGGTTTGAAGAACTCCAAAGGATTTGAGTGAGGAGGAAAAGGGAGATTGGGTGGGTTTATATAGAAAAGGTGAGGGAATTCTTAATTATTTAGGTTTGGGACACCTCACATTAAACTAATCCAAACCACAAACCATCCCATGGTTTTTGCAAACAGTTTTTAGAAAAGGGAAGTGGAAAATATTATTTTATAAGGCCAAATTCCAAACTTCTTAAAATAATTGGGTTGCTTATGTGGAGGTGAGTCACACTCCCAAGGAAATCAATTTAAAAATACAAGATGCTTAATAAGCCTTGAATAGTCCATTAATGATTTTTGAAATAATTCAAAAACCCCAAAATCACATTATTTTAATTTTAAAACATATATTGGCCTTAAATAAGGCTTATAGTATTTTATTACATCACTATTGGGTCATTATGATTTCATAAAACACATTATATATTTAAACGGTATTTAATTTTTACCCAAAAATTTGACTGTCTCAGAAAATTATGAAAAATTAACCCTTGGATAATTTCGACATCCTGATTCCAGAAATAATATTTATTTTATCTAAATAATTTTCTAAATATGTTAATTTTTACTTTTAAAATAAAAACCGACATTTATCAAAAATTCATGGGTTTTGACAAAAATGGATTTCAAACCTTAATAAAAATTACGATTGCATTCATAAAATTATACAATCATTTATATTTAATAAAAATTAATTTAATAATAATAATAATATTCTATTAAAATATTATTTAATTTAAAAATCCATTAATTCATCAAAATATATTTCTTAGTTGAATATTAACTAAATATACTATGTGTGCTTTATAAACCATCTACAAGGTAAAAATAATTACATGAAGGTATATTCATTATTATATACCAAAAATAATGTACATGAACATAGTGTTAATGTCTTGTTACATAACCCCTTATAACACTCGCATAATATCGAAGGGCAAGCTGTGAAATGGTGACCGACTCTTGGGGTGGCTCGGATAACATTGCTTGGGTGGTAATCTCTATCAACTTCCACTTCTCTTGTAGGTGGTTCTGCTTGAGCATAACATATTCAAGCTCGGATTGGGCTTGGTCAAGAGCAAATCCCAAAGATGCAACCTCCTTTCTGAGCTCTAACAAATGGGCTTTGTATGGGGCACGTCTACTTGATGAGGCCACAGCTTCCTTTTTTTGAGTAAATTGGATTTGTTAAAGCCCTATATTTATACTATTCATGTGATCACTTTTCAATGGCTATATTAAAAACGGTCACAATTCTTAAAATTATTTTAAAATACAAAAAACATAAAACCAAATAAGTTGACATTTTATATACACATTTTACATAAAAATACATTTAATTAGATCAAGAGGGATTTCCATTAATGAAAGTTTGGGCCGTTACATATCATAATAGTATAAAAATACTTTTCTACACCTTTTTAATTTTATTCAAGATGATTCCAACCTTGAGTAAATAAATTCTGACATATATTAGTATAATTCCTCAAATCATTAAAATTAAACCATATCACAGGTGGATAACTTTCTTTTTTTCCATTACTAATATGATTCAAACTTTTTTCCTTATATTCATGAGCCAAATTATTGAGATTACCACATTGGTAACACTTTAATAATCCCATAAAACATTATTTAAAATTTATTTTACTATATTTTGAGCATTTGGGGGGGGTGGGGGATTGCCTCTAGGTTTCTTGGTTAACTGATTCTCTATTTACTGTCAACTTGACCTCACCTTACCATTATTTTCATGAAGTTCATAAGTGTCATAAAACTTTATCCCAATTTTCTCATTACAAAAAACAAATTTTTTATAACTTTTAAATTCTTTAGAGTCCAACACTCTTCAAAAACATAGTTTTGAAACTATGTAAAATCTATCAATTTTACTCTCATAGTCCATAATGAAATTCAGTGAACACCTTAGGAGTCTAATAAAATTTAATTCATAAGTAGACATTGAGTCATCTTCCTTTTTTCAACTCTAGAAAATGGTTATCCATTCTAATTTAAAGAAATTTTGGAAAATATTTCTCAACAAAAATATCATTAAATACCATCCACTCTATGTCATTAATCTGTTTCCTCTTAGTATTCTTATTCAAATACCACCATCGATCAATTTCACCATAAAAATGATAAATAGTAAGATATTACTTTTTATGTTCCATATATACTAAAACTTAAAATATTATCTCTAATGAATTAATTCATCCTTTAGCATTTATAGGGACTGAAGATCTACCAAAATCTAGAGGGTTTTATTTCATGAAATGATCCACTATAGATATATCCCTTTGTGGAGAATTTTTTCACACTCTTTAATGGGTGTCACCATTAATAGTCTTCATTAACTAAGCTAAAACTACCACAAACTAATCCATTCCAAAAATTCTAGGTTTTTTATTCAAAAGGATATTATACCCTTGATTCCATCCTACTTCAACTGCCATATTTCCTCTATGAAAAACCATTCTGAATAGACATGTATTAAATGAATCAATGTATAAATCTTAAAAATCTATCCCGTGATAATATAAATATATATTAAAATATCTTAAAAGTGTCTTTTAACATCATTCAATAACCTAAAGTTATTTAACCCTTTTCCCCAATACCAATTATAATATCATTTATCATAATCAACCAATCATTATATAATTTATAATAAGGTTTGTGCTTTATTATATTTTTTGGATCCTTAAGGTTTAGAGTTTTATAAAATTAGTTAAAACATTATATAACAAAGTTTACATTTCTAAATAGTGTACATGTTTTCAAAAAAGTAGTTTCTTAAATTTATTTCCATATTTCATTCAAGGCATTTCTTCTTATTTTAAGATGAGTCGCTATAGAAAAAAGAACGATCTTTATATAGTTTATAAACATCCTTATATATTAGAAAAATAATTTCAAAATGTGGTATGAGTAAAAAAATCTCATTAAGGGATAAAAAATAAATGAATCCCATTAGTCTAATAAAAACATGAAAATACATGAAGAAGTTTACCTTTTTCAAAATAAAACACTGAGCACATAAACAAAAAATATTCACATGATAAAATGAAATTTTATCAAAGAAAGCTTTTAAAACCCACTAGTATTGTGGAAAATCATGAAGTAAACATGAGGAATATGATAACTCATGAAAAACATTCATTGAAAAAAAAAACTATTCACCTTTAAAATTTCATAAACTTTTCCTTCCTCATGAAATAAAAATATTTCTATAAAAACCCTTAGAATGCATGAAATAAGTATCTTATAGGATCATAATCATAACACATGTTCAATCATGTTTAAACCATTTCAAAATAACTAATTCCTAGTTAATTCCATTCAAGTAACCTACCATGTTATCTCACTCATGTTTTTCCTTTCAAGACTAATCATTTCCCAATGCATTGGAGAGATATATTGGGATCACCTATCATCATGAGATATATCAGTCTCACATTAAATCATATATAATGATCAAGTATTTTATCATGAATATAATATTTTTAATCTTGTAATTTTCATGATAAAACACTTGAAAAACTCATTTGAACCCATAAGAAAAATCTTTTTCCATTTTTATATAAAAATATGGAGAAATGTCCATCTATTTTGAAAACTATTTAAGTGAAATATTTATATAATAAAATGAATAGGATATTATTTTCAAACCCTGAAAAAATTTTAGAGGAATATTTATAAAAAAATTATAATGTTATGAAAATACAGTCAATTTATATGCGTTAAAAATCATTCTTTTTCACTTTGGTGAAAATTTCCAAATCACTCATACATTATAAGTTAAAAAGATTAATTTAAAAAACTTTTAATGAAAGTAGGTAATGGTTGAAAATAAAATTTAAAAAATATTTGATATATAAACAATATCATCCTTGGAAAATTTTTAAGAACATGGATATGGAGGAGAAATATTTGAAGGAATACTTTAAAACAAGGTTTTAAAGAAAAATATCTTATCTTAAGTCCAGTATAGCTTTATACATTATCTAAATCCAAAATAATAAAATTATATTAGTTATTTATATAATTAAGAACATTTTTAATTTTCATTACATTATCATTATTCATTTTATTTTATTTATTATCACATTTTATTTAGTTAATAAAATAATTAAGATCACTTTGGTCGTTTTTGGGTCGTTTAGTTTATAACCTCAAAATAGAATTAGTGTTTTAACTATGGACAAAGGGTTAAATATTATATAATATCCATAATTTTATTTTTATACATTCAATATAATTTTATAATCATCCATGTAATGTGTTCATGAAAAATTAATCACATTATGTTATGAAAATGGTAGTCTATACATACGCTTTAATGGTGTTTTAATTTTTCTACTAGTTGGAAAAGAAATAAAGTAGATAGTATTTTAATTTTATATAATCATAAAACAATTTATACATGTCATTTTTATTCAGTATTTATATCCACATTACCATCCATGTGAGGTGATAATGAAAAACTAATCACATCACTGTGTGGAGGTGGTAGTCCACACGTATGCATGAGGGATGTTATCATTTTCCAAAGAATGTAAAAAAGAGATGAAAAGGTTTTGTTAAATAAAAATAATAAAATTTAAGTATATTTAATAAAATTATCTTATTATTTCATCATGGTTAAATAATATTTTAAGGATTTGGAATAATAAATAAATATTAAAACACTTAGTAAAGAGTTATACCTCACCTTTGGGAAAACGCTTTTAGTTTTCACATTAAGACTTCTAGAATTGGTCATTTAGTGATAAAAAGACCACTATGGTGTGGGGAGGTATTTTGGTAAGGTATTTTGATAGGTATTTTGCTTCATAAAAGGCTTAATGTTTGATAATAATAGAATATCTGAGGTTCCCTTTTATAAGTTAGGGATGTGGTGCTCTTGTAATTATTCTTAACTTTAAAATATTATAAATATTTTACTCATAGTAAAGTGGAACTAAATCAATTAAAGTTAAAATATACGGTGATAAATTTCAAAATAATATTATCTGATAATATTTAAGATTATATTTTTTAACCTTATCATAAATTTTTAACCCTAATTAACTTGTTTTTCCTTTATCTGGGTGATAACAACTTAACATTATTACTATTCATTATAACAAAAAATTAATATGATATCATTAAAAAAATATATCCTCATAATTCAAAATATATAAAAAATAAAGATTCAATTTTTATAATTTTAAGAAATTAATTTTAATGTACTAATGAAAAACATAATAAAAACTGTATTTTGAAAAAAATGTGTTTTAAGCCTAAAAATGAATTTATACCAAAAATAAATTATAATATTGATTCATATGGAATTAATTGGTTTATTTTTAGTATAATAATACTATTTTTACTTTAAAACCAATCCAAAATATAATTATACTTTTAAAATACTTGAAAATAAATAATTGATACTATAAAAAACAATATTTTTTTACTATTCACTCAAAAGTCAATCTTTTTAAAAAAAATATGAAAATCCGTACTAAGATAAGTTTTATATGATTATATCAAAAAATATGTCCATTTTATAAATTTTAATATCTAAAATTTAGAAATTTAACTTTTAAATAAAACTATTTAATTTATGAAAAACAATTTTGTTATAAAAACTATTTATTTTCGATTGGAAATTTTCTTAAAATTAGTATAGTGAATATTACTCTATAAAATCTAATCATTAATATTAATAAAATGTGAAATTTATTTATTATTAGAATTACCTAGGTTTTCACATTAGCCTCTACTCAACTCTATAAATATGTATTATTCACCTTTATAATGGATGATTCATGGATTATGGGATTATTAACCAATGGGAGATTTGGTTTCTAGTATATTTTTTTATCATTTATCTCTCATAATATAATTCTCACACTGTTTGTTTTCATAAAAAAAATATTTATATTCTCCATATTTATTTCTCTATCTATCTATCTCTCTTCCCCCTAATATTCTCTTCATTGTGACCTCTTACACTCATGGTGGTGAGTGAATGACTCAAGGATTAGCCTTGGGTAGTTTTATTGGTGTTCTTGAATTCTTGATCTTTAATTATTTATTTTTATTTTCTATTAATAATAGTTCAGTGGGTGTATTGAGGGGTGATGTGGAAATTTTCTATCATTCAAATATATTATTCATTGCTTTATTATATTCCCTACCAAACATAATTCCCTTCATTTTCTCAAACATGATATGCACATGATGGAGTTAAGTGTGTTTGAGGGATGAAATGAAATATTATAGAGCTCGGTCATGGATAGTGTCACACTCTTAATGAGGTGTGTTCATAATTCTTGACTATTGGAGGAGGTGAGGTTTGGTTTTTCAAATATATCTCTTAGCCAAACTAATTTTCAAGTTTAAATTAGGGAGTGGTAATCTATATACGATGGGACAGACTCTCAAATATAATTTTGGAAATAATAATGAATAATGAATGAACCTGAGTAGCCGACCTTATGTCTAAATTATTACTTGCTAACATCATTCATTCTATATTCATTTTTTCATCTGCATGTCTCTTTTTTATTTTCCATTCCATATTTAAAACTCCCATTATTTTAATGATTTCAAAAAATATAAAAAAATAAAAAAACCAAAAATATTATTTAGTAGAAATGATTGATTAATGGTAAAATCTCCTTAAGAGAGACAACCGTAGTCAACTACTATACTATACCTGGAAAAATGTAAATAATATTTTTCTAACACCCTACAATAGATGTGTCATGGATCCTTATTCAAATGTTATGTTAGTATACAATATCTATTTATAAAATAAAAATGAACTGAAATAAAATATTTATAAGATATATAGTCAACTAAAAAAATAAACACTTGTATCCCATTATTGGCACTCCTTGACAATGATGCCAAATTTGGGGTGCATTGAAATCACACACAAAATTTATTAATTATTTTAAAATTATAATTAACTATGATAAACTAGGAACCCTAGGTTTTCTTTTAATGAACAATTAATATAGGGATAAAATTGAATATTTTCTAAGATAATTTTAAAATTGGGGTTTTATAAATGGTTTTAATTAAAAAGAAGTTGTGAAAAAAAGATAAAAGGAATTTAAATGAGTTTTTATAGAATGAGGTGAATATTAAGAAAAAAGGAATGAAATGTCGATATCATAGAGAATAAATATTTATAATATTAAACCAATATTTTTTATTCCATATAGATTGATTCATTTTTTATCAAGCATTGGCTATAATCTAAGCCTTAACCCTAATTTTCATAAAATTACATATATAATAAATAATATTTTTAATAATACATAAACCAATACATATATAGTTTCTCTAGTAATCCGTGTATCCCCGAAATTATATCAAATAATACAATAATCCATGAAATACCTGACAGATGAAACATAAAATTGATAAAACAATCATTAAAATATGGTTCTCTTCGTCATTACTCCATCTCTAATCTCAATACCACCCTGAGTTATAGGTTTACCCAGTCATCATAATGACTAGATAAAGGGATGGAGTGATGAAATAATGAAATGAAAATAAAAACAATTGTAAATATAATTATAGATGAATAAACTTAAAATAAAATTAAATTGAAATTATAAAACTAAAATTTCGTTACCAAAAATAAAAGTATATATAGAACATCATACAATTGAAAAAAAATTGAAAAGAGAAAAGGAAAGATTAAATTGATCTTGATAGGATGAGAATTGGGAAGCACCTTTCCCCAATGTTCAAACCTCTTAAACCCATGCTAGAATATCTTATTTATATAATTTTGTAATTACATAGCGCATACAAAAGTACATGGTTTGTACTTTATTTTTTGATATGTTTCGCACATCATGGCACAAAATTCCATGGCCTCATTAATTTTATTAGTAAAATGTTGATTGGTAGAGTATAAACCATGTACTTTATTAACAACATGATGTATACTTTTTGGATTAAATATTGTCATGTATCTTCTGAGATTAACTTTGTGTATTTTTTTAAAACTACACAGCATATAATTTTTTGCAAGACATGTACTTTTTGTATGTTGTTTACTTTTAGTACCTAAAGTGCATAATTTTACATGGTTTTTAATTTTTTACATGGAATTTACTTTTCCATTTTTCTATAAACTACTCCTAGGCTTCCCCCATCACCTCCATCTTCTATGAAAACATCAAAACAAGTGAAATTTTCCTTTTTAATAGATATTTTTCTCTAAAAACATTTAAATCGTGATAATTTAATGTGATGCTAATATTTAGGAATTAAATCCCATAATAATTTAAAACATTATATTTAAGGGATGAAAATATATAAAATTATAGAATTATTGGAGACCTATTAAAGGTATCAACATTTGAATCTTCCCTTTGGATTGTCTTCCTAGAGTTTATTATACCTATTTTGTGGTTCTAATTGTGGTTTGATTCCTTTGGGTATCATTCCTAATCTAGATACATGTATTGATGTGTTTAATTTTTCTTTTCCGTGGATAAATTTAAAGGTTTATGTATTTAATTTTTATTCTCTCCTCTCTTATACCTCATTATGTATTCTATGCCTTAACGTCTCTGTCTCTCCTTGAAACTATGAGGGTTTTATGAGGGAATAAAGTATTATAATGGGGATTATTTTCACACCCTGAACTCATTTTACCTTATTGATTTATTCATTTAATAATTTATATTCTTGGTCTTCATTTTCAAGTCTTTTTCTTTTTAAATTTTAAAAATTTGGGAAAATATACATGTCAAATAGTTTGCACAGGGTTAGTGAAAACCATGTGACTTTCCCATGTAGAGGTTTAAAAAATTATACAAAGGTGTTCACATGGTTGGTTCATGGTTTTTCTAATTGTGTGGATCCTCTTGGTAAATCAAGTGTTATTCCAATGGTTGGTTCATGTTTTTTCTAATTGTGTGGATCCTCTTGGTAAATCAAGTGTTATTCCAATGGTTGGTTCATAATTTGGAAAACTGTATAGCCGAATAGCCTGGCTCACCTAGATTTTTAAATTTTTGAATTTTCTAAACTACCTCTATCATTTTAAACCCTGTCACCCCTTTCTATCCTCACATTCAAATGTCACCATCCGGTTTAAGCACCAGAAACAACCTCCCATTTCTACCCTTTGGATTTTGAGCCCCACCTTTTTTATTCTAAGTGATTTTTTATAGTGATACCCTCGTTTTTCTTATTCTTCTTTTCTTCGTGTTCTATCTTCTTCCTATTGCCTTAAAGATTTTTGAGGCAAACCTTCAGACCGGGTTTTGTATAATTTTTTTCTTTATTTATATCTAGGGTGTGGATATCCCTTATTAGGACCTCATGTCCTCATATTTGAAGTCTTACCACCATTCACGCTTGACCCATTTAGGTGTTTCTATGTCATTTCCATTTTCAATACAATTCATGTTATGTTTGAGTTTTTTTAAATCCTTTATTAGTAAAATTATATATTTTATGTGTTTATTTAATTTCCAATGTGGTTTTAAAAAATATATTATTATTTTAAAATAATTTTTTTAACAAGTAATTGATTTTACATGGGGATTTTTATGGTATATAAAGGGGTTGTAGTTGGGAGTTTATTACTAATAGATTTTAATCTATTTATTGAATGTGATATTATATTTGTTACATATGATACATGTTTATAATTCTTATTTAGTTGTTTATAAATATAGGAATGTTTTTCATTTATGGTTCATTAGATTTAGTGGTTTTAAAAGTGGGGTTTACCCCCTAGTTTTCAAATGAGGTTTTCAAATAACACCTAGTTTTAAAAATGGTTTCTATCAAAGAAGGTTTGTGTGTGTTTGTTTGTGTGTGTAATTAATATATTTAATTATAAGGGATTGTTTGGTTCTTTACATAAAAAAATATAAATTAAACTAAAACATCAACTTAAATCCTATAAAACTGAATTTTATATGAGTTTATTAAAGGGATATGATTATTATTTTTGTTGTTTATGTGAATTAAAGTGGGGGGATTAAATGATAATAGTTCGTGAGGGTGAGTTAAGGGATGATATTGGAATTCTTTACCTTATGGTTTATTAATTATGTGTGTAAATAATATTTCATACATGTTCCCCACCCCCTACTTCTATCTTCATGGGGATCCTAGGTTTCACAGTGAGAGATTGAGAGATGGTTGTTGTGCTAGTTATGTTCATGAACTAACTAAAATCCCCTAGATGTGTGTTATGATCCCTACTAGGGGATTTACAAAGTGAGGTTGGGTAGAGAAAGATGAGGGGTTATTTTTTATGGATTCATTGATATACTGATATATGGTTCTACCCAAGTACATCTAGGATCATCTTAGAAGTTTCCCATGATTATATAAACCTTACTTTAACTTATTTATTTATTACATCATTATGATTATACTTTATTCTTTTTACTATTGTTCAAACATGTTATGTTCCATTTATCTTTTTTTACTTAATGGTTTTTTTAAAATTTATTCTTCATTTTAGTCATTATTCGTCAACGTTTGATTTTTTTTGTGACTATTTTGATCTTGATTTACTTATTTGCCTATTTATGTATCCTACTACTTATTTTTATTTGTGTGTTTGATATTTTATTTTGGTAATTTGAGTCTTTTATATATAATTTTATAAAATTGTTTTATAAATGGTTTTGAGAAGTATATTTTAAAAAAAATTAAAAATGAAATCTAAATATTTTGTTTTTAAACAGCATTTAGTTTTCAAAAAAAAATTTGAAATGGTTGCAAGTTTGTTTTTTTAAAGAATTAAAAAAACTATTTTTAAATATTTTATTTCAAACTATCATTTCTGGAATGTTTTTAAAAAAATGCATGTAATATTTGGTGAAAACCTATTGGGTTGTTAGCACACACCCTACTTATAGCACTCAGTGTTAGTAGACTTGAGTTCTTTTTGCAGTTTTAGGTCCTTGTTTTTGTGAAACTTTGGCTCTGTAGAATTATTCTTTTAGGACACTCATGGAGTGAGTCATATTTAAGGATGTATGGTGACCATGTTTTTCACAAAGATTTGGGTTGGTACTTTTTTTTATTTTAGTTTTCCTTCGACTGATTTTGCATCATCTCTTTCAACCATTATTTTGTATATTTGAATCCTATATGGTTGTGATATATTTTTAAGGGAGTTATGTGTTTATTTTTAGTTATTACCTATTTATTTTTCCTCTCTATTTGAAGATTGTTTATTCCATTTTACTTGTATATCCAATGTATGGATGTATCATAACGAATTCTCGGTAGAATTTTATTGCATGTTATATGTTATTTATTTGGGTGAAATAATTCTCAAGAGTATTTTTCTATTCCATGGAACCAGTTTCCATCCTATGGAAATCAGGAACACCCTTCAAGAATTTCCATAAGCTTTATTTGGTACCTAGTTTAGGGGTATAGCTTGGGTTGGTTCATGAAAATTCATTTAAATGATTCATAAATTAAAGGGAACCCAAGTTAAGAATAAAATATTTAACCAAGAAAAGATAAAAATTTACATTATGAAAAAACACAAATGGGTTCTACAAGGTACTGTTATGGGCCTCATCGGGTACCCAGTAGTATGTTTGGTGGACCTACTCTCCTAGATCAACTAATGGGTACTCAGTGTCCTTTGCTGGGTAATTCCAAGAAAATTCACCTTTAATAACTTCCCCTTCTCTTATTTTCACCTTGAACTCCTAAAAAACATTAAAAAAGACCAAAATCAAACTATGGATTTAAAATTAAGTAAAGAGTGTGCCATAATGATTAGGGTAATTAAAATATATACTTTAGAGGACATGTTTTGGTCTTGTATGCTGGAGTTCAGTATATCATTAGTGGATTATGTTTCTATAGTAGAGTTTGTCTAAAATAATAACCATAAAGCATTAATTTGGATTATTTTATTTGAAATATATGGAAGACAATGTATATCATCATTATATTAGACTAATGTGAGAGAGATGTCACTTTTGGTACCTATCTTTATATATGAGATGATGGAATGAGTTCATCTAACCCAAAAGTAATTAGTAATGGGTCAGAATTTCTAGAAGTCCTATGTTAATCATTATCGATGACTATTGGATTTTATGGTTATAGATCAAGTCTTCTTATATGTATCATTATAGAAAGAACATTAATAGTTTGGGAAGCAAGTGAAGTTATCATCCTAGTATGTAGGGCCATTATAAATCATTAAATGAATCATATATATGTCTTACCATTTCAATTTTTCACTAAAATATGTAATAGTACATTATGTTTTTCACATTTCTCAACTATGAAAGTACCAACTAAATCTATATCATGTTATTATATAAAATTCAGTGGATTTTAAATAAGATTTTATCATTATGTAAAGGCTGGTAAGTATTTCTGATTATTAGGATAAGATATTGAGAGTAAATATTATTCTTATTGTGAAAATGTTGTGCCAGCATAAACTGATTTAAGAAGATACATGGGAAATAAAAGATCAAATATGGTAGTAGTGTTCATATTTTTTTGAAAATAATGAATCCCAATTACTTCTATAGAATAAAAATACCTATGGTGAGAGGTTTTTAACACCCTAGGTTTTTTTATAAAATCTCCTCTTTGAGTTTTTGTAGTTTTTTGGATTGAATTTGGAGTTTTTAAAGTCATTATGAAGGTTGTGTAGACAAGTTCATGGTTCAAAATATCATACAGAATGAGTTTCCATGTCTTTAGACTATGATATTGAGTCATGTACATTAGTTTCACAATCCTAGGGACTATGAATTCTGGGTTTGTGGGTAAAGAGACTTGAACAGTCTTATGCATGGTCTTGAGGACTATGTAACTCAACCATAAAGTCATGTTTATGTTCATTGTTTTGTATTATTAAATTTCAAATTATCCTCTTGTAACCATAATTAATGACCTAAATCAACTTTGGATGACCCTAGGGATTCTTGAGTTCAAAATTAAGGCTTCTCAATTAGTGAAGAATGTAATTTTCTCTATGATTGTTTGGATTAAAATCATATCAAAGGTTTGATATTGGTGATCTCATGAACTCCTTGATTTATCAATTTCTCTCTTGGAGGTATATTTTGTTGGGTTAAATCTAGGGCATCAAAATTATATATTTCAAATTATGAAAAGAAGAATTATGATTTTCTATTCTTATTTCTAGGGTTTAAAGGATCATATCATGGCTTTTAATATATGATCTAGGCTTTCAAAATCACTATGTATTCATCATTTATAGTATATGTCACCTATTCACTATTTTATGGATTATCATTCTTGATTTTATGATTGATATGTATTTATGTCACGTATCAATATTGTAGGATTTTAAAATAATTTTAAAAAAACAATTAATATTTTATATTTTTTTGGATTTGGTAAAATTGGAAATTTCATTCCTTTATAGTGTAAACCATGGTAAATTGTTTTAAAATAGTGGTTTAACACCCTAAATATATCAAGGTATGGTATTTTTTAAATTATTTCCATACCATATATATTTTTTATGGTTTTTAACTAATGGAGGAGTTATCAGATGCCCGGAGTTAGTATTTTTGGGAATTCATCATTTGTTTGGGCTAGAAACCAATTGAAGATAGAAGACCAAGCTAAAATATTGGGAATTATAGTATGGCTAGAGGTTTAATAAGATAAAACTTTATAAATTTGGAGAATGTTCATATTGTATCGGAATTATTATGTCATAAATATCCTATGTGAAAATAATTCTAGGATCATCGGAAGGTGTCGCGCCTCAATGTGAGGGGGTTGCGTCATGATTCCCTAAATCATGTTGTAGCATATATACCATGAATATTTTTAATTTCCTTGAAAGTAGGTGTTGTGTTGTGATGGAAGAGGGTAATTCCACAACATCTCATTAGACTAGGGTTTCCATGGTTTTTTGGTTCTTTCTTGGAATGGGGTGTTGCATCATAGGGAACATAGACATGATACAATGATGGGCTTAGGTTTTTTAATAGGCTCTCTAGGGTGTATAATTTCACTATGACACAAATGGTCATTCTATATAGTGATCTTATATAATTATTAGGATGCCTTAGGTATGGGAATTGTTCCATGGCATAGAGGGTTATGTCATAATAATCCCTTAATCTACTATTTTTAAAAAGTGGGTGCTTAAATTTGGAAGCCCCCAGGGTTCTTGGGATTTATTTGGTTGGATCCAAGGGGGATCCACACCCTTCTTCTCCTCTCCCTCTCCATAAACCTCCATTGATTTATAGAATTTAGGAGGAATTTTTTGGTGGTTTAGGTAGGTTCTCATCCCTTCCATCCTCTTCTCTTATTCCACTTACCATTCCTCCAATTAGTGGACAAATTGTTTAGTGTTTTGGTTTTGATTCCACCAAAACATGGTGGAATATAATCAGAGTGATGGGGTTTATTCTCATGGTGGATAGAGGAGTTTTGATAGAGTCAAAACCCTATAATTTTACATTATTTCATTTTTAGTAAGACATTGATTTTATTAATTTATGAATTTCATAAAATTATAATGAAATTAATGGATGATCTGAGATTGAGATT